>CM067367.1:72569615-72672115 GCA_034401795.1 Chaetoderma sp. LZ-2023a
GACACAAGAGCTTTCTCAAGAACACAGAACACTTTCTTTCAAAGCTATCCAAATTGTCAGTTCCGAAAGATGCATATTTAGTCACATTAGACATAGATGCTATGTATACCAATATAGATATTGATGCTGGAGTCAATGCTATTAAGAATTCTTTTGTCATATTTCCTGATCCAGACCGACCAGACACGGAAATTCTAAAATTATTAGCGCTAAGTCTTAAAGGAAACGATTTCCAATTTAATGGTGAAAATTACCTTCAAATCTGTGGATGCGCAATGAGTAAACGATTCAGCCCAAATTTTGCCACGATTTATGTTGCGGAGTGGGAAGAGGAGGCACTGAACAAATCAACCAAAAAGCCTCTTCTTTACCTCAGATATCTAGATGACATCTTCATAGTTTGGCAACATTCAGAAGAAGACTTTTTGGAATTTTTTCGCATTTTAAATAACCAAGATTCAAACATCAAGCTAAAAGCTACTATTAGTGGAACATCGGTTGACTTTTTAGATGTCACGATCTATAAGGGTCCTCAATTTGATTCCTCTGGAAAATTAGAATATAAAGTATTCTTTAAGCCAACAGACTCACATCAGCTGCTTCACAAAAAATCATTTCATCCTCCACACACATTTAAAGGTTTGATCAAATCGCACATCATAAGATTTTTTCGAAACTCTAGCAACAGGCAAAATCTGAATAGTGCATGCTCTACTCTGTTTGATGCTTTGAAAGCACGAGGCTATTCAGCCCGTTTTCTTCGAAAAATTAAAGCAGATACCATCAATGAGCTTGAAAATCTAAAACCTCATAGCGGACCCGAGTTTGAACCTGTCCAAATTAAACACAATAAACCAATCATGTGCGATGGATCAGTTTCTAAATGCGACAAAAATAGATGCAAAGTAAACAACTATATTGTAAACCAACAAACATTCCTGAGCTTTCAAACTAAAAATGAATATCATATCCGAACTAATATGCATTGTGATTCTGAGAATGTAGTCTATTTGATCAATTGTGCCCTTTGCCAGAAACAGTATGTTGGTGAAACAAAAAATGCATTTAGAGTGCGTGCTAGCCGCCACGTTTCTGATATTAACACCTCAGCAGATACGCCAATTGCTCAACATTTCCAACTTCCTGATCATTCAGTTGAACATCATTTTGAAATCATGCCAATAGAACAGATTCCGACCTTCGATAGTGAGGAAGAAACGAGTTCGTTTCGCAAAATCCGAGAGGGCCATTGGATTAGAACACTCCAAACAAAAGCACCATTTGGAATAAATGTAGATTCGGGAATATCACAAAAGAACAAAATTATCCCATTTCAACTCATATACAATAGACGTAATGTTGAATTAGCGAAAACCATGAAAGACGAATATTCACAGTTGCAATCTAAATTAAAGGAACCGATCAAAGCACGGCCAGTAATAGCTTACAATAGAAATCCAAACCTGAAAGATTTGCTAGTAAGATCAAAGTTAGACCTTATAGTTCCTGATAACAATGACAAGGTTTCATCCCTCCCTACCTATTCTTAAATAAATCTAATCCCAACCAAAATCAATGGTGGGGCAACATGAAATCATATCCGTAGGACATCTTTTAATTTTGTGTCTGCAAAAGTGTGTGTGTGTGTGTGTGTGTGTGTGTGTGTGTGTGTGTGTGTGTGTGTGTGTGTGTGTGTGTGTGTGTGTGTGTGTGTGTGTGTGTGTGTGTGTGTGTGTGTGTGTGTGTGTGTGTGTATGCGTGCGTGCGTTCGTTCGTTCGTTCGTTCGTTCGTTCGTTCGTTCGTTCGTTCGTTCGTTCGTTCGTTCGTTCGTTCGTTCGTTCGTTCGTTCGTTCGTTCGTTCGTTCGTTCGTTCGTTCGTTCGTTCGTGCTTGCGTTCGTTCGTTTGTGCGTCCGGGCGTTTGTTCGTATGTGTGTATGTGTGTGGGTGTGTGCTCGTACATCCGTACGTGTGTGCATCTATACTTGCGTGGGTGTATGTGTGCGTGTGTATGTGTGTGTGGGTGCATTTATTCGTGAGTACATTAGTGCCTGGGTGTGTGTGTGCATGCATTCGTGCGTCCGTTCGTACATGCGTTCATGCATGCATTATTGCGTGCATTCGTGCATGTATTACTGTGTGCATGTATTATTGCATGCGTTCGTGCATTCGTTCAGATGTGTGCATGCGTGCGTGCGTGCGTGCGTGCGTGCGTGCGTACGTACGTACGTGCGTGCGTGCGTACGTACGTGCGTGCGTGCGTGCGTGCGTGCGTGCTTGCGTGCGTGCGTGCGTGCGTATGTACGTGCGCGTGTGTATGTGTGTGCATTCGTGTGTGTGATTTCTCTATAATGTAGGATCAATCCCAGCCTTTACCTGTTAAAGCGACCTACTGATTAATTCACTTTACCCCAACTAATCTCAAGGGGGGACCACTCTAAGTAAATCTAAACTTGGTCTCGATAGGACAAATTTAGGCAAAGAAATTTTTAATTAAATTCCTGTGCCAATGCGGTTTTTTCAATGTAAAGACAGACAGACAGACAGACAGACATTTGAAACTAATTTGACTGGGCGCTGTTGCATTGGTTTCAAAATATTCAACATCATGTTTATTAGTAGAGACATGCAATTCGTACAACGTGTCGGATTAATTAGAGTTAAAGACGGGCCATATAGAATCATTTATGACGTCAGCATACAGGTCAATTATATGACGTCGTACAAAACTCCACGTGTGCTTAGCTATTCCAGATGGAGCTAAATCCGACACAATCCAGAAATGTGTAAGATTTGTACTTGTGCTTTTCATTACTGGCGAAGATGTATAGTAATATGTTTCTTAAGTGATGACGTACCTACGTGTCCACACGAGCGACTTCTATTATGTACAAGCAAGCATTTCTCATCTAGTCTCACCGACCTGCACGTTTAGATGGCCGTCGACCTTTGACCTCTTGGCCCAAACATCAAGACAGTGATTCAGGACTAGGAGGGCACCCAAGCAGCCAAGTCTGATCCAGGTCCCATCTGTAACATTTAAGTTATGGCGCCGGATGTCTATCTTACCGTTTATCTGACCTTGATCTTTGCCTTGGTCTTGAACCTTTCCATCTAAAAATGGATACATTTTTGGAAGCTATGTCCAGCCTCCTAAGGCTCACTTTAACACGCTGGGCGCCCGCTGGCAGACAAGCAGACATCCATCCAGCCAGCCAACTTAATCATGACAGTGTTTTGCTTACATTATAGCCATAAACTATATAAATAACAATCATCTCTGGGAATAGAGTTCTCAGAAAGATTAAACTTGTAATATAAACTGCATGCAACACATTGTTTTAGTCACTGCGTTTTTGCCGCTACCGCTGCCACAGCCGCTGCCACAGCTTTATCGCCATTGCCTCGGTCACGATCACTACCAGCACAGCTACCAACGGTATTGCCAACACTCCTGAGAATTTCCCGGGCCTGGACCCCGTTTGGGTAGAAAACGGCAAACGGTCAAAATTATATTCCAGATGACCACTGAGCTATATCTTAGTGCCAGCGCGTCGTCAATGGCAAGGTCCATATAACAAAATGCTTGATATTAATAACAAGGACAAATTTGTCCAACATCCGCGTTGTTCACATGTTTCAATCGGGCTGCTGTGAGGTCAAAAGTGTCTAGATTGAGATGTTGATTAGAGCTCTCGTCCGTTAGCTCTTTACCTCAAAATTGAGACATGTCTTCGGGACCCGACGGGCATGCATCCACCCAAGTTTGAAGAAGATCGCTACAGTAGAACCCGTGTTATTGAGAAAAGCGTCAAAAGGATCCATTTTTAAAACAATGCTCCTGAAAGCCGTTGACGTTTTTCGCATTCCCATCTAAACTGGTACACATCCTTTGGACTCCACGGGCCACGCGTCCACTCAAGTTTGAAGACAATTCCTCCAGTAGAAGACGAGTTATCGAAAAAATACATCAATTGTCAGTTTGGAAACGATGTTGCTGAAATCTGTTGCTGTTGTGTTTTAATATTTGATGCCAAGATTGGCCTACTTCTTCGGGAAGCCATGGGGGAAGAATAAGAACAACGAGTAGAATAAGAAACGCTCCATGCTCACATTAACCTTCGCGTCTAGAGCCGCTGATAAAAAACCCTACATACATGAGAGTGCCTCGCCATATAGCAGGAGGGATCGCAGAAACGTAAAGTTAAATATCTGGAATGTCAAATCGCGTTGTTGGAAGACAGGTAGTAGAAAACTAATCTGGAGAAAAATTACTTTTGCCCTCTGGATAGAGTTCTAGTGGAATAATATTCGCCTGCCAAACGCTGGAGGGATGGTCTGGCAGAACTTCATGGGTTAGATCTCCACTCGATCGATCGGTTGGAAAACTGAAAAAGGTAAAATTTACATTCCAGATGACGACTGATATATATTCTAGTGCCACTGCGTAGTCAATGACGGGGTTCATAGAACTAATTTTTAACATTAATAAAAAAAACTACTACTGCTGCTACTGCTGTCGCACCACCACCAACACCACCACCACCACCACCACCACCACCACCACCACCACCACCACCACCACCACCACCACCACCACTACCACCAACAACAACAACAAGAACAGCAGCAGCAGCAGCAACAACGCAACGCAACGCAACGCAACGCAACGCAACGCAACGCAACGCAACGCAACGCAACGCAACGCAACGCAACGCAACGCAACGCAACGCAACGCAACGCAACGCAACGCAACGCAACGCAACGCAACGCAACGCAACGCAAACAGAGGTGACAGCGACGGCGACGGCGACGGAGACGGCGACGGCGGCGACGACGACGACGACGACGACGACAACAGAAACAATACAAACAACAACATCCCCAAAGTACCAATCAATGATAGAACCAACGATCAATTAAACAATTGATCGACAACGATAACGACATTGGAGGGATACATTTCTAGTTGTGCTCGCCGCAATTGTAGCAAGCTTCGACCACTTCGTACGTGTGCTGGAATCAATTTATATATGAACCCCGAATTACTAGAATTCCAATGTCAATGTAACTATATACGAAAGCTGTTGAATACGTTGAAACTAATTTGAATGGGTCGGTGGGTTGGGTGTGGTGTGGGGCTGGGTGATGATGGAGTGGGGTTTCGATATATTCAAGAGAATGTATATTAAATAGGAAACCCGGCAAATAAATTCAATTCGTACACGTGACGGAGGTTTCAGCCGACTTGTGGCGTAATTGATTATGAAGTCACATACTCGAGAGATAGACAGATCGGATCTCTCCATTGAGTCACATTTCTACATTTCTATATTATCCATACTGACCAAACAGATTAGCTGGTCAAGTGTCCGATTATTAAGAAAACAGCAGTGTAAATATTATGATTGGAATTGTGAAAGAAAAGCAAGTGGATAAAGTAAGAAAAATAACCAAATCTGCTTTGACCAGAACATTAATGCAAATATATAGAACATTGAAACTCGTTACTTTTCCGCAGCACGCCGCAAAGGAACCGACAGAGAGAGAGAGTTTATTTTTCCACTCTTTTTTGTTACAAAATAAATACCATGAACTTTGCGTTATGGCTAAACCAACTTGCGAAACGCGAGCCAAAATGTTTTTATACATGTTTAAACATGGTTGATTGTGTGCGTGCGGCGCAGATTTGCAGAGGTGTAGGAACGTCCTTTGACCTGGGTGGTGGTGTGGTGGTCAAACTATGGGTTCCGGCAAACCCTAGGGCCGCTATGGTGATGTACTATAGGAGAGGAAACCCCCGGTCGTCCTGCTTCAACCCCCTCCCGGTTCCTATGCTTAGGATCAGGGAGAGGTGGGGTGGGGTGGGGTGGGGGGGGGGATAAGAATTGTTTCAGAATTAGCTAAAGGGTTCCGTAGTATGCCAAAATTACTTGCCTAATGACGTTGTTAAAATGGCCACCAGAGAGGTTTAAAGCGGATATAAATCGGCACATATCTTCTGAACTATGAGTCCCGAGACCTTCAAAATAGAGCCAAATCGTATTAATTCAACGTGGTCATGTAATCTATTGGTTCTCTTCAAACAAAGATTACAGGTGGGTGTTTATAAATGAGTAGCTGAAACACAATCCCATGTGACGTCGTAGAAATGGCAAAATAGCATAAAAATTTCGGAAGAAATAAAGAAAATGCATTCTCATATGTTAATTATGGGCAGCTGATGTATGAAAGTAAGATAGACGAGTATGCTCTGTAACTCAGAGGATAGCGTAACCTTTGCACACTCCCAAGTTTTTCGCTGATGACGTAATTAAAAATAGTTGCCAGTGCTATAAAGCTGGTATGAATTACCAAAAATCAACACCGACGCATCTAATCAACCAAAATCTAGTGAATACGCGTTTGAATTTGACACATATACCTAAATCAGGAAGCAACTCTACGGCGGTCCATGAGTTGCTGAACTTAATTCTGGATTCACTGTTCCAAATTCAGTTTACATGATGACACGCTATCAGAAGTTGGCGAACGGGTAGACTACATTTTTAAATCTGTGCCAAGTCATCATTAACTTTATCACATTTTCGGACAAGCTATCACTTGTCGTATTCGAATTACCATTTTAGTTGATTATACAAGTAGCCGTGGCATTGCGGTATTTTGGCATTGACAGAGAATCGAATCCACAACGGGCGAGAGCGCCTAGCATCATAGTCCGCAAACACTTCCACCACACGTGGTGGAAGCGGTTGTGGGCTATGATGCTAGGTGCTCTCGCCAGTTGTGGGTTCGATTCCCTGTCAATGCATTTTAGTTGATGTACGTGATTTTGTTGTATTGTCTAATCTGTCTATTTCCTGCCATACCAAGTCATGCAACTCAACATGGCACTATTTTACTGCCATTTGCAACTTCAACAAAATGCTGTTGCAACTGAAACAGAGATATCTCGCAATGGCTTGCTATTATTGTGCTCATCCTGTGATTATTTCACTTGACGAGAGATTTACTAGGATCATGGGAAATTATATACGTAGGACCTCAGCTTCAGATATTTCCATGGAGTCTTCCGTATTCGGAGTAAATGTAACTGAATGTGTGTTCAGTGGAAGAAACTTTGTAAGGTGTGAAGGGAATGTTTATGCTTTCCAAAAGTATGTTGCAGTTGCAAGCACTGACTCCTTTCAAAGAACATGATCCTGGCGTGTATAGTGAAGAGATACAGAAGCTGATACATGTGCTACACTGCCTTGTGACTGGAGATTGAGTGAGCTGTTAAGCACTTAATATAGATAAGCCGTTGTCAGATTTCCAGGATTTCATTGACTGTGGGCGACAGAAATCAGAACAGTTCTTATATTGGGATAATTTACTACAGCTTGTGTTTCTTTTGGGGAATTTGATACACTCGGACAGAAGGTATATGGGAACTACATTTAGAGTCTGTGTAAGACTACAAATAATGTTTGGTTATGCAAACTAGCAGAGCTGGAGCTCAAATTAGCTAGACGATGTGCGAAGCCTTAAAGGGGAACACCAACTGAGGGCGGTCATAGCACGCCAAATGCTGCTTTTGCATATTTCAATAAAATAAAATATATTAGTTGCATATTTTCAAATTCCTGAATAGTAAATTTCGTCACGGAAAGTAATTTTCTTCAATTTTTCATTAGCATCACGTAGTGACGTCATCGCGTGAATGAATGTTGTGGTATGACGTCATTGCGTGAATAGTACTTTGTAGTTGATGATTGATAGCTCACAACAGCTCATTCAGACGTCATCATATTAATGAGATGCAAGAAAAATGGTAGTGTTTGCTAAACAAGAACTGGAATCTGATCTGATACCCCGCGTCGTATCTGTATAAGACGCCACTTTCTTTTAATCTGAAAACACGCGCGGCATAATCTGAATCCACGTGGTTGACAAATCATGAGATAATATCATACCGTGGATTTTATGTCGTATCAAAATTCATTACTTTACCTGACTTTTTAACAATGATAGAGTTTTTGAAAATCTACCAACTTATTTTTAATTTGTAAAATATAATAAAATCTTTTGTTTTTGGCAGTTTTCATTGAAATCTAAATCTCGCTTGTGATCCCCTTTAAGGACACATCTCCAGCGGCCAATGATGTGCTTCTCTACCTGGGCAAAGACGTTATGAAGAGGTACGTGTATGATGAGAAATTTATAGCAATCGGTACTGATTCAACCTATCAATAGATAGTGAAAAGAGTTCACCTGAAATAATTACAACATCAAACAAAAGACATTTATTGTTCAGTGGGAACTTATATTTCATGAGCTCTTGATGATTACCAACTTGTTCTGCGAGGAAGCACCGTTCATTACAACAGCTTACATGTTCATCATGAATTTAATTGAGCAGAGACGGAATAGATGGATAAAGCAATCTCATCAATGGTGCAGTATGTGTTGTCAAAAGGAAACCAGGTGCACCACTTGATGACAAAGTATAAGTATATACATATATATATGGAACTTTAGTACTGAAGTGATAAATATGACATGACGATGTATTGTGAGGTCTACGCGTATCTGGCGGACAATGCACAAAACACCAATTCCAATATTTGAATCCAAAATTGCACCGAAGATTCCGAAGCGTAAATCCGACTCTAAATCGCCACACGGTCCGGTAATATGACTCCGAATGCACAGGAAATCCAAAGAAAATATCGATTTGGCAACCACTTATAAAGATGTACAGTTACCTGTTCAGACGGAGACATTTTGGCAATTGTTTTCCATCAAGCTGACGAATGAAATGACTATGGACTACACATGTGTGCAAAGTTGTGGTAAGACACCAGATGTTAACCTACAATATGAATTTATATAGGAAACTGATTCTCGTGTGCATGTGTATGCACGCCATTTAGAGGAACATGGCTCTAATAGAAAACCCTACAGGTAATCCAATCATGTCGATGCCATAAAATTCCTACCTTTCTTTTCTTCTAGACATTGTGATGCTCATTTCAGTTAAATATGTAACTTTTGAACTCATTGTGCGTGTGTGCGTTCGTGTGTGCGTGCGTGTGTCCGTTCGTGCGTGCGTGCATGCGTGCGTGCGTGCGTGCGTGCGTGCGTGCGTGCGTGCGTGCGTGCGTGCGTGCGTGCGTGCGTGCGTGCGTGCGTGCGTGCGTGCGTGCGTGCGTGACATGGTCCTGTATTAACACTTTAACAATCATACCAGTCAAAAACCAGCTTTGCAGTGGTCTTGAGAATTTTTAAAATGTATCACTGGAATGACTGGCTCGATAACAGAGCCAGTCACTCCAGTGTGAAAATTTCAAAAATAGTCTTCTCTTGGTCTGCAAATATACATTTTTTATAATTTTCTTGAACACATCCGAGAGTTAAATGGTTAATTACTTCTTCTGATTCTTGAGCAACAGAATTAAAATCGTGAAACGAAATGAAAGTGAAACTCGGAAACTTTGTACAGTACAACTCATAATTTTGAATACGATGTAAAAAATGTTGTTTAATTTTTTGGACTTAATTTGATTGGAAGCCATTGCTGCCTTTAGTCAAACCAAATGAAGACCATAATATTCAACACTTTACGTTTTATTTATTTTTGGAAATAATCAAATTTACTTCTGAGCTGTCCTGTATCTGTATCATTGTTATGCGGGTGAAACTCGTTGCATCAAACGATAATAATATGTACACACAGGAACTCGTTTGAAGCTGAAGCATCAGCCATGATCTGACAATGTCGATTCGCTGTAAAGGTTTCACAAATATTTTCACAACAAACAATTCGCTATCCGACATAGCAAATACTTTCAGTCTCTATGAGGACCTGGCGTAATCACGGAACGTTCTCAAACAATGAATTATCCCACAGCTCCGCCAACATTATATAACAATATGAATATTGCAACACGGGTGTTAAGTAATTTTATGCATGGATTTCATCTGTTAAAATGATTGCATTGCATTTGCTTAATGTCGGAAAATACCGGAGTTGTAGAAATATGCCCGAGTTTTGAGAGGAAATGTAAATAAATATCGATTTATAGCAACAGCGCGGAAAACCCCCAATTTCCTGACAGTCTCTCAGCGAGGTGCTTTTTAAAACATGCGAGCCACGCCATTGATGAAGTGCCACGCCATTGATGAAGTGCCACGCCATTGATGAAGTGCCACGCCATTAGGGATCCACATCGCCACGATGATATGGTTGTTTGGAGATCTTTGATATGTTGGTTGAGCCTAACACGGCAAAAGGTTCCAGCAACATTATTTAATGACAACACCAAAATTCTTTCACAAATGCCAATTTGTAGCATCAGCTGTCAGTGAATGGTTTCAAGATAGGCTAGTCACTGGCTTAACAAGTTTATCCATCTATCATATGACGTCATAAGCAACTACGTGACCGGTAGGATGACGTAATAATCATGACATAATGAGTGATTCGATATAGTCCGCCTTTAACGCTTAATAGTCCCAGACGTTGTAAGAATTGAGTGTTTTTACCATCTAATAAACATTCTGCTAAATATTTTGAAACTAATTTGACTGAGTGCTGTTAGTGCCATAGGTAGCAACAGCACGAAGTCAATTTAGCCTCAAAATATTTAACAACTAACGTGTATATATGTTTGGAAATTGATAGCCTTGTGTTGTCTTGCGTTTGGTGATCGATCGGGGCCAATGCGAGCGAGGTGTGGGTGGAGCTTAGCTAGAGATGGGCGGGGCATAGCTAAAATGGAAAGGTTCATTAGTCAGTATGACTATGTTACAATACGAATCAGAGATTTGGTGGGCCTTCGAGTTTTGTTTGAATTTTCGGATCTAGTAGTCCAGCAGATAGGTGTTAAAATATGACCGAATTGTGCACTTTATGATAAAAGCATGAAACCTGGCACACTATTATTAAATACAATGAGAAACATTTTCAAGATTGGATGCATTCTCCATCTGATTTCTGCTGACCTTGCCTGTCATTTTTAAATGGCCGCCATACAGCTTCTCTGTTATAAGAAAATGAGACAAATGTGTGCCGGAAAATATGTTAAATTGTCTATTTGGTATATCCTAAAATAACCCCAAGATGATTAGAAAATCACATCAATAGTAATTTTAAGCCATTCTTGAGACAACCAATCGATATTTTCTGGAAATTTTCAAAATCAAAATGGTAATTTCCTGGAGCAGACCGTGACATAATGACTACAGCACAAACGATGCACAGAGCACACCATATGCTGAAATGATTTCATACATACAAATGATTCTTGAGGACACTACCCATTTTGTAGCTATCTGTACTGAAATAATTTTATATTGATAGAGTTAAACATCTGAGAGAGGGGTCATTAATACTTCATTCTACTACGTTTAAGACCAACATTCTATTTATTTCCTGAGTTGAAAGCGCATAATGAAAGTAAAGATATGCTGCATGTGGTCAATGAAAATGTTGGTAGATTGCTGAAACGGCCATGTCAATTCGAAGTCAACGTGAAGTCAGCGTAACAGTACATGATTCACGTGCTGAAAACATTGCTCACAAAGACATGTTTAGAAAGACATCTTAACCATGTAATTCTTCATTCAATGAAGACAGTCGGGAAGATTTAGTACATGAATCGCTCATGCGGCGTGCCACAATGATCTTGGATGGAACACATATCAATACTACAGCCAATAGACCTTTCCATGTTTAGCTATGCCCCGCCCATCACTAGCTAAGCTCCACCCCCACCTCGCCGTGGTGGGATTGATCGATCCCCGAACGCCCTAGCTATCAATTTCCTGAAAACTATACATGGAAGCTGTTGAATATTTTGTAACTAATTTGACTGGGTGCTGTTGCTGCCTATGGCAGCAACAGCTCCCAGTCAAATTAGTTTCAAAATAGTCAACAGAATATTTATTAAATAGTAAAAGCAAACAATTTGTACAACAAAGCATAGACCGTCTTCAAATATGCCTTCGTGACGTACTTATCGACGTCATTCATGACGTCATTCATTGTGATGTCATTGTACATATCACGCAGTTCATTATGACGTCATATTATGGGTGGGTACTCTGGAAAGGTGAATTACCTATCACAGCCATCGTTGTCCCTTTCATAGCTGCTAATGCATCACAGCTGCATACGCAGGCGTCTAAAACCGTCATTAGAAATCAGCCATTCTGTGCAACGAGAGACGCTAATGCCGCTCTTTCTAGGTGCAGTCATTTAATCTAGAACGTGACTGAAAGATCTAGATAACACGCTTTACAGTCTGGGATTGCCCGCTTCTAATGCCCTTGTTCAGCTAACTCTACTATTGCCCACTTCCACCATCTTGGAACGCTGTTGCCACCTACACATAAGATCGGTGTGTTCACAACATCGCAGCCGATAATATCAGGATCCAACAGCAACTAGCGAGCATGGTTCCTTCCATCATCTCATTGTTTCAAGACCCAGATATTGACAATCGTGGGACTGAGCAAACAAACTTCCCTATCACCTAATCTGGGAGGAAGGTCGCAAAACTGTCAGATGGCCACACGCATGTACACTCGTTACAATAAGGAATGTTCCTCCTGTTCAAGGAGTATGAGGACTGGTTCAATCCTACTCCAGTCTGATGACCGAGGCAGTGGAAGAAAAGTATAAATTGTGTCATCACAGACAGTTCTGGCAATGCAGACAAGGAGATGCGTGCATCTTTGGCAGCATACCACAGCACAAGGAACTATCAAATACAACAGTGCAGACCCCGATAGCGATCACTGCACCTTTCCTTCTCTTCCCCTCGGTTGCGATGATTTGTCATTTCATTGATGTTGTGAAAATAGCTGTAGCCATTCTAACTCCTGTATAGATTCTGGTGATTACGTGTGTGATCGCTCTTGTTTAAACGTGTGAGAGAAATTTAGTGAACATGACCAGAATCACGTGGGGGGGGGGGGGGGAGAGATTTATACCCGTTGTTTTTTTTAGATGGGATATATATCAAGATGACTTTGGTTAAAACGCTTGGTGATCCATTGGATGGCAAGGATGGACATCACTATTAATGCAAGCGGACACTAATATCTACAGCATGAACTACAGATCCATTTCTTAAAGCAGCGCACATCAAAACAACAGCACGGGCACACCGAGCGACAGTGTGCGCGATGTACAAGCTTCAACAAGAATCTTACGCTGAGTACCAAACATCTCAACAAGAAACAAGTGATAGTGATATAGCTTTTGACGACTGGTGCAAACAGAGAGCTGAAGACAGTCTGCAATTCTGTTTCTGGCAGCTTGTCCTAAAGATAAAGTTGAACATATTGACCTGATGCAGATCTCTCCATGAGGGAACCTTCATTTTGTTTGGATGCTTTGACACAATTGGAATGGCTCTTCCATGCTCTTAATCACTATGACTATGCACATGCTTGATATGCTAGTCATCAGTAACAAAACTCAGGAATATTCGCAGCATTTTGCAAGGGCATGTTCAGCATGAACAAGGCCTACCGACAATTCTCTAGGATGCTTTTGGATGAGCACCAACGTGTGCATGAAAGGTGATGGTGTGAAGAATTGCCCTTACTAAGAAGTCATTCCAGTATCTGGATGCAACTCACATGGCGCAGATGCTGGGTAATGAAAGGTTCAGTGCATTACCAGCTAGCTTTCCATGTACTGACATAGTTTGACGCAATGATAAGCTTTGCCGGAAGGGAAAAACGCACAGCTGGGTCGTCATGTAATATATTTATTTGAGAATGTCACACGAGCATTGTGGACATTTGGGACACCTACAGCAGTTAATATAATTGAATTTCTCCCCAGAAATGGGCAGTTCGTCGTCCTGATGTATGGCAGAAGATGCTCTGATGAGAATGTACACTGGTCCAGACAAACATTGTTCACACCGAAGGGCCGGGGGGAAATAGAAGATATATCGCCAACACAGGGTGCACTCTGCCAACATCTTGTGCGAGTAGAATACCAATCAGGACATGTATGGAACTAATCCCTGATGAACTCGCCACAACTACACAACCCACTTGATTTCGGGTGAACGCGAAAAAAAGCAGAATCCAGTGAGTGGGAAGTGAAATGTATAAATATGCCGGCCGCTGATGCCGCATGCCGTGCTGTGATCAAATGTGGCTGTACGAAAAACATAGAGGACGGTATAGATGTATGAATGAAAAGCCAGCAGGTACATTAATTTGCAAGTTTGATGGCTGTGAGGATGGGTGTTAATGTGATACTATTTGCCTTAGAAGTGTGTGTCCCTGCAAGGTTAATATTGTATTGCTTGAAATAGCATGGGGGCATTCCGTGCTATTTGATTTATGTTGCTTACAGAAAGGAAGGAAAAGAACATTCGGTGGTAATCAGTTTATGTAATTAAATTGTGAGATCAGTGTAAATTATTTATATGTTGTCCATATAAATTGCATTTTCTCATTTTAACCGTGCGAAATTTCTAGCATTCAACTACCTTTATCATGATAACTGTGTTCACTTTGGGAAGGTGCAGCTGAAAGGGGTTGCTATTGGTGGCAGAAACATGTTTTAAGTACAGCTGCCTCAAAGGAAATACCAGTATTCCTGCTAACAGTTGGTAGAAATGACAACTTCTGGGTTCCACATGTAGCATAATGGTTAAAATAATCTCAAATGGCCTCCATGAATACTCTAAAATAATTTAATGTCGGTCTTTCTAATGCATGTGATAAGTGTGCTCACTAGAGACCATTATATAGGAAGTTTAACGTTGTCTGTGCCAATTTGGACGAATTATCTAATAACAGAAAATCTGACTGGTGGTCATTTTTAAAAACAACCGTCAATGTCAACAGAGGTCATGCGCTGAATGCCTCTAATTTTCAAAATACCCATCATGGCATCGAGAAGCAGTGTCTCAAATTTCACGCTTTTGTCATAAAGTGCATGCTGCCTTCACCTATCTGTTGGACTATAGAGAATTTTATTTTAGGGATGACGGTCTGGTGATGGGTGCGATGGATGCCCCCTCCCACCTGGTGTGTGTGTGTGGTGTGTTCCCGATGTTTTTTTACAGGCGAAAATTTAAAATTAGATCGTTTGAGAAGCTATTTCCTGCATTTTGATTTTTAAACAACACTATTATTATTAGTCCGAGTCTGCTATGAGTCTAACCTTCAAAGCCTGTGACAGATATTCGGATAGAATTAGACATGATCGACATGTCTACCCGGCCCATCATATTTCTCCGAATAGCTGTCACAGGGTCCGATCTGACTATCGAAGCAGACTCGGGATACAGAATAGCTAATAAATAAGTTAACATCTTTCAAAACCAAAAACCAAAAACATGTTAGTAAGAAATGTTCTCTTGAATGCTTTGAATATAAATCGGATTGGAATACATCAATGCGTTTTACTTTGTTTTGGAAACATGCCATTTCTTAGCTGCATTGTTAGTCGTAGGTGCAAATTACACAAATGACAAAAGTTAAATCCAGTTTGTTCTATATTTGGATGTTCCTCCAATGTGTAGAGAGCAACCGCATAAACTTTGTTGAAGGAAAACGCCTAGAGTGACCAGACACGATCCTTTGAGTGAGGTGGATCCGCCAAGGTCAAATTCGTCATTTAATTTATATTTCATTACGACTACAGTATTCGTCTACTGTTAAATGAATTTTAGGTTATATGTAGGCTATTATTTGTATTTTTCATATGCTTCGCGTGAACTCTGGTAGTAATAAATAATCTTCGCTAACC
This sequence comes from Chaetoderma sp. LZ-2023a, assembly GCA_034401795.1. NCBI lineage: Eukaryota > Metazoa > Mollusca > Caudofoveata > Chaetodermatida > Chaetodermatidae > Chaetoderma > Chaetoderma sp. LZ-2023a. The sequence goes on from CM067367.1 coordinate 72,585,384, forward strand.
TTCGGAATTTAGAATGTAGCTATGGCTACGGGAACACCCATTTGAACAAAATCGGATGAGTAGTTTCCAAAAAACAACATAAATATACAGAACCGAATCACAAGACCATCGTCCATCTACTACACGAGGGTGGAGCTAAGGCTAAATAAAGCCGGTTAGCGATGTAGGATTATTTAATTACGTTTATAACTAAGTAAAGGTTTTAATTTACTGCTTATGCTAGACCTGCATTTGACCTTGCCGCTTATCCATTACCTAATACAACATCGTACGCGTGATGTGAAAAAACTACTCCCAATCGGTATAGATCACTAATGACTTAATTGTGTTTAGTCTATATGAGCTGTATTTATTTCTAAAACTAACCGGATCGGGGTGTGTTAGTTTAGCGTTTGTCCAAATATGCACCTCGGTATAATGTACAAAGCGATAGTTTGTGCAATATTTACGCGAGAGATTTAATCAGGTTAACTTTAGTGTGAAGAGTAGATCCTATGTTTGTCAATAATTATTCACAAGTGCTTTCTCTAGACGCGTGTTAAGTCTATAGCGTCGGTATGATATATAGGCCCCTACAGCGCAGCTAAGAAATAACTTAGCGCATTTAAAATTTAAAGAAAATGTACTGTTGAATATTTTAAACATAATTGTTTTGGAAGACATTTCTGCCTAGAGCAACGATCTCCTCCAATCCAATTATTTTCACGTCTTCAACAGAACAGTTCTTACTAATGGACTTTTTCACTTTATCCATGCATCATATGACGTCATAATCAACTACGTGACGTGTATAATGACATCATAATAAATGCCGTTATTATGACGCCATGAAAGTACATCACGAACGCATATTTGAAGACGGACTATGGGTTGTTGTACAAATTGTATGCCTTTACCATTTAATAAATATTATGTTGAAAAATTTGCAACTAATTTAACTGGGCGCTGTTGCTGCGATAGGCAGCAACAGCACCCAGTCAAATTAGTTGCAAAATAGTCAACAGCTTACCTGTATAGTTTTCAGGACATTGATAGTTAGAACATTCGGGGGTCGACCAATCCCAACACAGCGAAGTGTGGGTGGAGCTTAGCTAGAGGTGGGCGGGGCATAGCTAAAACTGGAAAGGTCTATTAACATTATTCTATTTTAGAAACTTGTTTCTAACTGAGTAAAAATATGACAAGTGAGTAAAAATATTCAACAAAATGTTTATTAAATATCAAAGACATACAACCCGTACAACAAGGATTGATGGAGGGGAGAGAGAGAGAGAGAGAGAGAGAGAGAGAGAGAGAGAGAGAGAGAGAGAGGTGGGGTGGGTGGGTGGTGTGTCGCTGGGAGAGACTCGGGAGCCATGGGTGTGGTGGGGGGGGAGGGTATAGAGGAGGAAAAAAAGGTGGTTGGGTGGGGGTGGGTGGGGGTGGGGGATGACTACTAGAACTGACAAAAGAAGGTAGAGACTTAGCTATCATTCTGAATACCTACAATTTTACACATCAGCCTTAACAGTAAACCCTGTTCAAGAAAATTTCAATTTTCACATGGAAAACGTCTAATTGCAGACCAAGAGATCCGTTGTATATTTACCACTTGAATGACAGGCTAGGTTATAGATCCAATCATTCTTGTTCTAAGTTTTCAAAATAGTTTTCTTTTAGACTGCTAATTGAGATTTCTCAAGCTCTGCAGAGTCCTGACATTGAGTGTGATTGGGTGAGGGTTTTGTTTTCTACTCAGAATGCATGAATTGGCTTCTTAGGGCATTTAATTTTCAAAATATACTACTAAAATGCGCCGTGGGAATATCAAAAGGCCTTATGGGGTGTAAAAGGCGTCATATGGATGGACCATCAGTTGGCTGATAACATGGTTAAATTACAATATTTTACACATGATTTAAACACGACTTTTGGGAGGATGAGGCCAGCGACCGTCCCCCCACCCCACCCCCTGGCTACGCTTCTGACACAAGTGTACTCAATCCTATGGAATTTCATTATTTTTCGGATCCCCGTCTCAAGACCAAACTTAGGAATCCTATTTTACCGGAACACCCGGGCTTGCTTTAAAACAGACACGAATGGAACCGAGTGGAATATCGTCTTTCCCAAATGGAGCGAGGATAACTGGCGACAATCGTGAATAATGTACACTTTGCTGTACGGAGTTGTCTCCCTTAAGACATAACATTTGCAAATAGCAATTGTCTATATACTTCGTGTCGATCTAAATTTATTTAAGATATATATTCACAGCGGAATGCTTGAAAATAGACTTGCCAAAATTGTATGCTTTTAGAGGCTTAAATCGTCGACCTATGTGTAATGAAACGAAAAAAATATTAGCATATGACGATTTGATTACGGATAAATTAAAGAATGGCTGAAAATAAAATTGTTAAAATGTACTGTATAAAAAACAAATGCACCGTATACTCTTATAGACTTGTGAACCTAGATGTAATGAAATTTAATTAGATTTACACAAATTAAGGAGAATGGAGAGCGATAGGAAGGTGTGCGTGTGTGTGTGTGTGTGTGTGTGTGTGTGTGTGTGTTTGTGTGTGTGCGTGTGGTGTGCGTGTGGGGATGTGGTGTGGAAGGAGAGATTGGGGAGAGTGGTCGGGGATAGAGAGGGCTGTAATGAGGGAGTGTGGGACTGGGAGGGAGGAGGAGGAGGAGGAGAGAGAGAGAGAGAGAGAGAGAGAGAGAGAGAGAGAGAGAGAGCCGGTTCGTTGAGTGAGTGAGGGGGGGGGGGTGGAATGGGTAGGGTGAAAAGGGGTGGTGGTTTGAACAGTTATATGATTATAGTAACTTAACAGTCAATTGAGCTCGCATATCTGATGTGATTGGCGAGTTGCGTTATTGCCTGAATTTGTTTCGTTGGATAAACACGACGCAACGCATTAAATTAGTTATGATCTCAGAAATATCATTTCATTATTAATAATTTGACTTGATGGCGTTGTTGCCTTTAGCAGTAACGACACCCAGTTAAAGCATTTTCAAAATAAATTTTCCAAAGGTTTCTTGCATACGACTACTGCTCTGAAATTATGATACATTAATAACCAAGTTAAAGGTGTCAATTCAACACTTATTTACAATTTGATGACAAAAAGTGGAAAGAGAAGCGCCTCTCTGAATCATTGACGATAATCCTGGGTTAAAAGTACACTCTTCTGGCATGTAATGTTTTATTCGAGAAGAATACACACTCAAGACGAAATGTGGACAAATCGACTTCAGGAAATTAAGACGCGTTGGTAATATGAGACGAAATAATTAGCATTTGAATAAAAACGGACGAGGAGTCCGAAGAGTCGAAAATTCGAAATTTTTTGAATAGAGCACTCTAACGGAGAGATAATTGATTATATATTTGCCAAGAGTGCTGGTATCCTAGTAAACAGACTTGTCAATCTAGGGATCAATTGACTTTTCCAGTTTTAGCTATGCCCCGCCCATCTCTAGCTAAGCTCCACCCACACCGCGCCCGTGTTGGAATCGATCGATCCCTAACTCCTTGACTATTAATTTCCAGAAAACTATACTGGTAAGCTTTGTGAATATTTTGAAACTAATTTAACTTGCTGATGTTAATACCTATAGCAGCAACAGCGCCCAGTCAAATTAGTTTTAAAGTATGCAACAGCATGTTTATTAAATAGTAAAGACACAAGTCGTACACCAACGCATAATCCGTCACCAATTATGCGTTCGCGACGCACTTATCTACGTCATTCACGACGCCATTGATTATGACGTCATCCTTCCCGACGCGTAGTTCATTATGACGCCGTATGATGGATGGATAAACTGGAACTGTCAATTTCTGGTCATGCCATTTCTAGCCAACCTCTTCCCGCTTTGTACGTACGATTCACTCTTTAGCACTTGACTTGATCTATAGTAAATAGACATCCATCAAGACGCGACAGTATTCTAGATCCACGCTTCCAAGCCTAGGTCCAAAGACATTTACCGCACCGTAATTTGAAGATCATAACAGCTTTGCATGGTTGATGCAATGCCAAGATCAAAGATCCTGAAGCATTCACATAGAAAGATATTTCAGTATAGCGATGCTAACTGGTAAGCTATTAATAAGGACATCGAAGGCCTGCGAAACAAACTACATCAACCGGACCCCGTTAACCGCAGTGTTGTAGAGAATTGGCAGCTCTTTAAAGATACCATCACTAAGACACATGTCTGACAATTAGTTAGATAGGAAGTCTACTGCAGCAAACGTTCTCAGGCAAATTCATTTCAAAATGTTCAGCGAGATGAATTAAACTGTAAACTTCGCATGGACTTGCTAGTCATACGGTTACCGTCGTACTTTTGCCCCTTTTGCATAGGACCTACGTCAGCTAACAAGTGACGTATTTGATTTTGACGTCAGCTATGAAAGGGAAGATCTTATTAGCATACTCACAGGTACGCGTGAGACCACACGTGTATACATACACGCACACATACAGATCAGCTGTCGTATAGACTGTATTTGTGTGCCAAAAGATGGTGAGTCGTTAAGCCAGGTGGCATGTTACACCACCATCTCACGAACCCCACCCACCCCCTCCACCCGCACCAGCGATTCTTAAAGGCCGTGGGCACTGAAGGGTCCTAGATTCATCGTCCTATTGTTTAGAGCGATATATGGTTTTCCCCACTCCTAAGACATTTTGGCTTAATTTGACTTTTAAGGTGCGAATAACCTAAGTTATATCCTATTAGTGCTCAAAGTGAATGTTTATTTGTGTTGTTGTTGTTGTTGTTGTTGTTGTTGTTGATGGTGGTGGTGGTGGTCGTGGTGGTGGTGGTTTAGTTTTATTGGCTACTCACACCTAGATGTATTCGAGCCATGACATTCCTTGAGGTGCTTCCCTGAATGGTTGCATTGCTTCCCCGAAGGGTTGCGTAAATAAAAGTCAAAACTGAAAAATTAGGATGTTTCTAGGGGTATATACGTTGCCTGTTGTTGTTTAATGAACTGTTGACGGGTGTCAATGTTGTTTGCCGTGTAAGGGAGGGGTGAGAGGGGGAATTACTTTATTTCTCTAGGAGGTGCAACCTTTAAAATATATATTCAACTGCATACCTCTTATGCGTTATTGTATGCATTAGTGTTTGAGAAATGAACTACGAGAACTTTTGGAGAAGAACGACGTCGCCCGGGTCGCGTGGGCCACGCCTGAAATACACCCTTGCACACATAGAAACATATCGGACCTTCGCATTTGCTCGACTAAAACATAACTGCCATCCCGTTTGATATACCTGTATTTTTTCATAGCAGGAGTTACGTCCCTTGTACTACTTGAGCGATATATTTACGCTGTTTGCGATAGGCGCGTATTAACACGTCAACAGCGCCTCAAAGCGCCCAGGATGCAACGCATATCAATTAACCTTTTAATTGCCAAGATTTTTCAATAAAATTATAACGTTTGCAGGCCTAGGGAAGACTATTTTGGCAAACTTACCACTGAAAATTACAAAAATAACTTCCTTTCCTCGAGACAACTACAGAGAATGTGTTTCAACAAGTTGACCGCCAAAGGGGAAATTGTTAAGAAAATTCGGATTTTTGATTAGCCAGCGTCCATTTGCAGGCAAAGAGAATCGTAGTTTTGAAAATTTACCACAGTGGTAAATTTTCAAAAATACTATTGATTTGTCTTGCAACTCGACATTCTTAAGACCATTGCAGCCGGAGTTTCTTGCCGGCTTGGCCATTAACAGTTAAGGTGACGCAAGAAGGGTTTAGCGTACAGGCTAACTAAACCACCACTGCCACAACGGCAACGGCAAACACTGTTATTGCTATTGCTTTTTCGACTACGGCTGCTCCTACCATGGCGATGTCACGACTATCACTTCTAGCTAGGGCTACTCCTGCTGCTTATGTTGCTGTTGCTGTCACTGCTACTGCTTCTGACGTTGTTGCAACAACTATGATTGCTGCCTCTGCCGCTGCTACTACTACTACTACTACTACTACTACTACTACTACTACTACTACTACAACTACTTCTATAAAAAATAACTACATGCGAGTGCCTAGCGATAGAGCAGGAGGGGTGACGGAAAACTTGAAAGTAAAATATCTGGAATGTACACGATCAGTTCCAGCCAATTCGTGTAGTTGTGAGACGGTTGGTTGAAAGCTGGTCCGGTGAAAGAGGATTTTTGTCCTCTGGATGCTGGTCTGGTGGTAGGCTACTCACTCGCCTCTCAAAAAATAGGCGGAAGGTGTCGCAGAATTCACTGGTTGGAACCCCGCTCGAAAAAGATAAAAATTACATTCCGATGACGACTGATTCTTCACGAATGCCCGCCTAGCGTCAGTACGTCGTCAATGACAGGGCTCATAGAGCTAATGCTTGGCAATAATAATACAAATCATCATCATCTACTACTACTACTACTACTACTACTACTACTACTACTACTACTACTACTACTACTACTACTACTACTACTACTACTACTACTACTACTACTACTACTTATTTAAAATGCCTTACTGCAATGTGCAAATTTAATTTATGAATTCTGATTGTGTTTATAAACGTAATCGAATGCTATTTAGTATTTAGGCCTACTATATTTAGCGTCAAATATGTAGGAAAACGCGTGTGGGCAATTTTGTTGTGGCTTATATGACTTTGTAAAACAGTTTTACCGACAGACCGACCGACTGACGAGTCACAACTAAATAGTTGTAACAAAATCTATTACGTGGATAATTCACAGTGCATAATTTATATTGAGTCCAGCCTTCAAAATGTAACTATGTGTTGTCTCCCTTGAGCTGTTCAGCGAATGTAGGAGCGTTGCGGAAACACTGAAGCGCTACTGGCAGAAACTTCACCAAACTTGAGTTATTCTTGTGGTCCCGAAGAACCCTTAACATTTTGGGCACATGACTAAAAATCACTGAATATCAAATTCTTCATGAATGCCGAACCACCTCCCGCACACCCCCCACCAAACATTAACCCTTTAACACTCATATCAGCCAAAAATAACTTCTGCAGTGGTCTTGAGAAATGTCCATTTGCAGACCAAGAGAAGTCTATTTTTGAAAACCGAGCCAGTCATTCCAGCGGTAAATTTTCAAAAATAGTCTTCTCTTGGTCTGCAAATGGATGTTTAATGAGAAAATTGAAAATTTCCTGACCAAATTCAAGGGTTAAAGGGTTAAAGCAGACTACTGGGCCGGTACTGGGCCGATATCGGGCCGTGTTGGACCAGATAGGACCAGTACTGGTTCAGTAACGTGCGTTATCAGGATATTATTGAAAGTGGTGGCAGTGATGTATCCAGCCCCGTGATCCGGATGGGCAAACTGTAGAAGATTTACCCGACAAGCAAAATCACGTGATGGTAAGGCAAGCCTCTCCGAAAACGTGTCGAATCTAGACGTTCTCAGATGGCATCTCCGTCCCACATATTCAGAGGTAAATAGAATGTCAATTGGCTGTTAATTTATTCTATTGGTACCCTTTTAATTATTAATTCTTAACAATTTGATGTGGAGTTTCGTGTGGGGTCTCATTATTTGTTTGTTCTGACATGTGTGAGATTTTCTCATTAGTTCAATAAAATTCAAAAGTAAAATTAAATTCCTACCTACATGTACATATCATATTTCTATATAACCAGAGGCAGTTGATAGGACACGTACCTTTCTAGACCCTAGCAGACACTCCCTCTGTGTGTCCTGTTCTTCCCTCCTGACTCTTCACTTCATTTCTTTTCAGTTTTCACTCGCTTAAATCACCTCGCACTGCCGCTATATTCCTATGTCCTTCAATTTGTCTCCCCATCCTTTGACTTTCCTCACGCCCACCCCTTTCTTTCCTTTTCACGCAATCTCTTTCTTACTTTCTGTCTTCTTTTTGCATTCCATTCGATTATTCCTCACTTTCATAAATTCCCCCCTCCCCCCTCTCGCTCTCCACCATTCAATGGACCTTTCATGTTTTAGCTATGCCCCGCCCACCACTTGATAAGCACCACCCACACCTCGCTGGTGTTGGGTTCGATTGATCCCTGAGCTCTCTGACTATCAATTTCCAGACACCTATACAGGTAAGCTGTTGAATATTTTGAAACTACTTTGACCGTGTGCTGTTGCTGCTTATGGCAGCATCAGCGCCCAGTCAAATTGTTTTCAAAATATTAAACAGCATGTTTATTAAAGAGCAAAGACATACAATTCATACAACCTGACGGACTATTAAGCGTTTAAGACGAACTAAATCGAGTCATTCATGACGTATTATGACGTCGTCCATACGTCGCGTAGTTCATATGACGTCATAAATTGGAAATGTTCATTCCGTTCCATTTTCGACACCTTTTCTTTTTCTTCCCATTCTCGTTCTCTCCTCTTTTCACCCTCAATTCTTTTCCCTTCTCTGGCCACCCAAGCTGCTCATGTTTGGTTTTTCTCCCCTTTCGCAGTAGAAACAGAAATAAGGGTAAATAACTCTATTTTCTCCAATGTACTGGTACGAGAAAAGCAAGAAAATTAAGCCGGGAATTCAACAAGTAAAATTGTTATATGAATTCATCACCGATTTGTAGAGATTGTTATTTTTAGAAAGCTGTGTCCCAGCCATTAGGGAAAGATGCATTGTCTTGAAATATCATGATTAATATCGTGGGGTGATTGCGTTTGAAACTGTTCATAAATACGGTATATAGAATGATTTAAAATTTTTTTAAACGGATATGAGTATGTCGGTTAATAAAATACTGCTCAACTATGCCTGATCATAAATATTAGTGCTGTAGAGACAATTTCTTTATACAAATTAGCATGTAGTAATTATCCACCCGACGGTTGAATATTACATTAAGCTGTTGTAGGTACGTATAGACTCGCGAATCTGGGAGTGTGTGGGTGATTACAAAATAATTTGGGCTGCAGAACTGGGATTGGCTATAGAGCCAACCCCAGTTCTGCACCTCTGTTCTACCGCTGGCGGGGGTGTAGGAGGGGTGGTGAAGGGTACAGGTGTCCTCTCCTGTGAAATTCTGAAAATTAAACGATCCGATGAGGCTTCTCATGCACATAAATCATTGAAAACATTTTTTGTACATACAAATTTTAGGATACGAGGTCGAAATCTGTGGTTGCACTCCTGGCATCCCTGGCTACGTGCATGAGCTGTTGACTCAGTCCTTCCTATAGTCATACACATCGCTTGTAGTTAATATCTATTAAAATTAATAACAAACCGTCAATATTTGTTCCCAACATAATCAACAGGCTTTGAAGACTATTCTGTAACAAAATAACACGTATCACATACACGAGAAACATGGGTGAGAAGTGTGAACATCTGCTTAGCGAGGGCTTAGCAAAACGTTATATTTAAAGTTATTGTGCAAATAATGTGAAATATACTGTGAATTACGACACCTTGCCTTTGGTGCTATAAGACGGCGGTTATATAAGATAGGTGGTCGTAACGACCACATGTCGTAAAGAACCGCCGTCTTGTTGCGCCAAAAGTGTTTTATTCGCAGCTGATTTGTATTTTACTGAGTTAATGTTGGTATTCCATCGGGTGCCATGGCCGTCTAAGAGAATTCTGAAGGTATTCGAATATCTCTTAGGCCGTGTACTCATTAGAGACTTAATCAGGAATAACTTCAGTATGGCGTTATTCCTGATTAAGACCGTGTTCTCACTAGAGACTTAACCGGTGTAGCGCAATACCGAGGTATGGCGTTATTCCCGATTAATTCTCCAGTGAGAACACGGCCTAAGTTTCTAGTGAGAACACGGCCTTATACACTGTGTACCTCAATGTAATCAAACAAAATAAGTCTTAGCGTATGATCGTTTCATTTCCGATAAATTAATATTATTTGCGTGTTTGAGTTAGGGACTCGCGTCTCTAATTCAATTTCACAACTTAAAAGGTTATATTAATTCATACGTAATGAAATTATCATATGGTTGAGACTTATTTCGTTTCATTACATCTAGACACATAATTTAAGCCTCTAGAAGTATGTGATTATACAAATTTTATTTTCAAACATTTTGGTGTTAGCCTAATATGCATTTTAATAGATACAATACTGTCGTCTTCTCAACAACCGGAGAACATCAATCTGGCCTACAGAGACCCCGTTACAGAACAAACACCAAGTCTCTAGAGAGGTACTGGAAAGAACAGCTCAGCTCACTGAACGGTCTATTGGTGTAGCTTCTGTGAACGGAAAGAAGAAGAAGAAGAAGAAGAAGAAGAAGAAGAAGAAATAAGAAGAACACAATACAGCTTAAACAAATATCCAGCCGTTCTGTTACTATTAAAATATCAGTGTCGTTATCTATTCATTGGATTTCAATATTATGGCTATTATATATATTTCATATAAGCAATTTGCATAATCTTCTCAAGATATGTCTATTGCATATTCATAGCTGTTTCTTTATTTTGTCGGGAGTTATACTTGCGGCATAGTATAGGGTGATATCTTGCTCTTGCGTCGTTGTAATGGATCTTTCCGATTTTAGCTATGTCCCGTCCATCTCTAGCTAAGCTCCATCCACACCTCACTTGTGTTGGGATCGATAGATCTCTGAACACCCTGACTATCAATTTCCAAAAAACTATACAAGTAAGCTGTTAAATATTTTGAAACTAATTTGACTGAGTGCTGTTGCTGCCTAAGGCAGCAACAGCGCCCAGTCAAATTAGTTTCAAAATATTCAACAACATGTTTATTAAATTGCAAAGAATTACAAAGGCATACAAATCATACAACGTGTCGGAGTAGTTGAGATTTGATGACGGTCTATATGGAACCCTTTGTGACGTAATGATTGTGACATCATCATACACGCGCTGGGCTGATTATGACGTCATACGAGGTCAGATGATGGATGGATACTCTGGAAAGGTGAATTCCTGTAGTCATTGGGAATGTGTTTTCTACGCCCAGTTTATTACAAACCCTACATCTACCTACATTGTCCCTTTTTGTTGTCCATTCTAGGCTAAGTGTCAATCGTCAATTTATGGTTTAAAGACTTAAAGTAAAATAAAATGTAATTATGTCCTTCACTGGTACCGTAATATACTCCTCCATGATTTCTATATGTAGAAGACTCACATAGTAGATGCTTGAAGCTGATTTTTCCAGGCTTGTAAATTTTCGTATGTCATTTTCACTAAATCATCCTTTGAGATACGATCTGTGTTGAGTAAGTTTTCGGTTGCTATTTCCTGAAGAATAAATTTTATTGTTTGAAACTACTTGGAGTTGAAATTTGTGCCAATTTTAAGTTTTAGCCAGATGATATAAATGATAAATGATAATGTACCATGACGTACCTCAACCAGATCTGCCCAGAAATACATCATATTGGTTTTTAAGCTGATACTGATCGGATAGCGACCAGTTTCTCAAATTCACCATCGCATTTTGCGCGATTTTCTGTGTGTGCATATTTAAAAAAAAAGAAATTTACAAGCTTCGAAAATATATAGATTTTCGAAACCCCATATCTCAGACATGGGAAAATGTCAGAATATATTTGATTGTGTTCTACAAATGACTATGTTTTTATCCAACTCTGAATACTATGATAACAGTTCTCGCTGAGATTGGCTTTGATCAAATTTGCCATTCGCAAAAACGTGTCAAAAGCTTGTTTAAAATCCATAAAGCAGCCAAATAATGTCTTTTCCTGAAACTGAAGTAATTTTTGTTTCACATGAAATGAAAATATGTTATTCAAGGTTGATCTACGGCCCTTGCAAGAACATAAAGCGTAGTATATCTTCAAGAAGACCACACGAAGAGCAAAATAACCCCAGATTTATGATTGAAATTTTTAAACATTTTGTGACTTATTTCCTTATTTCACGACGCTTTGTTTAGTTTTAATGTTTTTATAACATCTATTATTTCAGGTTCTTGGATTGAAATATTGGACAAAATATAATTTGCTTCCGGTTCAATCGTCGGTAACTGCACACCCTGATCATCTACAACATGTTTCTTCCTCCAGATCTGTGGTGGCAAAATTCACATTTCCGCTATCATTATATAATAAAAGTTGTATATTTGTTATTGAGTTTCCATGTAAAATGTTCTTTTAATAAGTTTCCCGTAGGGACGCGAGTTATTAATTCATAGTTCGTCTAGCCACGTATCAGCAGATTCTATACAGTCTTGTTTCGCTTTCTTCTTCATGCTGTTTGCTTTATTTCGACGAGTCTTGTATTTATGCCAGTGGTCTTGTTTTTAGGGGGTTTCGTGCCTGTTTTCGGTCTCTTAATCGAATTTCATGTCATAGAGAGCTGACAAACCATAACTTATCATTTGGTCGAATAGTTGCTATTCTGTTTGGAATACATTCTCTCACCACATCCAGAAAAAGAGTGTTAAACAAATTGCACATTTCATTTATATCATCACAAGTAATAAATAAGGCTGCCCAAGATGCATAATAAATTTCCTTGTTCATTTTTGCTAAATTGGCTTTTTTGTAGCCCCAGACTGTCCGCTTAAAAGTCCTTTCAATATTTAAAGGTATTTTATCGCAGTATATACAATTTTACTGGAGTGGAGAGAACTCACGATTTTCAATGGAGAGATCCAATCTGTCATTCAGGTATATAAAGTCATAATCAATTACGTCACATGTGGGCTGACGTCACAATCAACTACGTAATGAATGACGTATCTAGCTCCGTTGTGAACATCTAAAAGTCAGTTTCTAAAAATTGTATGTCTTTGATGGATTTACGATTTATTAAACATTTTGTTAAATCTCTCGACACTAATTTGACTGGTCGTTGTTGGTGCAATAGGCAACAACAGCATCCAGTCAAATTAGTTTTAAAATAGTCAACAGCTTACCTGTATAGTTACCTTGAAATTGGGATTATGTGAATTCAGGATTCAAAGTATAAAAATCAATCCGAACACGTGCAAAGCATAGGCGGATCTTAGCTAGAAATGGGCGGAGCCTAGCTAGAAATGGGCAGAGCATGATATTGCATGCAGACAATGAGCTACGTGTGCATAGCGCGGACATTACTGAGGAAAACTGTCTTGTATCCAGTGACGTCAATCATATGTATCAAGTATGTGTCTATGCATGATCACAAGGAAAAAACATATTGGAAGTTTTATTGCCACTCAAGTATCTGACGTCATAATCAAGTACGTCACATGCTAGCTGATCTCATAATCAAAATGACGTATAGCTCAGTGACGAAAATCGAAATGTCTGTCACGAAGAGTACGAATTGTATGTCTTTGATGAATTTATAATTAAATAAACATTCAGTTGACTATTTTGAAACTAATTTCACTTGGAGTTGTTGCTATAGTCAGAAAGCGATCCAGTCAAATTGGTTTCAAAATATTCAGCAGCTTACCTGTATAGCTACCTCGAAATTTAGATTCCAGGAATTCAGGCATCGAAGTTTCAAATAGATTCGAATGGGCATAAAAAGTGGTCTGATCTTAGCTAGAAATGAGCGTGGATAGCTATATATGGATCCATCTATTGTCAAAATAACACAACTATTTTCTTTATCCAAATGACCACGATTCTTTCTATTTATAAAGACAGAGAACTACGTTAAACCATGATCACGTCTATGTTTCAGAAAATATCTGTCGACCATCGACTCAGCTGACCATTGTTTGTCGTTGACAATGTGATCCCAATATTACATAAGCCTGATGTTCCACTGGAACTACCAAAAGCCAAATGGCCAAAGTCCAAATCCTTAACAAACAAATATGTATCAACCCACAATGAAAACTGGACCTTTCCATTTTTAGCTATACCCCGCCCATCACTAACTAAGCTCCACCCACACCTCGCCGTGTTTGGATTGATCGATCCCCAAATGCCCTAGCTATCAATTTCCTGAAAACTATACGGGGGGGGGGGGAGCTGTTGAATATTTTGTAACTAATTTGACTGGGTGCTGTTGCTGCCCAGAATATTTATTAAATAGTAAAAGCAAACAATTTGTTCAACAACGCATAGACCGTCTTCAAATATGCGTTCGTGACGTACTTATCGACGTCATTCATGACGTCATTCATTATGATGTCATTGTACACGTCAAGCAGTTCATTATGACGTCATATGATGTGTGGGTACTCTGGAAAGGTGAATTAGACATGTAGTCAAATCAACAAACGCTTTCGCTGCATCACTAAGAGCTGCCCATATAGCAATCCCGTGAGGAGCAGAAAGGTTATCTCCCATGCTCGTTAGAGGTTCCATAAAATGCTAAATGCTTAGGTTACAGCAACGAGTAACTTTGTACAGACTGGTCCGCCTCAGCAACACTGAACAACTTAAAGTTGTTCTATTCAAGCTGAACAAGGAAACATTAGCTGCATTTCGAGAAAGTTGGCACAGGAAGACAGAAAACTTGAACTTGTAAAATGATGACACGGAACTGTGTAACCTAGTTAAAAACTAAAATTTTGCATAAATAGCAATACTGATTGAAGATGATGTAAAGAGGCTGATGCAAAGACTTCCAGCACAATGGCGCCGGAAGCAAATTTGAGGATCGCGGGCAGGTTCCACAAAAAGGGCATGCTGGATGGCATTGTCTTGAGGAAGATATGAAATGGGTGTCAACCCCCCACCCCCACCCACCCACCTCCCCCACCCCCACCCCAACCCCAAACCCTAGCCACCACATCTACTACCACCACCCTCACCAGCCCTCCCTATCCCACGCCTCTCATAGAAGGGTGTTTGGGAATATCAACCTACCTAACCACCAGGAGAAAAACATTCAATGGTGTAGGCTCATGACTCCATTTCCTGCATTCGGGTTTCTTATGATTACGTATAAATGTTAGAGCCATGTTAATCGAAGTTCTTAAGTTCTCGCTTGAAGATGGACATATGCTGGGTGAATAGACAGATGAGGTAGCAACACAATTACGGCAAATTACTAACACACTATTCAACAGCTAGTGTGTATGGAATAAGTAATTTAAATTTTGATTTCGCAGCTTCTTACTAAGCCATATTGGCGTGTGGGTGTCAGAGGTACATTTGGACCGGACTATTCAAAGGAGGCCTTCAAATGTCTGATTTTGTTTACGGGACTTGACATGGCTAAACATGTGTATCACGACCGTACGAGTTGGTAGGGAGTGGGGTGGGGTGGTGGTGGTGGGGGGGGGGTGTGTGGTGGGGGGGGGGGAAGCTCATACTCATATAAATAGCACAGTATTAAAATATCCAAGAAGATGATATTTATTACTTAGAGGTGTATGAGATATAGGAGATGGCTTCTAAGCGCATCTAACTTTGTATCGGCTTCACGCGTCAAATAAAAATTTGAGTTAGAGAGTTGCTGTTAATTCTAATATCCCTTGTTGTAGTGTTTCAACATTGCTGCCACCAGCCGCCCATCGTTGCACAATATTCTATTCTACCCACTAACCATGACATTAACAGAACGTAGACCAATATCACACCAAAGATTCAAATAGCATATAACTATCTTACCTTTACTTGTAACGATACGTGAAACGTTCACAGATAAAAAAAGTCAATATGTCACATGTAACTGCCACAATATAAATAGCCTTTGCATTGATGATTTGATTCGGCCTAGAAGCACTCCCATATTACTTTATGGACTTGTGTTAATGTAAAAAAACAACCGAACTTTAATACAACTACTCAGTCTGCTCTGAATGTTCTTAAATTTTTTTTTAAAGTTCTAAAGTAAAGTAAAGTTACTCATTTTTTGTATAGAAACGGATAAAGGGCACAGCTGCCCCCCACTGCCTCCACCCTTCCCAAAGGGCAACGGGGCCAGCTGCCCCCGCTGCCCCCGTGCATGAGGTGTAGATAGTGAATCAAAAATGCGCAAACTACCAGACGAGGACGTCAGACCATTTGTTACCATTTGAAACGGAAGAACTAGAAGCCAGCTCTAAAAGGGTATCACGACCAGATGATATCGCAAACAATATATATGCCGCTGAGCCTTGGTCAGAGGGAAAAATTCCAACTGCTTAAACTTTTCAACGACAGTTCTCCAAGAATTAAAAAAAGGAAAGAGACCACAATGATGCATATTTATGCAAGCTGAGCCAAAATATAATGCCAATAACTACAACCTACACAGTCTGACAAGGTGCATTTATGAGGCTGTGCAATGAATGATCACTTCAAGGTTAATGCGGTTCCCAACAAAATCAACACGGAGAGGGATGAACAAGCATTTTACTAATATAATGTTTTCTTGAGAAATCTACTATACGCTTCATGATCTTGCATTAATGTACGGTAACCAGAAAGTGGTTACATATTGATATGACTATTATCTGCTTGAATGTGGGACCCAATGAAGATGGTCTGCGAATAGCGAGACTAATACTTGCAGACATCAAGCTGAGAGTACGATCAAGAGAGTGAAGTATGCAGAGCTTGACACATCAATCGGCTCCACAGGGAGATGGTCTATCCCCTGTGCCTTTTACCCGGTACTTTGCTACATCCGTAGAATCTGTGCGGGAGGATTTCACAAGACCAGCTCCAAGTGTCCATATTTGGTATGCCGCTAGAGATGGAATATGCCGACAAAGTGGACTTCATAGACAAGGAAAAGGAACCTTTTGAAGCTAACTAAAATATGAGAATCTCTTTATGAATGAATAAAAAACGAGTTCACCCACATATACCAATCGACAAAGCACGAATCTAAAGAAAAAGACGATCCACTTCGGGGCGACGGACCATGGTGGAAAATCAAACCCATGATCTCACTGCTCTGCTGCACGTCTGACATTGTTACACGCTTCCTCATGGGAAATATAGCTGTCCAGCCCTTCTGGAAGCTGTGGATTCGTAGATTAAAGGCGCAGTTGACAAAAATGTTACGTTTGCACAACGCAACCTGCGCATCATTGATGCTGTGCAATTGTAAAACTTGGTCGCTCCAAATAAGAAACGTGATACCTGCCACCGCAAACCACTCCGATGTCCGGACAGCATAATTTTCAACCATGCACAAAGTCGCCCCGCACAGATGGTCCTTGTTTGGCCATGTGCTAAGGATGCCAGAAGAGACATATGCGCAGAGAGCCTGCATAAATCTTTCTGGTGGCGTGCTGCGAATTGACCTCAAGAAAACAGGTCGCAAGAAAACAGGACTCAAGAAAACAGGACTGGGCATACTCGGACCAAGAATGAACCTGAGGAAGCTTAACGATTTGGCCGCCGACAAGAAACAGTGGTCATGGCCAAAGAAAGACTGATTGCGATTGTAGGATGTTTTTACTACTACAGCAGCAGAATAAGTGCATCGTCGTCGTCGGCGGCGGCAGCAGGGGCAACAGCGTTTACTGTTACGCTGAGATATAAAATCTGTTGATCCCTACGCCACCCCACCCCCCACCTCTGGATCCGCCACTGTATATCTAAATAACTACCGATGAAATTTGGTTCATACTCTTTAACGCAGCAAGAAATATTACCGTGAATGAGGATTTCCATGCGTTTATCGTGACTCGAATAAAAGGAAACCGGATCCGGATATGATCAAATTCTGGATCTATAACTATCTATGGATATCTCGAAAACTGATGGTCTGATTTGGCGCAAATTTCACCACCATTCACATGAGGGGAGACAAGAACATTTATCACACCATCAATCAAGAAATAATTGAAAAATCAGACACAATTTCTGAGCCCACACCTCCCTCGATCCCGAATGCAACATGCTATCATCTTCAGACCCCCGATCAGAGCATACAAAACTAAGGCAAGACATGTTTAGGAAACTACATCTTCCCATGCGGCCTCAAACCAGAAAACGATGACCATATCTGCAATCGTGCCCATTATACACGCAATATGAAAAAATATACAACTTTTTGGCCCGGATATCTAAATTTGGATGAATCTTTAAGGTCTTTGTGCAACTGTGTGTCTACCGATAGTGTATCCTAAAACGAACTCGGAATATGTGTCGAATACTTGTGAAGAGTATCATTGCGATCAGGCCAAAGTGCAGCTCAGAAAAAAAAATAAAACGTAGGCCCACTGGTGAATATTTTGCACTTAACTTGATTGGAAGTCATTGCGGCCGGAGCAATGGCTTCCAATCAAATTAAGTCCAAAATATTCAACAGACCCTTTCTTATAATATTTCATCGTACTCAAAGTTTTACTAACTGACGTGTTTCTGTTTTTGTTTGGGAAACATGGTACCTTATTTATATTCTGTACTGTATATGCAAATATTGGAGTCTGGTTTTCCATTGTCGTGAATCGTTGAATAGATAAGTATTTACCTAACGTCTGATATTAACTTGGACACGTCTCACGTTTTCTCGCGATGTCTCTCTTGTCCTGGTTAATCAGGAATACGTTTCTATCTATTTCCCTCCTATTTGTACCTATAAGCTCCGCCCACATTGTGTATACGCGTGTCTGAATCGATTTAGCACTTTGAAACCTAATTTCAAGAATCTAAGTTTTGACAGCAGCAGCTCCTGTTTAAATTAGTTTCAAAATATTCAATTTAATGCTTATTAAATTGTAAAATCACCTAATACATCAAATTCAAACAGCCATAGGGCCTACAGTCGGACCGTTACCACTTTCGTACCGGTCCTATGGGATTTGATTCTGACGTCAGTTAACAAATTACGTATTTTGATGATGACGTCAGATACATGAGTGACAGATCGGTTTAGTTCGTTTCATTACACATAGGCCCATAATTTAAGCCTCTAGATGCATACAATTTTGACAATTTTATTTTGAAACATTTTGCTGTGAATATACATCTTTAATATTAGATATATACTCTTGAAATTTTTCCAAATCCCCAAATGGGCTGCCATATTGAACTACAAATGAAGATAGCATATAACGTCCGTTAGTGTGCTTTATATGGAGCCATTTAGAAAACGAGAAAACCTCCAAGTAGGGGGGCCTATCTAATATTAATTAATATGTCCAATGCTACCATCATTCCAAATCTAGTACATATGCCCAATTCCCTCAATGTTATGCGCAATATGGCTCGACTATTGTATGTTCTGGGCTGAGCAATAGACCAAATAATAGGCCTACGCAGCAATATATATTCCTTTATGATTTATGTAAGATTATATTGAATATTTGAAAACTAACATAATTGGAATAAGGCATATGGTTCTGCTTTGTCCAATCAATTTACAACTTTCCAGTATGATTTTCTAAATGTAAATTTATTATTAAATGCGATCGATGCTTTCCGTCCTTAAAGACTTAGTATTCATAGTCATTATGTCAAATATCTAGTATCGCTGTGAAATACGCCCGGCTAATACTCTTTTCTTTGGTAATTGATTGTCGAACTTATTGTATCGCGCACACATCAACGAAACCCAACACACCTTCTATTGCGCTCCGAACGTGACGTTGTAGTTATTTTCGCTCGAGACTCGCGCGAGACAAATGTGAATTTCAATGAAAAAGTTTCCTTTCAGAAGCGGTAATGTTGACAAATTATTCGCTAGAAGTGGTGTTTTTCGACGTTTTGAATGAAAGAGGGTGATATTCGAGGTGTTATTACACGCACGCAGACACGAGAATAATTTTTGTCAACTCAAAGAGGGTTACGGTTGTCTTGAGAAATAATGTTATGTTGGTTTTGTGTTTTTGCCCCTCAGCCACCCCCACTCACCCAATATGAGCCAACTCTAATGATATGTATTCCGATTACTGTGTGCATAATTGCTTGATTGCTACAAGCTACCGGACAATAATTTCAATGGCGATGACTTTGGACATGCTGAATATTTTGAAAACAATTTGAATGGAAGTTGTTGGTGGCTTAGCCACCAACAACTTTTAGGCAAATTGTTTTAAAAATATTCAGCATATCAAAAGTTAAATACTCTAGGAAAATGCCGTCTGCGGAAATTCAACAGGGAGAGGGTTAATCTAATATTGATCAATCACAAATGAAATCCCGTCTCAAAGGCTTATCAAATTCCCGACAAAACGTTATAAAATGCATAATCGTCGTTAAAAATCCCTCTCTATGTCATTCATTGAACACAAATTTTGCAATTATTTGTCAAAATCCTAGCCAAAGAGTCAATAAAGATATGAATTATCTTCGATTTCTTCCTCTTAAATGTTCACTTTATCGCGCTCAGGTTAAACAAATAGCGTATGAGGTCTACATATCCAACAGGGTTACGGTAGCGAGTAAAGAGACGTTACGCAGTTTGTACACGTTAAAAAAATTGATACATTGACTAATATTAGGTGTACTTCCTCGTGCATACAACACATTTTACCGTTTTATATGGTTTGAAGTTGTGGTAGAAATAAGATTAATCTGGTAGTAAAGACAACAACACCAACAACAACAACAACAACAACAACAGCAGCAGCAACAGCAACAGCAACAGCAACAGCAACAGCAACAGCAACAGCAACAGCAACAGCAACAACAACAACAACAACAGCAGCAGAAGCAACAACAACAACAACAACAACAGCAGTAGCAGCAGTAACAACAACAACAACAACAACAACAACAACAACAACAACAACAACAACATCAGCAACACCAACAACAACACCAGCATCAGCAGCATCAACAACAACAACAACAACAACAACAACAACAACATCTACAACAACATCAACAACAGCAACGTGTTAATACCGGTATGCCTCTTGATTTATTTCTTATAGGTCTACATCTTTGGCGCCTAAATCCGCTTCATTAATAATAATAATAATAATAATAATAATAATAATAATAATAATAATAATAATAATTTATAATTTGGAAATTATTATATAGCAATAGTAAATCAACATATTGTAGGCAATTTTAGTGATGAGATTAATGATATTAATAATTATAGTAAAATAATTATACGTGTATGTTTGTTCGTTACAAGAAAAATGTGATTAGGTAAATTCTGTAAATATGTTGTTAAATAAAGAGGTTGAGAAAGGGAGAGCGATGTAAAGGGTGTGGGGTGGGGCGGGGTGGAGAGAGAGAGAGAGAGAGAGAGAGAGAGAGAGAGAGAGACCATTATGTCTTCGAGTATGAAGTTGGTACGCCACAAGTCTACTTTATCTATACTATATAGATTTAAAGAGATTTTACTCCCAATCAGAAAACTCTATTAAGTCCTTTAGACAAGTGGAAGCCTCTTCTGGCATATTGATATAGCTCGCCCCCTGCGTGGCAAACCCAAGAGTTGAGAAAGTGCCGGCGAACCAAACACCGTTGCTGGAAAGACTGTCAGGGTTGTTGAAATTGGAATATTTATCAACAATCCGTGTATATTGGCGGAGTTGACAAGAGAAAGCTGCTGAAAGAAGCGAGCGTTTCGCCCAGATCTTCGCTTTGTAGAACCTCAGTTCGCGTTGGTGGTCTGGATGTGAAAGGCGATTGCCTTACAACCTTGGCGTACTCCACCAAAAACTGTCGGGGCTCACGCTGAGAAGCCAACAGCGTCAAGATTCATAAGACTTTTAAGAGAAAAAAAAATTAAAAAACAGAATAATCTTGATTTAGTCGCTTTACTGAGCATTACGCGTGTCATGTAAAACAGCAAACGTGCTGTTAAAACGAGCAAAGTGCACATTTGCCATCATATTGCTGTCAAATCGTATATATAGCCACTCCTATATTCTCTGAGAGCAGCGAGGGTGGAAATAAGGACTCGACCACGCGCATACTTACTTTATTCTGGAAACTAGATTGCCGAAATAAAGGGAACATAAATATAGCGTAATGAAATAAGGTAATTTCACCATTGCATTAGAAATTTCTAATTTACAGGGCGTAAAAAATTATTATGACGTTCTAGAGAACCAATGGGTGAATCCAATCTGTCACTCAAGTATATGACATCATTATGAATTACGTCACATGTAGACTGACGTCACAATCGAAATGGGTAATAAATGACGTAGCTAAGTCCGTCATAAGCTTTTACTAGTCCGTCATGTGCACGAATTGTATGTCTTACTATTTAATAAGAATTCTGTTGAATATTTTGAAACTAATTTGACTGGGCGCTGTTGATCGATCTATCTCAACACGGGTAAAGCGTGGGAGGAGCTGAGCTATGAATGGATTCATCAATTAACTCGTTCAATTTGTTTAAGCAAATTATATATTAATTGGCATAGTTATACAAAAATGTTTGAAAGCTTTTTGATGGACGCCCAATATGCGGGTATAGCTAGACATAGGCAGACATTGCTTGAAATAGGCGGGCATAGCTAGAAATAGGCAGGTGTGGATAGAAATAGGCGGGCATAGCTAGAAATAGGCAGGTATTGATAGAAATAGCGGGCATAGCTAGAAATAGGCGGGCATAGCTAGAAATAGGCGGGCATGGCTAGAAATATGCGGGCATAGCTAGAAATAGGCAGTCATGGATAGACCTCTGTACCCGCTCATGTTTAGCTATGCCTGCTCATTTCTAGCTATGCCGCCCATTTCTGAATGGTTCCGAAAAAGCTTGTAGGAACAAGCAGAGCATTGCTCTATTCCGGTATCTTTGTTTGCAAAATATTCAGTGGATGGGTAAATTTCTATCTATGCATTCTCATTTCTATCTATGTTTGGCTATTTCTATCTATACTCGCCTATTTCTAGCCATGCCCTCCGATTTCCAGTTATGTCCTCATATTTCCAGCTATATCCTTATACTTCTAGCTATGTTCTCATATTTCCAGCTATATTCTTATATTTCTAGCTATGCTCTCATATCTCTAGTTATGCCATCTTATTTCGAGCTATGCCCTCCGATTTCCAGCTATATCCTCACATTTCTAGCTATGCCCGTCCATTTCTAGTTACGCCCGTCCATTTCTAGCTATGCCAGCACATACCTAGCTATGCTCGCCCATTTCTAACCCTACCCATACATTCCTAGCTACGCCCACCGATTTCTAGCCCTACCCTAGCATTTCTATCTCCACTCTCCCATTTCTAGCCATACTCATAATATCCCATATTCTCAATTTAAATGTAATTATACAAATAAGCTGTTGAAGATTTCGAAACTAATTTGACTAGAAACTATTGCAGCAAAATCCTCCCTGTCAAATTAGTTTCAAAATATTCAACAGAATGTTTATTAAATTGTAAATTCACCAACAACCTACAATTCAGATGCTTACTCCCGGACCGTTGCTACTTTCGTAATGGACCTAGGCCACGTAATTTGACTGTGACGTCATCTAATTACTGGTTAATTTTTTAAATGGACATCAAAATGACAGATCGGGTATCTCGATTGTATCTCAATCCCCACCAACCAAATAAAGAGTTGTTATCACGTGGTTAATTAGATATTGTCTGGCTTGCACCACTAAAATTTCCGTAACTTGATCGTGTGGAATTGTTTTGGTGCAAGCCCGCCATTAGTTAGAGTGACAAGTTAGTTTCAAGATATTCTGTATGATATTTCTTATTTCCGATTTTTCTGAAAGAATTTATTACGTCTGGCTTTTAGTGTTAAGCGTGTTATTTTCAATATTTATGTTTTGACTCGGAGTCGGCATTGTCTTGGCACCACTACCTCTCATGCGAGCGCACCTTGGGTTCCTCCGCTTCAAGAGGGGTGACTATATGTGGCTGCAGAGGCATTTCATTTCCGTGATACTAATGCTAGCGTCTGTGGGAATGGTTCCTATAAGCACTCGGAGGCCCCCTGGCACGAGTCGGTACACGTCTTACAATCCGTGCACAGCTGTCGAGGGATGAAATTGGGAAAATCGTGAAAAAAGATCCCTTCCATCTGGCTATGTGCATTGGATGTGTTCCTTGATACATTTGTGCTCACTCGCGTTACTGGGTTACATTACCCCTCTTCATCTCCTTCCTGACTTCATTTTCTCATACAGATCGCGAAAAAACCCCATTCGTATATATCTGTACTCGCGTGTATATATTGGTTTCTCATAGACTTTAGCCACAGGTGCGTGCAGTCATCTCTTCATTTCGCGCCTCCTCACGCTGAAGAGTTGGATGTTTCGTTGAGGCGTCGATAAGCAATCTTAGAACATGTCAGCACTGGTTGGAGGGGTCCATCGACAGGGCACAGCTTTAGCGCACCGGGAGCGCATTCCTATTCCTTTATCGGGCTCTAATTGTGCGCTAAATTGTCCGACCGATGGACGGGAATGTTGGTAGAATCTACAAAATCTGGTTAGCGCTTGGGAAAAGCGCACGAGCGCCAAGTCGACCAACATTCACGGTGTTATACAAGTATCTTATACATAGCAGCATCTCTTGGCAGTAACAGCTCCCCGTCAAATTAGTTTGACATTCCAAATTATTCAACATAATGTTTATTAAATTGTAAGTCCATCAAAGACATACGATTTGTAAACTTGACGGACCGTTTAAGCTTCATGACGGAATTATAAAACGTCATTTGATTAATATGACGTCAGATGCTTAAGTAATAGATCAGATCTTTCCATTGAAGTCTAGATTATGGGATTTCAGGAATAAACGTGTTGAAACCATTACATATTACGAGTCTACACTGACCTTACCCGCAACATATCTTATTCAACATGAAAGCGTTCACTACTTCTAATATTAACTATTTCGCGTCCCTAGCTTATTTGTAATCATCAACAAGAGCACTCTGCTCAGAGATTGCACACCCTCGCCACCCGTTTTTGTCACATTGTGGATTTCCCGGATTTTTCGTATTTCTCGGGATCACGCCCAATCAGTTGAGGAATCACAGTGTATATAGGTACACCATTTCTTGAGTTAAAATTTAAGCGAAATCGGACCAGCGGTTTCCGAGATATCAATCGATGCAAAATTTGATCCGATCTGAATCCGGGTTCTTATCCGGATCATGCCCAATGGCTGGAAATCCTCTTTTTGAAACGGCATATTCCTTCTTTGTGTTAAAATTTGAGCCAAAGCTGATCAGTAACTTGCTAGGATACAGCTAGCTACCTGACCGACAGACATATCTTGATGGTACAGACGCACACAGACGGATGGGTGGATGAACCAGTACTGATGGACGGACATGGTGACAATGCACATACGGACGTATCGACGCCAGTACACGTATATGAACGCACACATTAGCTCACGAATACACACAGGGCCGAACTTAAGGCAGTGTAACAAGTGCATTTGCTCAGGGTCCCCAAGTTTCCAGCCGCCCCCTCCCCCCATGAAATGACACCAACATTTTTTCATCTTAATTTGGGCTCCTGTGTTACTTCAAATTACACCTATGTACGGAAGCGCTGAGGGGCGATGTCTGCGAAAAAAAATTAGCTCGAGCGCTCAACTTAATATCTCGAGCGCTCGAGATAATTATGTCAAGCGCTCGAGATAAATATGTCAAGTGCTCGAGATAATTATGTCAAGTTCTCGAGATAATTATGTCAAGTTCTCGAGATAATTATCTCGAGCGCTCGATATAATTATTTTGAGCGATTGACATAATTATCTTGAGCGCTCGAGATATTAAGTCGAGCGCTCGAGATATTAAGTCGAGCGCTCGAGATTATATTTTTTCTCAGACATAGCCCTTCAGGGCTTCCGTACCTATGCGACTGATGTGGCAAAATCCAGCGGCGTACCAAATATAGCAATAGGGCCCCCCCCACCCCGCAAAGTCGGAGAGGCCCAGACATTCAAATAACCCTGTGATTCTATGAATACTAATATAGTTAAGTACTCTGTAAATATTGTACATTTATGTTACCCATATGTCACAATGTGTCCAGGGTTTGTAAGTAAATAAAATCGAAATCGAGGTCAAGACTTGGAATTGATTAGAACAGTAGCTATGGTGCCCCTAGGCATTCATGACATGTTATATCTACTAAGAGAAATGTCTCCGTTTTCATACAGGTACAAGTGTAATTCATGTATTGCAAATATTTTCCTTTGTAGATCTCCTAAAATGCATCAGAAATCGTAAAATGAAGGCTAATATTACAAAAATCTCAGTGTTGTGTTACAGCGCAGACAACCTAACAAGCCATTTATTCGTCTACTTGGTGTAGGTGGCCATGTACGACCCACAAACTAGTGATTTGAGTAAATTAGGAATATTCATTCTAAGAAGTGTGATAAGCAATACCAGTTGAATATCGTGTTATTAGCTTGACTGCCTCCAGCAACAACTTTCAGTTCAATTAGTCACAAAAAATTGTACAGCTTACTTTTATGGTGGCTTACAGTTATAATTATTCGTAGTTAGGTGCTGTGACTAATGTAACCACAGTTTGGCATGGTATGACATTGGATCACCGGGCCCCAGTTTAATAGATCATAGTAAGAACATTTAAAAGGTAAACTAGATACATTTTCCACCGCACCAAGGATTAATATTTGTCTCTAGAAATGCAGGTGATGCGTTCTGAGAGCAGCTGGAGTTCAACTTTTTTCCATGACCCCATCCCTCTGGATTGTCTGTAAGTTGAGGTCTTTAGATACAAGGGGAGGAGAACCTCATCACGCTTGCGACACAACTGACCAAATCCTACAATCCTCTAACCGTAGGGGCTCCATTGGCATTATGTTAGACACGGGACTCTAGCTTTCTCGCGATCTTAACCGCAGTTCCGTGGGCCCCAGGTAAGAACTTTGCACAGGGCGCCCCTGAGTCCTATGTTCGGCCCTCAAAACACAAACCCACGCCCAGATACGCCCATGCTACAGGACACCCGTGGACGATTCAATTCTATTTATTACGCAAACAACCATACAGTATGGTGTCCGTATACAGCACATACAATATATAGATACAATAAAAACATAACATACACATGCATTCACAATATATACACAACGTATCACTGTAACGCGCCACTATCGAATTTCCGCAGTTGGCCAACGACGCAGGGACCAATATAGAAATTAATATCGGCGCGCCCGTTGGCCAACGGCGCAGGGGACCAATATCGAATTTTATATCGGCGCAGGGGATCAATATCGAATTTGATATCGGCGCGCCAGTTGGCCAACAGCACAGGGGACCAATATCGAATTACACAAGTTTCTCATTCCCTTTTCGTCTGCCTAAAGGTAACTCATGTGTTACACAATGCTGTATCGCGGCGGCGAAGCAGCAACGAAGGTTACAGATGGTTCGACAGTTGTTAGAAGTGAATACTTGGTTTCTTTTTCAATTGGATTTATAAAAACAATCGACGACTGTGTGGAAACAAAAGCGGCAACATCGATGTCCACGATGTATACACCTTTGAAAGTCATTGTTGCTTTTAGAATTAAACATGGGGCGCTAAATCTACCCAGTGAAATTTGGCATGTGCTCATGTCGGTTAGCAATTTGTTCTAGATAAGTCCGATATTCTCAAAACATCATTGATAACAATTTTATTTTCAAGCATTTTGGTGTGAAGTGTGTTATTAAAGCATTCAAATTTAAGAATTATCGCATGTTCTTTATTTAGTTAATATTTATGGTACTGTTTCATATCGGCCCAAATATGGCGATTTCGATATTAGTCCTCTGCGCCGTTATCCAACTGGCATGCCAATATCGAATTCCATATTGGTCCCCTGCTCCGTTGGCCAACATGCACGCCAATATTGAATTAGATATTGGTCCCATGCGCCGTTGGCCAATGGGCGCGCTGATGTCAAATTCGATATTGGTCACCTGCGCCGTTGGCCAACGGGCGTGCCGATATCAAATTCGATATTGGTCCCTGTGCCGTTGACCAATGGATGTGCTGATATCAAAATGGGTATTGGTCCCTGCGCCATTGACCAACATCGCAAATTCGATAATGGCGCATTACATCGACACGCGCATTGACATGTGACAGACTCGATCGGACACGCCGCTAACCTTAGGATAATGAATGGACAGACATATGCATACAGTACTAATCACCACTCCCACATTAGAACAATTAGTTATAAGCATAGTTTCACAATTTCAATGTACCTATGTTATATCATGTTGCTATAAGTTTGTATTTTATATGTTAATTGTTAATTGTTAATTAGTTGAATTAGTTAAATTAGTTAATTAAACTTCTTAGGATGCATACACTCTCACACACGGCAACACTAATACACACAGCTGTGTTGATAATAACGACAGAATCATATCTTAAGAGTGGAATGATATTGACGATGAACAGACTCAGACAGCTAATGAGTGACAGCCTGGGACAGCTAGTGAGTAGCGAGATTGCTAGCCGTATATATAGCTGGCTGGTCTTCTAGAGGTAAGGTCTTAAGGCGAACTTTGTTATGTTATATTAGAATACTTCTCAATTTTAGCTAAGTGGGATAGGCTTAGAATAGGTAAACGACATGTGGCTAGAATTAGGAATTACATATGTAAACAGTAGGATTAGGAAGAGTTCAGGAAATAGAATACAGCGTTGTGCCACTCATTCATTCTATCCCCACTAGAAGGAACATCCCAGTAGGTACACGCGTTGAAACGGTATCGAATGAAAGCCCATACAGACAACCCCATCCCCGTCCAGCCTAAGTGTCATATGTGGTGGAGGATCCGGGTTTAACTTCATCTCCTCACACCACACATGGTACTTAGGATGTACGGGAGCGTATTTCTGTATTAGGTTTCGCTCGCCACCGTCGCTACATTCCAATGACGACTGTGCTATTACCTAGCGCCAGTGCGTCGTCAATGACAGGGTTCCTAGAACTAATGCTTGACTAATAAAAACTACATACAATTCGCATACATTAATGGTGGACTTTTCGATTCTCGTGCCAGAGAAAGTTCATTTTTGATTGTGGGTTCAGCTACCATGTAACATTTATTTATAATGTCATATACTTGAATGACAGATTGGATCCCTCCATTGTAAGACTTCCCAGGACATTTCAAATGCAGTAATATCTATATGCTGCACGAAAAATGCAGATTTATTTCGCTGATGTGTGCAGTCGATGAAGAGTTTCCTATTCTGTATATAATCTGGTTGCATGTCAGCTATCGATGTCAGGGAGAAATGAAATCCTATTATAGAATTGAGGCTGTTTTATACAGGGCCGGATCTATGGTTCTCGGCGTCCCGGGTAAAGTTTAGATATGAGGAGGATCAATGAGAGGGTGAATCGCGCTCTATCCGAGGTGGGTGGGGTGGGTGGGTGGGAGTCTGGGGGATCCTCCCTGAGACAATTTTACATCCAAATGCTCACAGACAACATTTCCTACATTTCTTGAGTGAACTAACTATGGCTCTTTCAGTGTGGAAGTATTCAATTTTTTCAAGAATTCTCTTTGAAATTAATAATCTTATAAGGCTCGAAGACACTAGACCTATGCACATACCTCCATCATGAATACCTCCGTCATGCAATGTTTTTGACACCGGATGCTGATATTTTACATGGTGTTGGCGTATGAGTGCATGTCTGGTTTAGATATAGATGCATCGTTTGGGTGATGAGAGGCACCCTACCTCGTTTTTGGCGCACCACCACAAAATACCTGATGCCCTAAGGAGTGCCTAGTTCACATATGTATGAAGTTTGTCCTGGTTTGATGTCTTGTGAATTGAAAGATAGGTGCCTTGGTCTGGATGCAACCAGACATTTCTTAAACTTCTAGATGATGTATAAGTCGATTGGGATACATATAACATTTGTATTATCTGTGCCTCCATGCCCTCCGACTATAGGGTAACTTGTATGAAGTATGACATATTGACCATCCAATTCATTGTGCAACATTAGGTTTGGAACTGATTCAGCAATGTTGTTAGCTACAATAATTGCGTGCATTATCCACTGCTCAATGGCAATAGAACATACACGTCTGCGAGTACAGCATGACGTTTGTAAAACCATCCAGATCATCCAGCTCAAAGCCGCGGTCATTAACACCAGGTGAATCACTGCTTTATATATGTAGCCCACGGGGTAGTGTCAGGCCATTCTGGTGCATTATGTCGACTCGCCATGCCGCAAGTGCACGACGAATGATGACGCTGGTTAGCATCCGGTCTCGGGGTGACAGATCCTGTACGAGACTGCCCTAC
The DNA here is from genome assembly GCA_034401795.1 of Chaetoderma sp. LZ-2023a. Taxonomy (NCBI): domain Eukaryota; kingdom Metazoa; phylum Mollusca; class Caudofoveata; order Chaetodermatida; family Chaetodermatidae; genus Chaetoderma; species Chaetoderma sp. LZ-2023a. The sequence continues at coordinate 72,615,459 of CM067367.1, forward strand.
GGGTAACAAAAAATGGCTCCTAAGGCCGATGGAACTCAATAGTTCCGGTGAGGCCGTGCAACCATCGTCGCGACCATTAAATACAACGATCTCATCCCAAGAGTTTGTGTCACCAGTATGCCTGTCCATAGCAATTTCGTGACCTATGACTTGATTTGATTTTGGTGGCCTAATTAAAATAAGTCTATACAATAGTTTTACCTAAACAGACTGTTGAGTATGCTAGATAAAAAAATGAGGAGCATACGAAAATACAAGACATAAAGCCAGCCAGATGAATTTTTAAACATGGGGCTCCTGAAGGTAACACAGACTCGTAGGTCCACAGAGGTATCCCCGCAAGGGAGGCTCCCGTACGCGAGACTTAACTAATTAACTTAATATAAGCTATTATACTTCTAAGCTGAAAGGAAAGAAGATTATCTCGGACGAAAAAGCATGTGCCTCACGTGGGCACAACTCCTAGTGCTAGCTTGGGTGAGGAGTATTATCCTTGCATGGACCGTCATCACTGAATCCTTGTGAGAGGCAAGTGCCTCACGCGGGCCTCCGTCTCGGGAAGGTGTCACCACTGCTTATAGCGGGAGAAGAGTGGTAGGCAAAAATGGGCCTACTCTAACATTTAACCAAAATGTTTGAAAAGAAAAGACCATACCTAGTGAGATTATGACTATAGGGTTGCGTGTTGCTTTACGTGAAGACGGGGTGAACGATTCTTAGAATGCTGAATTAGTAGTTGCCGCTTTATTTATGCGGGCATTCTGCTCTGCTTAACTAGCTTTTAGTTTTTAGAAACAAGAACTATTTTGGGCCGCAAATGGCGGTTGTCTACCTAGCAGTTAGACATGGCTGTCATTGAGAACGGATGCCCTAAGACATCAATACTGAAGACACCACTCATACATGTTACTTAGTAAGATCTCCGAACTGGATAAGAATCCGGACATCTCGCTCCGTAACCACATAAAACGTCACAAGACACTGGTTACTTTTCACAAAAGCATTTTAGGCAACTGATCTATCGTTATGGTGGGGGTAAGAGAGACGAATACCCACCGTAAATGTCCTTCCCGTGAGGGTGTGGCAGATCTAAACATCATGCCCAGACATTTTTATGGAATTCGGTGGGGATACGCATCTCGCCCGTCACCGAGTCCTATGGAACTAACCGTTTAACCTGTTGTTAGGTTTAAATACAAGTTGCCCAGTTTTGCACTGCTGTGCGGGAGGATTGTTCAGCAAATAAAATAATAATAATGATATGTTTTCGCAGTGCTTTCCTACATTGGCAAAAGTTCTAACTACTAAGTATCCGAAGATATGGAGGGAATGTATGTGGCACCACACCTTGGCCATCACCGCTCGGAAACCCCAACAGTTTCCCTGGGTCGGATCAGCCCATGGTGCGGATACGGACATCCAAACAATTAAGAAGCCACAAGGCTGAGTGGAAAATGAAGTGAGACAATATCTAGAGCTATGAGTCTTGCCGGAGTCTGGGGCTAAATTATCGCAACTACCGGAAGAGAAGAGTATACTACAGATTTCCTAACGAAGAAATTGTCTCTAATCATATTAAACCTATCCTATCGAGCTGAATAGAAAAGGTATTAGTCGGTAGCATGCCGAGGTAAACAGAGTTATATCACGGACAGCGATTTTTAGTGAAAAATTGCTGCTGGCGGGAGAAAGTGCTGCATATATAAATGTTGCTGTATACTGTTTCCTACGTGCACTGCAGTCCTATATTTTCTACAAATAAACAAAACATATGAACTGATGGCTACTGGCCATATATATATAAACTAACCAGAACAATCAATACAGTATCAAATGATCAGAATTATATATCTTTAGTACAGGTTAACGAACCTACTATGGTGTGGTTAGTGAAAACACCTTACAGAAAATGAGAATAACTATAAACATATACAGAAATTATAACTAGCGCTCCTAAGACCGTTACAGTACCTTTTAATTATCGGGACAGTTTATACGGGTACGATATAATTAGGAAAAATACATTTAACGGAATAATCAAAATGTTAAGTATAGTTATTTGAATACGCGGTAACAAGAACGAACGAGAGAGAAGAAGAAGAGAGAGAGGGAGCGGGGAGAGGGAGGGAGGGAGTGAGGGATGGATGGAGGGAGGGAGGGAGGGAGAGAGAGAGAGAACGAGAGAGAAGAAGAAGAAGAAGAAGAGAGAGAGACAGAGATAGAGAGAGAGAAAGAGAGAGAGAGAGAGAGAGAGAGAGAGAGAGAGAGTGGGGGGAGAGGGAGAGAGAGAGGGAGCGAGAGCGGGACGTGGGAGGGAGAGAGAGAAAGAGAGAGAGAAAGAGAGGGGGAGGGAGCGCGAGAGAGAGGGAGCGAGAGGGGGGAGAGGGAGGGAGAGAGAAAGAGAGAGAGAAATAGAGAGAGAGAGAGAGAGAGAGAGAGAGAGGGGGGGGGGAGAGAAAGAGAGATATAGAGAGATAGGGAAAACGAACGAGAGAGAAGAAGAAGAGAGAGACAGGGAGAGAGAGAGAGAGAGAGAGAGAGAGAGAGAGAGAGAGAGAGGGGGGGGGGGGGAAGGGAGGGAGACATGTTGTCTACAGATTGGGATAGAACATCTCTTCACATTACGAGTAGGCTAAATATTAATGGATTACTAATAAGATTCATCAATGGCATGACTGGCTGGGGACATTCGTTGAAAGACATTTATCTATAGAATAAAATAAAGGCATGCTATTACTGCATAAAACAGCTCGATCCTTTTAGATTAAAATCGTTTTATATTCAATACCTTGTTATTGTGCTTGCCTTGAAATCGATTTTCCAGAACAGAAATGGTTTATTCACCATTGACACCCACAACATGGTCGATACCCTTCAACTACTTGCCAAATCCAAGGACATTGGCCCCAACTGATTTAAAATGTATATACTCAGTACAAAATGATTTCCTGCATTCCTAGTAATGGACGTGGTCTTACCTCTGAAAACGCAGGATGGTTGAATCCGATCTGTCACTCGAGTATTTGACGCCATAATCAATCATGTGGCGTGTTAGCTGACGTCACAAATAACGTAGCTTTATCCCGGAAATAGTAAAATCTGTTACTAATGTGTACGAATTGCTAGCCATTGATGAATTAAAAATTTCAAAGCATTCTGCTGCATATTTTGAAACTAATTGGACTGGGAGCTGTTGCTACCATAGCAGCAACAGCAGTCAGCCAAGTTTGATTCAAAATATTCAACCACTTACCTGTATTGCTGCCTTGAATCTCAAATCTGAGAATTCACGTTTCAGCGTTTCAAATTTATTCCAACACCTGTGAAAAGTGGGCGGAGCTTAGCTAGAAATTGGCGGAGCTTAGCTAGAAATGGGATGGGTATGGCTAGAAATGGGATGGGTATGGCTAGAAATGGGAGGGGCATAGTTAGAAATAAATGTCTCTATTCTATGAACATGTCCATTGCAATACAACCTATGCTGGAAAACAGAAACATTTCGCAAATGTTCCACAATGTAAGAACTATTCATTAATCTGTCTTCTTAGAGCTACGACCTTCCATTAATATATTGATGAGAACGTATTACCTGACGTTGAGCATGATAATGGCGTCAGTGTCACCAGGAAAGCGGATACGCGGTTTGATCATCATATCTCATGTTTAGCTCAGTATTAATTAAAAAAAGCAAGTGCGGTGCTCAATAGTTGCAACTTCATCAACTGCTTTAGACATGTCTATATTTAGACAGACAGACAAACAGCCATACCGATCGAGAGATCAACAGACCGATAGAAAAACAGACTTATACTAGGTGCAACTAAAATATCACAATTCATTATTCCACGTCTACGTAACTGTTATTTGGTTAAAAGACAATTTGTCAATCAACTAAGATCACTATCATCCTACCCCGAAGTTACATAATCTTGACGTAATGTCGGCATAGTATATTATACAAATTCTGACCGAGTTGGTCACGCTTCTAATTTATCCCTGGTTGGCGGTGGTTCAAATAAATCACAGACCCAGTATATATCCATTTACCTACCCGAATCGAGTAAAATGAAACACAATAACCATATTTATTTATATAGTCGAGTCCTTGTTATCCCAACTCAATCGTTACCCGAGCCGTTGTTATCCCAACTCAGGTCTCCTTACTCCTCGATGGACCATGAAGTCCATGATATCCCAACCGAATCTCTTTACCAGAGTCTTTACTATCACAAGTTCAAAACCAATCTTTTTACCTGAGTCGAAACATTTCCCCCACAAATCAATGTATTTTCTTTCGCATCCCAACTCAACCTCTTTGGTCAGGTTCTTGCTATCCCACACCAACCTCTTTACTAAAGTCCTTGTTCCCAAAACCCAGTCTATTTTCCGAATCATTGTTATGACAACTCAATCACTTTATCCGAGTACAACCCAATCACATCATCCGAGTACACCCCAATCATTTTACCCGAGTACAGTCCAATTTCTTTACCCGAGTACAACCCAATCTTTTCACCAGATTACCCGAGTCCTTGTTATTGTAACGTCGGTGTGAAAAAGCAAGGCGGGAATATCATTCTACAACCCTCTAAATACACCATATTATTCGTGGAAGCTCATGCCTCGTCGTACACGCGGAACATGATGCCTGTTCTTGTCGGAATAATATGTGATATTTATAAATCACTCGTGGCAACCCCAACCACAGGCACGGCTAAATACATAAAACGTTTGTTGTTCAATAACAGATTAAATCATTAACACAGTTTATATAGACAACAACTATCCAGCACATTATTATAGCAAAAATACTAACCACATTCATTTGTTTCCATTGATTCGGGGGATACAATAGAGGTATCTATGACCACTGCTAATGTTATATTAGCAAAAACACTGAACAACTCTATACAAAAACTTGCAGGGTATCATAAATATTTTGTTCACGTGTTAAATATGTTTCTCGACCAAACATTGGACGTTTATTTACAAATCCCGATTAGAGTCTGGATCAGTTGTAATAAATCGAGATGGTTTTTTTTCCAACGATGGCTATGATAAATGGAGGAACAACACTGGCTCAATGAGGTGTAGAAATTGAATTTGTTATTCATAAAGGAACACAAACATACAGATTTATTATTAACAATAGAGACTGACTAGCTCGCGCGCCCGCCAATAGAGGCCTTATTTATATTATGACGATCACGTGGTTAGGGTGTATGGCGTTGTAACTCCTCGTCATTATTATTTTAGAGATATGGAATACATATAGTGGAATATCATCTCTTATATCTGTGTTCGTCTCACATTCCCTGAAATAGCTAAGTGAGTTTTGTCATGACGACAGGTCGCCGTCCGTCATTTAATTCGTTAAGAGATCTCTCAATAGCAACCACGTTGAACAAACGTCATGGATATTCCAAGATTGGTCAAAGGAAGCTGATTCAGTGGAGGAATCCAGTTTTGGCTATGCCCCGCATATCTTTAGATAGGCCCCACCACACTTCGTCGTGTTGGGATCGAACTGCCTGACTATCAATTTCCAGAAAACTATACTGATAAGCTGTTGAATATTTTGAAACTAATTTGACTGGGTGCTGTTGCTGCCTATGGCAGCTACATCGCCCACTCAAATTAGTTTCAAATATTCAACAGCATCTTCAATTAATAAATCGTAAAGACATTCAATTCGTACAGAAACGTTTGGTCTGTCATCTTTTAAGTGTTTGTGACGAACTTATCAACACCATTCATGACATCATTGATTATGACGTCATCATACACGCCACGTATCTATGATTATAACGTCATATGATTGATGGCTAAATTGGAAATGCCCATTAGTCGGAGGAAATCTGGTTGATTCTCTTCTTTTCGAAACACATTTTCACATCTATGAAATTACCTGATCGACTAGATAATAACTAGTAATAGATGACCATAGTTTATTAAGCCGCCATTTTGTTTGACCTAGTTTTCATTTAACACACTGGTGCTAGGTTGAATTGTGGATACATAAGCATGTGCTAGACAATCGCCTTATTTGACCATGGCGAGATCAAGATTTCTTTAGGTGGGTGTTGTGGGCGGTATGGAGTTACTCTATGACACTATCATACTCCCAGATGATGATGGTGTGCGTGAGTGAGCGAGCCAGCGGGCGGGCGGGCTGGCTGGCTAGCTGGCTGGCTGGCTGGCTGGCTGGCTGGCTGGCTGGCTGGCTGGCTGGCTGGCTGGCTGGCTGGCTGGCTGGCTGGCTGGCTGGCTGGCTGGCTGGCTGGCTGGCTGGCTGGCGGCGGGCTGGCGGGCTGGCGGGCTGGCGATCTGGCGGCTGGCTGGCGGATAGACTGGCGGACGGGAGGGTGAGCGAGCGGGCGAGCGGGCTAGCGAGCAAGCAAGCAAGCAAGCGGACGAGCGAGTGAGTGCGTGCGTGATAGGGTGAGGTAGCTGTGGGTTCTTCAATTGAAAAAATACGCGGTATAGTGAAACAGGTAGGCATAATAAATGCAATTTGTACCAAAAGATGGTTGCTCCATTTGACCACAGCTAGTTAAGATCCAATACAATATGGCTGAAAGTATTGGGCTGCTACCCAATTTCTTGGCAGACATTGGGTAGGGGAAGCACGCACCGGAACGGAGTACGTCAGGGAGTGACGTTCCCCGCATGGTGAGTGGGTGAGTAAGGTGGTTGTCGAGGGTTGAATCATCATGGGAGCAACATACTGGATGCCCCCAACGTAAATGGAGGAGTCCAGATTTAGCTATGCACCGCCCATCTTTATCTAAGCTCCACCCCACATCGCCCGGGTTGGGATCGATCGATCCCTGAACTCGCCGACTATTAATTTCCAGAGCACTATACAGGTAAGCTGTTGAATATTTTGAAACTAATTTGAGTGGCTGCCGTTGCTGCACATTTATTCAATAGTATAGGACACAATTCGTACAACAACGCTTAGTCCGTCGTCAATTAAGCGTTCGTGACAAACTTACCTAGCGGGATGTCATCCATGACGTAATTGATTATGACGTTATCATACACGTCAGGTAGTTGATCATGACGTCATATGATTGATGGATAAACTGGAATCCTGCATTAACAGTGATAATGTAAGTTAATGAGTATTCTAGACTACAATACAAATACTAGTTAGAATTTGGTAATTATACTATAACTGTCAGAAATTGATTCACATAGTCTGATTTTCATAATGGTCCGGTGGGAATCAATGTTACGTGGTCCTTAATAGAGGACCTTAATTTCTTGATAGACAAACGCCAAGAAATGCTATTTTAGATAGCGGCCTATAACAATCTGCGCAGAAAACTTTGTATACACGCTATCACATAAGTCATCCTTCGAAGACACAAAAAGAAACGTGCCGATTGCTTATATATCCAAGATTTTAAGAATGTGTGAATTGAAGAGCTATGAAATTAATTAAGACATGACTTGTCAGACGTTTGTGACAGCCTATATCGCGTCATTCATAACGTGATTGATTATGTTATCAGCGGACATGTGATATAGTTGATTATGACATCATATGATTGAATGAGAAAATGGCTTCCTCAATTCCTATTGTGCGTCTAAATACAATCTCAGAACTAACATGTATAATAACCTTTTTTACCACAAGAATTGACTGGTAATGATGCTATACATTCCAGATATGTTACCTTAGGTTTCTGCGACCCACCTCTCCTGCTATATCGATAGGCACTCGCACGTATGTAGCATTTCTCATAATATTGTCAAGTATTAGCTCTATGAACCCTGTCATTGATGACGTACTGGCGCTAGGATCTAGCTCATTCATCATCTGTAATGAATTTTTTTTACCTTTTTCAGTTTTCGAGCTGAGTAGAATTTGAACCCATGCATTTCTGCGGCACCTTTCGCCTAGCATTTAGGAGGCGAGTACTTTCACACTGGCCCAGCATCCAGAGGTCAAAAATCTTTTTTCACCGGACCAGTTTTCAACTACCCGTCTCACAACCACATGAATCGATTGGACATGATGGCGTACATACTATATATTTTACGACGTAGTAGTAGTAGTAGTAGTAGTAGTAGTAGTAGTAGTAGTAGTAGTAGTAGTAGTAGTAGTAGTAGTAGTAGTAGTAGTAGTAGTAGTTTGCACCGTGGTAACAGATACTCGTTCTGTTTACTTTGATCAGATGTTGCCACAGTGTCAGTATAGATGTTCCGCTCCAGTGGCTAACACTACGCACACTGTACAGACCGCATGCAGTAATATACACACGTATGTATGCGACCAGCGTTTAACATGATGCCTAAATTTGGAGTCCCTAAAATCTGACCATTCCAAACTGGGATTTAGAGGCCCCAATCAGCAAAAGGGGTATAAATCTAACCAATATTTAATAATCATCTACAATTTGAATGAATCTTTCAAACATTTTGGCGTCCCAGTCTGCATTGTGGATGTACATGTGTGTTCTTAATGAGGTACTTATGAGAAGCACTGTATGTGTATCAGAACTAATAAATATCCACTTTTGGAAATCTAGCAAATTCTGAGGCCTAGTGCACCGTAATGATGCTAGAACATGGGCTAACGACGGACGTTCCTTTACGCCTATTTAAAGGCACAACGGTGCACTAGGCCCCTGGACATTGTACAAATACATGTATAGTATTGTACTATGAATTAGTGAATAATTAAACCTGCTGGTGTTTGTGGCAGCATCACTATTCAGTAGGCCTACTGCTTTCAGGGAGTTCAGAGATCGATCGATCCCAACACGAGCGATATGTGGGTGGAGCTTAGATAGATATGGGCGGGGCATAGCTAAAACAAGAAAGAGCCATTACTTTCACCAACATAAAGGTAAAACTTACACAGTTCATCTCACGTTCAATACAGCCATACTTTAACAGCTCTATGAGATGTTAATATAACAGCTGCCAGAACAAGCGGTTTCAAAATAATCAACAAAATACTTTGTGAATTGAATATGTTTCTTTTTATTGTCTTAATTGATGACGGAGTAAGGGTTGTTGTCAGAATTGTAGGCATAGCTAAAACTATATTAATTAATTTACCTCCATCCAGCGCATTCACTTAAAGCGCCGTACAGCTCACAAATAACTTAATAATTTCTAAACAAAACAAGATGTACTGGTGAATACGTCGAGTATAATTATATTGGAAGAAATCTCTGCCTATTATTATAGCAAGCTTTTCTAATACAATGGACATTACCACTTTATCCATCCATCATATGACGGCATAATCAACTACGTGACGTGTAGAATGACATCACATTCAATGACGACATTATGACGTCGTAAATGACGTAGATAAGTATGTCACGAACGAATAATTGAAGACGGACTATGCGTTGTTGTACGAATTGTGTGTCTTTACTATTTAATAAATATCATGTTGAATATTTTGAAACTAATTTGGCTGGGCGGTGTTGCTGCCATAGGCAACAACAGCACCCAGTCAGATTAGTTACAAAATATTCAACACCTTACCTGTATCGTTTTCAGGAAATTGATGGCCAGGGCATTCGGGGATCGATCGATCGCAACACGGCGCAGTATGGGTGGAGCTTAGCTAGAGGTGGGCGGGGCGTAACTAAAACTGGAAAGGTTCAAAATTTTCAACAGAACATTTCTTGCCAATTGACACATTTCTTTTTTTGTGTTAGAAACATGTTAATTTATTTATCAACTGTACTGTACGCCATGGGTACAACGAGTTAATGTAATTTAATTGCAATAATGATGAGTTATCGTTGACCTTGCACATTCGTTCCCATCGCAACAATGCAACCATAACAGTAACATGACCCTGTGGTCAGAGTGACTGGACATAAACGCACCACCCCCAATCTGACCACGCGAACAGGTCATTATGCGAACCCAAACGAGCATAAAATCGACAAAAATTACGACAGATTGTCACAGAGTTTTGCTTACAAAGTTCACAAATTCGGGTATTCATCGCTGCACACTAGCATCACGGCTCACTTTCAGACTAACGTTTGACCCACCATTGTCTCGGCAATGACCTCTGTACTGTTCCCGCGCGCATTTATTTACAAATTATTTGCATACAAAATGTTCGGCACCAGCACAGACGGGCGGAGCGATATCGAGGCAAGAATAACACGGGTTGCTATGATTCTAAACAAGACTGGCGACAATAGCCGAATAATTGAGCTGTCAAAAGCTCGAGAATCAGACAGACCGATGGATATCGACAAGGCTGATAATTGACCTTTCCAGTTTATCCATCCATCATATTAGGTCATATGACGCCATAATGAACTACGTGACGTGTATGATGACGTCATAATCAATTACAGGCCATAGGCAGCAAAAGCGCCCAGTCAAATTAGTTTCAAAATATTCAACATCTAACATGTATAATTTTCTGGAAATTGAGATTCAGAGAGTGTAGGGATCCATCGATCCAAACACGGGCGAAGTGGGCGTGGCATAGATAAAACTGGAGTTCTCCATTTGATGTAGTTGGTAACTACAGTGCTGATATAAGTGACTTAATGTTTCTCAAAAGAAAATAAAACATACTGTTATGTTGAATAATATGGACGTAATTGCATTGCGTTCCTAAGGCAGCAATGGTTTTTAATCAAACTAAGACCAAAATATTAAGCAGACCCTAACTTACATCCAGTTTAAAATCGTACTAACCTAACATGTTTCTGTTTGCGTTCTGGAAACTTCTTACATTATTTCTTAGCTGTACTGTAATCGTATTCTATATATGATTGCAAACATTGTTCTAGATTTCAGATCATGCACATGTTGCACATGATCAAATTGAAAACAACTGGACTGAATATCTGTTGCTGTCTACCCTAAGTGCCTGTGATAGCAATGAATTTCAGGCAAATAATAAATATTATTGTTTAGATTCATATTAACATTGTCCTGGTAAGTTAGAATGAATGAGGTTATTGGACGGGTTCCAAATTAGTGTCACACCTGATAATGTCTACGTAGCGAACAACTTTGCGATAATCTGGTTATAAAACTATAAATAATAATGGACCTTTGCGGCTTTAGCTATGCCCCGCCCATCTCTAGCTAAACTCCACCAACACCTCGCTCGTGTTGGGACAGATCGATCCCGGAACTCTCTGACTGTGAATTTCCAGAAGACTATACAGGTAAGCTGTTAAATCTGGCATATTCACACCAGAATGCGTGAAAATAAAGTTATCAAAATTGCGTACTTTTAGAGGCTTAGATTGTGTGCCTAGATGTAATGAAACGTAAGAAATCTTCGCATATGATGATTTCATTCCGTACAAATTATTATAATTATTTTAATTGCGAAGTTGAATAAGAGACTCGTGTCTCTAATTCAATTTCACAGCTTCAAAAATCTATATTAATTTATACGTAATGAAATTCTCATATATTAAGATTTATTTTGTTTCCTAACATCCAGGACTTGAAGCATTCTTCTGCGAATATGCACCTTTAAATATTTTGAAACTAATTCGACTGGTTGAAACGCCATTTCAAAATATTCAACAGAATGTTTATTAATCTGTAAAGACATACAATTCGTACAACGTGTCGGACTATTAAGCGGTAAAGACGGACTAAATCGAGTCATTCATGCTATAATTAATTATGACGTTATCCTACACGTCACTTAATTGATTATTACGTCATAATAATGTCAGGTGATGGTTGGATAAACTGGAAAGGTCAATTGGGATTATTAAATATCCATTTTCATGCCAAGAGAAGACTATTTTTGAAAATTGCCTGCTGGAATAACTGGCTCGATAACCGATTTAGTTATTCCAGTGGTAAATTTTCAGAAATAGTCTTATCTTGGCCAGCAAATGGACATCCATCAAGACCTCTACATAGGCCGGCCAAAACCCGGGTGGGGGGTGGGGGTGATTTGATCTATTAGAATTTTGCCACACAGATTTCAATGTTGCAGCAAGGTGGTAGGTTTATAGCTTTATGTAGACCTCTTCCTTAAAGCTCTGTTTTCCTGTTAGAGGGATCATCTGTACCTAGTTCCCCATCCAGGTGCTTCTTTCTCTTTGCTTTTTCCACAGGGAAGTCCTGAGAAATAGTGCTTTGTGGTGAATTCTGTTGCATCACTTAGCAGGGTCAGCCAATCAGTGTCCACATTTGACCGCAACTTGGTGAACTGTATCTTGCATTCTTAGAGAAGTGTTGCAGCCATTTAAAGATCAGTTGCAACAGACTGAAGAGGTCGTGAAACTGGACCAATTGCCTGGTATACTATTTTTAGAACTAGCATTGACACAACTACTCTGTGGTCTGCTAGCCTCTTATTTATCCCAACAGCACCATGTGACTGTGGTGTTATCATCAGAATTAGCTAGATCGCAAAGTGCATTGATACTCGTCCCAAATCTTGACATGACTGTATCCACTGATGCTTCATAGCTGTTCCATCTGGTTGTACCAACTCGCTTCAGTTGCTCCATGTGTGTCTCACTCTCCTGCGACTGGATGGAAACAGCATGCCGTTTGCGACCGCTCATGTAAACATATAGCTCTTCAAACAGTCCAAGAGTTTTCTCACATCTGTAGAGCAACTTGCAACAGAATTCAATACAAGATTGAGTCTATGTTTACATTCTTCTTGTATCAGTGTGGCAAATCCATTTTATTTTCCACGCATATTTCCCACCCCATCATAACACTAGCCCACAATCCATTTGGCATCAAATGATACATTATGTAGGATTTCAAGTACTCTTTCCTTCAGAACTATTACACTTGTTTCACCAGTGGTAAAGACTTCGATCAGTCATTCAGTTGGCTGAGGTGCGTCACATTCATCCATCTCCAGATACCTGACCAGCAGTGCGCTGGCTTCCTTCTTGCTGATGTCTTCTGTGCTGTCAAATATTATTGATACTTTCTTTTGGTCACGTATGCACTTTACTATCTTGTGCACTACCATGGTCTATATGGTATTCACAATTATACGCATATTCCTTGGGCTAATCAGATTTGTTGACATTTTCTGATTTTTCTTGTGCACATCGTCTATTTTTTCCAAATAAGCAGCAGCACTGGGATCACGATTGGCCAGTAACCGAAATAGGTTCATGAACTTGCCAATGTATTTTAGTTAGTTCTTCTGCCTTATGTACACATGTTGCTTCATGACGTAGAATATCTCTTTGTGCATTAGACCAGTTAATATAGCCAATCCTATATATATGCTCATTACCGGGTTGGCAAACACGTCTCCTGTGACATTCACTTGTTTCCTGAGATCCGAGACGTTTTCCACAGTACAAATCAGGGCCACAAGGGTGTATTGGGTTGGGGGACCTCAAACATACTTATTCTGCATAATTAAAACACATTTTACATTTGACTATATTTTGGCAAGTAGTATGGAATCATCATAGCAATGACAATTGTATGTTAGTGTTATAATATACTTATAGTATCTAAACACACAATTGAGTTTGCAGGTGCCGGTGTCTGGATGAGTGGTGGGTGGGACAATGGTGGGTGGGCAAGGGGGCGGGCGGGGTGGTAAAATTCAATGCCCACTAGATTGACGTGGATGCTAACTGCATCTCCTAACCCTACCGTGGACGGCCCTGCCCCATAGTGCCCATACTGGGTATGAGGCTAGAGATAGAAAATGCCGACGATGTGGACTTCATAGACGAAAAGCAACGCCTTGACGAATTACTCCCAATAGCTGCAAGCAAATTAAAAAAATGAGAATCTCTTTATGAATGAATAAAAAACCCAGAGTGACGTGGAAACGAGCCATGGAGGAAAAGCACATCCCTGCGCTCACTGCTTTGTGGTACTGTTGACATTGCTGCACACTGCGTCATGACAAACACAGATTTCTAGTACTTTTGGAAGCTATGGATTCATAGATCAAAGATGCCCTTATCAAAAAGACTTCGTTTCTACAACGCAACCTGGGTAACATTGATGTTGTAAACTCTAGCGGCTTGGTAGCTTCAAAAGCAGCTATAGACAATTTTGATGCCTGCCACCGCAAACACATCCGGACCATCACTAAACACCGATGGCCAGAGAGAATGATTTCCAACGATGCACCATGGAAGATTTGTCATACATCGCCGCTGTCCGAAAACGTCACAAAGCACAGATGGTCCATGTTTGGCCATGTGCTAAGGATGCCAAACGATACACTTACAGAGAGAAGAGAGTCTTTCTATTCGCCCTTCTGCATGGTAGCCAGTAAATTTAAAGCCAGGAGAGGATGTGATTGCATAAATGTGTTAAGCGTGCTGATTAGTGACCTCCAGAAAACAGGACTCGATACATTCAGATCAATAATGGACCTGAGCAAGCTAAAGATTTTGGCTGAGGCAAGACACACTGGTCAAAAGCGAAGAAGGACTGACTGGAGCTGTAAGTAGACATGAAACGTGATACGCCCATTTTGAGGAGCAAGATGAGGAGTATGGCCTATTTTTTGATTGGTGGAGGGAAGTGGGGTGTGTCTCCGAAGACCAAAGGCCAAAGGCAGCAACAGCATCCAGTCAAATTAGTTAAAAAATATTCAACAGCTTACTTGTATAGTTTTCTGGAAATTGATAGTCAGGTAGTTTAGGGTACCAACACGGGCGAAACGGGGGTGGGCTAAAAATAGATAAATCTGGATTCTTCCATTAGGTGTGACAATGTAGCCTAATAGTCCAGTCAAATTAGGGTTTAACCCACCATTAATTGCAACAGTAATGAAAAAACCTTTATTTTGTCTATTTAGTCTTAGAAATGATGGGTAAGAATCTAATACAATCTTTTGAGCAGAACATGTTGAATTCAAGATAGATGTGGAGATGACCACAATCGAGTGTAATATGGCACATATCTCGAGAACGGTTCATTTTGGACCACATAATGTGTTACGAGTAAATAGAAATATGATCCCAATCTACCGGAAAATTATGTATTCTGCACCCATGACCACTCTATGACATCATAACCCAATTGTTGACACTGAAGTTCGATGCTTGCAAACCATTTCTACATTCATCCACCCCTAATTGCAACAGTAATGAAACCACTGTTATTTTGTCTATTTAGGTCTTAGAAATGATGTATAACAATCTAATAACATCTTTTGACTGGCACCTGTTGAATTCAAAATGGCTACCAATACGGCCGCTAATCGCGTATAATATGGCATGTATCTCGAGAACGGTTCATATTAGGCCACATAAATGTATTACGAGTAGATAGAAACATGTTTCCAATCTACCAAAATATAATGTCTTCTGCACCATATGGCCACTCTATGACGTCACAACACAACTGTTGACACTAGAGTTCAATGTTTGCAAACCATTTTACATTCACTGGCAGTGTTTATTTCTGATTATCATCCAAATCATCACTTGACCTGTTTTGACAAGTACCTCTGCATCCAGAACATGTCGCTGAACAATCAAGTCCATGACGACGCACCTATCGTGCATAGATCCACATCCTGACTTCCGGGTGAATCTCACTCATTCGAAAAAGGACTGCAGGGCAGGTCCACGTCCGAGTGTACTCGTGTCATCATCCTTCAGAAACTTTCCACCCACATTCCTCGGCATGCAAGGTATTCTCCTAACACTGTTGGACCTGATGGAACACTTGGAGGCTGTGGTACTTCGTCGTCGCAGATGTTGGTGTCAACTTATTTGGGTGGAGCTATTTTGCTAATGCAACAAGTTCCTCGGATCTTTGATGACTCTTCATATTAAGATGGTCATTCTGCGATACTCTACGCAAAATGACCATGGCCTTCTCACCAATTCTTATCACCTCATCCTTCGATGATTGTACATTTTCGAATATATTGGCATGTACATGGAAGAACTTGTTGTCACTGATAAGCTTTAGGCTGACAGCTTTGCATATTCCAAATACCCTAGACGTTTTATCGCACCTGCAGAAAGCATGTACAAAAAGGATATTCTTGTAGACATTCTTCCCTCGTAATGCCTGACTGAATTGACACTGCTAAATTTGACCTCCTCCTATCTTTGGTTCAAGGCGGATGTAGATAACATGTTTGTCTCATCTAGCAAGATGCATGAGGAAAAGAATGAGGTCGGTGTTCTCTGCCACTTGCACAATTTATACGACAGTGTCTCGTGTGGCATAGGTTATCACGCAATGATAGTCTGGCTACGGTGGCTAGCTTTTCCCCTAAAACAACGAACTATTATTTATTCTCTTTACTTGAGAGAAAGTCTTTCTTATTAAATTGCAGTTTTATGGATGGATTGAAAATCACTGCATCCCTCACACCTTGTGGTATTTCAATGCGTACTGTCCTTCGTTGAAGGTCCCGCCTCGTACTCATCAAATATGACCACTGTTTGAGCATAGCACACATGATTACATGATTCAATGGTTGCAATTCTATTGCTGACAGTTCTACCAGGGAGTCCTAAGAATCCTAAGAACGCGTTACATGGTTGAAAGTAAATTTGGAACGATATAGGCTATGCTAAACAATATCAGACTATAAATGTCTTGAAGGACCTTCCCACAAACACGCTTCCAGATATCTTACTACGTCCTACTAACTCTATTCTAAAGAAGGTAACTCTTCAGTGTGACTCTACATATTCCAAACCAAAGCAACGTAGGACGGCATCCAAATGGACGTCTTCACTTACACTTCTAGACTCAAAAGTGAAAGCCGCAAAATGGGCCTGGAAGAGAGGAGCCTGTCCCACAGACAGACTCAACACACTAACTAAAACATAAAGTGTGCAAAATTTTTCAATGAGAACCTCGAAGATGTATTTAGATATTCCCGAAGAGTGCAGGAGGGTAAGCGCACAATTCATGCTGAAATACATCTTCGAGGTTCTCATTGAAAATGCCAAGTCAATCGCCTCCGAAAGAGTAGCTTCGGATCCATGTGTATCTCCTCACCCCTTATTTTCACTGCATTGTTATTACTTAGGGTAACCTCTTGGTCTTTTTACATGAATGAATATTTGACAATGCTTTTCCGAAATGTTTATATATATATAAATCCACTGGCACATAAACCATCCTTTGGTGATGCAGTTCGGAAGTTGATGGCTGCAGATATGCCTGTAACATCAGGGGATGTGCAATACATATGATATGGTGTGCGTGCGTGCATGCCATTCCTGAACAGGATCTCATGGAATCGTCGTTCAACATATGAGATGATATGTCAGCAGTACATCAAATATGTATAATTCACTATAGTCAGCCAGTTCTAATATTCGCATGGGTTAAGAAGAAATGGAAAAACTCAGCAGTGAATGACATGGATGTGGTTTGCAGCAACACGAGAATTATCAAGTTATATAATTTTCAGTGGACGAAAGGAAGACTTCCTCTCCAGCTCAATGAGAATAAACAAGGGTTCATAACCATGCTCGGTGCTACCCTAGAGCATCGTGGATGTCACATAGAACATGGTAAGGCGGATGCTGATCTACTAATCATGAAGACTCCAATTGGCATTGATGAGAGAATGACTAAACCAACTTTCTTCGTTGCAGATGACAGACATTCTGGTATGAACATGTTTCAACTTACAGTCTACCAGACCTAATATATACCCTCGGCCTCATCCCCGGTATAGCACGAAATATAAATCACGATGCTGGAATATTGTTCTCCTGAGAAGCATACATAGCCGACAAATATGTAACTGTGTTTTTGTTCAGGTTATCCTTGGGTGCGACACGGCATCACACATATATGGATTGGGAAAGGAAGTTGAATTGAATCTATTGCACACCAGTCAAGTGTTACAGGAAGAGGCTGAAATATTTAGATATACAAACAGCACAAAACATGTTATAGCAGCAGAGGAGAATGTCATAGTCTCATTGTACAAAAGTCAAGCAGATGACAAGCTAGATTTCCTCAGAGTGCAACGCGTCCACCAGAAGGTAGGCAGTAGTACATCATGTGTGAAGCCAGACTGCGGTGCTTCTCCCAATCTCAGTAGCTACCAAATTCCACAGTATGTGCGTCTACCGGTATATACAAGTGGGTGGCACCTGAAGATCCCTATGAAAGCAGAGGACTGAAGATGATATGAACATGATATACGTGTTCTGTCAAACATGGGTAACAGACAAGGAAGCAGCAGCCCCAATAGGACTGCTGGAGGTTGTTAGGCGTTACTCTAATATGGGATGTAGGAACAGATGATGTCTCTGCAGGAAGATTGTCTGTGGTCAGTGCAATGCTGTATGTATTAATGTGTCAAACGTGCAAGATTATCAAACATATGATGCATAGATCATTGTCAAAGATTATATTAAATTATAGGCAACATATCTGTGAAGTAACAGTTATCATAGTAATACTCAATGCATAAGTTATGGTCGCCTGATCCTCGTCACTAGGCAAGAATAGGCCTAAACCCTAATTATCCATCATGTTTGCCCATACAGACAATGCTATACACTATTCCAGAGTAATTTATGGTCGTCTGCTCCTCGTCACTAGGACATAATATGCCCATATCATAATTATCCATGCGGACAATATTAATATACACTACCATCTGCTGTCAATTAGAAACGTCATGGTTCCACTGAAAAAACAATACAATCAGCCTTTTCTATAACTGATGCACTTTAGGCCTTAAATTAAGTGGTCGCTAAAGAAATGCAGTCGCCTAATACAACTCGTTTGCTATCTTGAATAGCTTATTATTGCACGATCATTGCGGTGGTGGCTATGTGTAGGCCAACTTATACGAATCATAATGTTCATGTTCGATTGTAAAGCTATGTTTGGATATAATGCAATCCGTGCGGTTTATTGTTCGAAGTTCCAAGATCAAAATAAAACAGTGACTAGTCAAACCTATCTATAACAGGCACAATCATAGTGTTCTCTTAAACACAGGTTGTCCTTAATACACATCAATTACGGACAATTACTGGCAGTTCTTTAAGATGTCTGGTCTTGTGACCACACACTTTAAAAAGCTGCCATCTTTTGGTCCCTAAAGGCGTACGGCAAAATAGTTCAAATCAGGATAATATTGGATTTTATTGGCGGCCGGTTTGAGTTTAAAAAATAAAATACATGTATTTCTACTGCAGTCATTTTGCATTATCAATATTTCATATTACATATAGTATACTAGCATCTTGAAAGAATGGAAAAGTTTGGTTAGAAGACAATAAATTGTCACAACTGTTGAATTTGAGTTATGCAAATTAGGAATTGTTCAGCTAGTTGAACACTTGATAAAGCTAGAATGTTATATATAAATATATCCCTTACTTGTACTAAAGAGCATGTTTTACCAACTTTAACTATTAAAATAGCTTGATTGGAAGTGAATTCGAACCAAACGATGTAATCACAAATACGGTGGTGGCCATCTTGGATTTATGCACTACTTCAATTTTGGAAGACTTTTAATATGTTCTTTTATTTGCTTTTCTGAGATGAATGGTGATAAAATAAATTCTGTTGCAATTTGTGGTGGGTCATTTCATATATTGACTGGACTAAAATGGAGCTGAGCTAGAACTCTTCCCAGAGGAAACCCGTTTGGGCATCAATAGGGCGAACAACATAAAAAACAAGTCAACGATCATTGTACGTCTCGACGCTGTGCGATGAGCAGCCTATTCACTGATGGGAGCCAGCTTGCATGGCATCAACGGTATCCACCCCGTGACATCTATAAAGCTATGTGAGAAATACACTTGTGTAGTGCGGATCGGCCGGATGGGTATGGGACAACCGCTCCGGGTACGTTCCGAGCACACACCCCACCCCTGGGTAGTATAGTACCCGTATATGAAGCCCCATGAGAGAGGTTTCGTTAAAACAGCTAAGTCCGTAAGAATGTGTAGCATGCATGCGCGTGCGTCAGAGCTTCCTGGCAACACGTGTCAGTATTGGGAGAGAGTGTATGCTTATAGTGTACCGAGTTGGTACTTGTAATTCGTTCAAACCACTCAATTCTCGCCATTCTTGGTACTGATCAGGACCAGAATGAAACGAGGATTTCAAAACCTTTACCTTTTTTAAAATCGGACCAGAAATGGCTGAGTTATCCTCAAATGGCTCACTAAAATTATTTTCAAAATATTGCTTGAACGTCGTAATTGCGTGTATGTATTAAGTGAATGGGGAATGCGCAGCTCACGTGATCGCCACGTCACCCTTTCTAGGTGTACGCTGAGTGGATACTGCTCGCCCATTGATCGGCTGGGGCGTCCTGCCTGTGACGTCATGAGTAGTATAAAAGGATAAAAAAATCAACAATCGAGAGCATTTCGGCGAGGAATAGCCGACAGCAAGATTATTGGACCAGCACAGTGCTAGACCTGGGCTAACTGCTTACCGACTGTGGCATCCTACACCGCAGCAGTGCCCTTCGAAATTCAGATCTCCTGCGCTGGTGAGCAACCTTGGATCCGCAATCACCAGTTTTTGTAAGCTCTCGGACGGCCATCCGAGGCCAACTAACTAAATAAGAACTCCCTATCCGGAACACTCACAGGGGAGCTTCCTTGCGGATGGGCCTTGTGGGCCCGATATAAATTCTACGGAATGTAGAGCCATGGTGATTCGTACTAGTGTGCTTTTAAAATTTTTATGTGATCTGTAAATTGTCCTAGTGATGTTATATACAGTTTCGGTGTGACACGTGACCGGATCATCATATGATTCGGGAGCTGTCGCTCCGTAACATGTTTGCGCGCTGTCTTTCTGAGGAAGATGCTATGCAGGGCGACCTTCGGGAAGCTGGGCATCTTCACTAGCTAAACCCATATGTGTCAAAAGATAGGTAGGAATCCCTGCCACTTGCGGCCCAAGCTTGGAAGCATATCTAACAACTAAATGGTAGGTTTGAATTTAGCAGAAGGCTCACATAAATTAAGCGGCAACTACCAATGCAATATCTTTGGACCTACAAAAGATGGTGACCTATGAATTCTTCGGAAATCATCCGACCCGTCTTCACGTAAACCAGTGTGCATCACATTAATTATAATCTCGCTTGGATTAACCCACTACACATAACTTTTTGTTTGAACAAAAGAGTGGCCATTTTTGCCAGCTCTGTTCCTCCGCTCGAGGCACTTTCCTCTCGCAACAATATTATTTTGTGTGTATTAGGGGTATAATTGGTTTATATTAATCTATTTAAGTAGCCTTGTTAAAATGCTCCTTTACGGGGATACCTCGCTGGCTTTACGATTCTGTGAGGTACCTTCGGCGAGCCCACGTGGAGAGGACACCAATTTGGTTCTATGTACTGTATTATTTTGCTCATTTACTAGCAAACGAGTACCATTGTTTGTGTAGTTATTTACTTTTAATTATTAATATGTCCAGATTTTTAAATTAGGCTGTGGACCGACATACCGGTGACACAAACAGTTAGGATGAGACCGTGAGGTTCAATCTCGGCAGCAATGGCCCCACTGGAGAATTACCGTTCCACCGGCTCTAGAAGCCAGTCAATGTAAATTGCGGAGACTCACGATACGGGATCCGTAACCCCAAGAACTGTAGCTAACCAGCCCTCCTGTGCATCCTGTACATGCGGTGCAACGGAGCGGAGCAATATCATGGACCAGCGAATACCCCCGCTGAGGAATATTACACAGGGTGTCTAAAAAATCTATAGCATTTACCTGCCTCTACCGTTAAGGCTGCTGTATACCTGCTCCATGGTGTTATTCCAATTGAAGGACAGCTCCATATGATAATACTGACCTTGTTCCTCAATATTCTGCGACGACCTGACTCAGTTGAAACATCTGTCATTAGGCGACAACTGGCGGTCAAGGATTACAGCTCTCACAGCTGGGTGATCATTGTGAGAAAGCTTCTGATTCAGAACAAGCTTCCAGCTGCATTCAACCTTGTGAAATCCCAACCTTCAAAGTCTTGCTGGAAGCAGCTACTCCGTAACAAGATCAATAGCCCCTGCCTAGACATCCTACATGAGAAGCCGCTTTGAAAGTAACCTTATGATACATTAACCTATGCTCCTGTACAATATGAAGATGCCATTCAGTCAGGAATATTTCCTGAATATGATCCCCTTTCTGCCATCAAAGCGACTATCAAAGCAAAGTTACTAACCTGAGACCACTGAGCATTTCCTTCTTCTTTGCCCCTATCTTGAAGAAAGACGCAGATGTTAGCAGGTAACCTACAAACGCTGGAACAACACTAGCAGGACAACATTGTAAACCTCATCCTCGATACGTCAGTCAAATTTACTACACATAATCCGCTCTCAGTCACATTGGAGGAAACCACTCGGGGCCTCTGTTTCAAGCTGCATCGCAGGAGATCATGCATACTTATTGGAACGTCAAAGTACACAAGATTCAGAACAAGAAGGCATGGTAAACTATTCAAACATCAAAATCACACTATAATTACATCAGTTAGGAACACAGTACCCGCTGATATCTCACCTAGAAGAGAGCAGAGGAATTTACAGTGCACGTAACAAATAAGTGCATTGTCGCTTAGTTTTATTGCCCTGCAATATCTTGTGTGCCACCCACCCGCCAAGAAATATGGCAGAGAAGAGCACCCCAATAGAGTATGTAAACAGTACTGGTTGAGGATGAAACAGACCTGTTTATTCCTCTCATACGTCCTGCTGGAGGAAACAAGCATGGTATCCACTCTCCCCACCCCCTGAACCAAAAAGGAGTTTCTCTCAAATGTATCAGTATCAATTCAATCAGGAATGTACTATAGGGAAGAACGGCTACAAGAATATTCTTTTTGTGCATGTTTCCCTTGGGGTTTGGGGTGGGGGGGGGGGTGGCGGTAAAATGTCCAGGGTATTTGGAATAGGCAAAGCTATCGGATCAGCGACAACAAGTTCTTCCATGTCCCGCTCAAAATATTCGCAAAAGTGCGCAATCCTGGAAAGGCGAGGTTATAGTGGTCGTTTTGCATAGAGTATCGCAGAATGACCATCTTGACACGACGAGGTATCAGAGATTCCCGGAGTTTGTTACCATCAGCAAATAAGCCATCCACCCAAACACGTTGTCACCAACATATGCGACGATGAAGGTCCATAGCGTCCGAGTGTTCCGTCTGATCCAACAGTGGAAGGGAAAGACCTTGGAGGCCGAGGAATGGGGATAAAAACTTTCTGAAGGAGAATGACACGAGTACATTCGAACTTGAACACTGCCCCACAGTCTCTTCTCGAACTAGTGAGATGCACCCGCAAATCGGGCTGGGGAACTATGCACTGTGGGTGCCGTTGTCGTGGACTGGATTTTCCGTCAGCTTGTTCTGGATGCAGAGGTACTGTAAAAACATGCCACATGATGACTTTGATGATAGTGAGAGCTAAGCACTGCCAGTGAATGTAGAAATGGTTTGCAAACATCAAACTTGGGTATCAAATGTTGGGTTGTGTCGTCATAGATTATAAGACATGCTTATTTGACAGATTGGGTGTATGTTTCTATCTACTCGTAATACATTTATGTTGTCTAAAATGAACATTTCTCGAGATATATGCACTATTAAACCCGATTGGCCTCCATCTTGGCGGCCAGCTTGAATTCAACATGTTCCACTCAAAGGATTTTATTATAATTCTGATAGATCATCTAGGGGACCCTACTGAACAGATTCTAGGTGGTGTCATTTCTGTTGCAATTAGTGGTAGGTTTTGTTAAATTTGCCTTATTTTGACTGTATTATAAAGGATTGGACCGTGAAGAACGTCAGAACAAACTTAAGTTTAAAGAACATGACATCACA
The DNA here is from genome assembly GCA_034401795.1 of Chaetoderma sp. LZ-2023a. Classification (NCBI taxonomy): domain Eukaryota; kingdom Metazoa; phylum Mollusca; class Caudofoveata; order Chaetodermatida; family Chaetodermatidae; genus Chaetoderma; species Chaetoderma sp. LZ-2023a. Next base: position 72,639,258 of record CM067367.1, read on the forward strand.
TAGTGCCCATGGGGTAGGACAGATTTGGAGATGATGCGATGAAAACATTATGGTAATTTATGTTCAAAGATCCATATTGAAAAACACCATACAGTTCACATAGGACCTTCTTGGGTACGCAAACACTAATAACTCACAATAATACTAATTTAGTAATATATTAGCAGGGAGATTGACAGAATACATGCTTTGAGGAATCTAATAGGGGTAGCTTAGAGCGCTCTATTTCATACGGCACATAAATGGTGCATATAGCAATTGTGTGCTGTATTACCGTTATGAAATTATTGAATGATTCGCACGCTATAGTCTCACCCATAATGAGTCTATAGTGTGTGAATAAGTGATATGTTTGTGCAGGGTACGTGCATGCATTTTCTGCCTTAGCGTATTGTATTATTCTATATACGTCATAAGATGGCTTAGATGAATTTCTATATCATTATCATCCGAACATGATGTTTTCGGTGTTCTATTAAATGACGGTTCTCATTCACAATCGACACCGTAGCTGTCTGGGTGCTGTAAGCCATCAGATCATAATTTCAATGGGCAAAAACACCGTGACTTGCTGAATATTTTGAAAACAATTTGATTGAAAGTTGTTGGTGGCCTAGCTACCAACAACTTTCAATCAATCTGTTTTCAAAATAATTAGCAGGTTCAGACATATAGCTCCTGGGCGATTAACCATATGAGGGTTAATATAATAAATAATATATTCGGAACTGAGCTTGACTGGACGGCGGTGAAACAATAACTTTCCTCAGATCACTTTCAAAACATCCAACATATTACCTGTATGGTTAACCATTTAACTCTTAGAGGACAAAAATGATAAATTAGCCATGATGTCATGAGTATTCCGTGAATATTTTGGACCAAATATGACTGAAACCTGTACACAGTTTATCTGAAATTAGATTCTTGGATCGTGTTGCTTTCCTTCGGTTTTACTGAACACCTTATTTCGGAATCCGAATAGATCCCGTTTTGTTCCATGCTAATCTAAGATTTCCTGTGGAGAATTATCCCATTCGCAATCATTTTAGGAACATGATAGTGAAGCTAATAAGCACACGACAAACTAGATGCAGTGGAGTCTGCCGTTTGTCACTCAAATTCATATCGATATGATCTTGTTTATCATGCATCCAAAGCTTGATGACATGCATGCACTCTCCCCATTCCAGCCACGCCCCAGCCCCACCCCACCCCACCCCACCCCACCCCACCCCACCCCCACCCCACCCCTCCCACACTCCATCCCGCCTACCACACCCCAGCTACATACTTACTGTGTATACGATGATAAAATGATCGGCCTGTTGTTTTGCAGCACACGTTTCAACTGTTCTACATGTGGATGATTTGCTATGGGAGTGGTGGTTGTGATGGTGACGGTCATGTTGGTAATGGATCTTTCCAGAGTAATGACGTCATAATCAGCTAAGCGGTGTGTTGTATGACGTCATACTCATTACGTCATAAATGATCCTATTACGCCCTGCCCTTAACTCTTAATAGTCCGACACGTTGTACGAATTGTATGTTTTTACCATTTAATAAACATTCAGTTGAATATTTTGAAACTAATTTGACTGGACGCTGTTGCTGCCATAGGCAGCAACAGCGCCCAGTCAAATTAGTTTCAAAATATTCAACAGCTTACCTGTATAGTCTTCTGGAAATTGGTAGTCAGGAAGTTCAGAGATCGAACGATCCCATCACGAGCGAGGTATGGGTGGAGCTTAGCTAGAGATGGGCGAGGCATAGCAAAAACTGGAAAGGTCCATTGTGATGGAGATAATGGGCACGATAGTCTCGTTATAGTACTACATGATGCTGGTGTTGAGCCTGGTGGTAGTGCTGGGGCGGCGACAGGGGTATTGGTGATGGTAATGGCAATGATAATGATGATGTTGATGATGATGCCGCGGATGTCGGTGATGGTAACGTCGTTGTTGGCGGATGGGTGGACAAATTGAAGAATCCAGTTTCTCATTCAATCATATGACGACATAATGAACTACGTGACGTGTGTGATGGTGTTCTAATCAATCATGTCATGAATGACATAGCTAAGTTCATCAGGGACGCTTAATTGAAGATACACTAAGCGTTGTTGTAAGAATTGTATATCTTTACTATTTAATAAACATTCTGTTGAATATTTTGAGAATAATTTGACTGGGTACCGTTGCTGCCATAAGCAGCAACAACAGCACCCAGTTAAATTAGTTTCAAAGTATTCAACAAATTAATTACCTGTATAGTGTTTTGGAAGTTGAGATTCAACGATTGCAGTGATCGATCGATCCCAAGACGGGCAAGGCGTGGGTGGAGCTTAGCTAGATAAGGGCGTGTTATGACTAAAGCTGTACTCCTCCATTGCAGTTGATGTTAGGAGTGTTGGGGATGATGGTGTTATTCGTGGTGAGGTGCTGGTCGTCATATTGCTTATTTTGCTCATTTAAATGTGCTCCTAATGCAACTACTGTGGCTACCAGAGATAAGGGGCATTTGGACAATGATTTGAAACTATAGTAAAAAAATACACTGTAGAGTATCCTAATAACACAGGTTACTGGGCTGATACGGACCAGTACCGGACCAATACGGCCCGACATATTGCTCAAGTACCGGCCCAGTAACTGCACACTGCACTCACAGTCCATCATATATTGTGATTATTTTACCCCCAATCAGCACACCCTCTCCCGATCTGTCGAGCAAAAACAAACATTGACACTTACTAAGTTGGTTTAACCTGCGATTTCTCATTATCTGACCCGCTTAAGCTTTGACGCGTCCTGTTGTAACGGATACCCACTTTTGGTTAAAACTGTCAAAAATCTTGTTAAAACCTTATTTAGAGCTGTTTAGATTGTAATAAAGTTGACACTGAACAATGTGTGAAAAGAAAACTCTGGGATTACAAGCTATTCTTCTGGTATCATAATGGAGTTTAATGGGGGATATAGTAGGATATGAACAAGACGACACATTCTAACCATTCTGCAGTCGTAACTGTGCTGGCGATATTATATGCTAACTAATAATCTGATGATTATTTTTAAAACGATTTGACTGAGAGTTGTTGCTACTAAATGTAGCAACAAATTTCAGTCAAATTGCTTTTAGAAAATTAAATATCTTTCCGAATCTTCTGATGAGGAAGTAAGATGGTATGTTCAAGATGCTAATATAGTTAATTTAATCACTCCGACGGTGGCACCCCACACACATGGTGACAACCCGATTCCCTCGCCACACTCCCCGCTCCTCACCCAACAACACGCTGCCCTCACACCAAAATGATATGTTGTTTTGACACTTCGCTATCATGGCGGCGGTAAAGCTAACCTTTAATACACTTTCATTAACCCAATCTTCGGAGGCTTCCATGCCCCCACCCCAATCGCACCCTCCCTTTTCACGTGTCAGAATAAATGTTATTAAAGAGAAAATTCCTATACGCAGGTATCTTGTATCTTCGGTCAGATCACGAATTTCTCAATATGTCTGACCTTCGTGTGGATTGAGGCGTTTCGAATTCATCTTCTCTCTTTCAATAGCGTTTTGTGTTTGCAAAAAGAATGTCATTGGCACGGATTTGTAAAAGATGTGCGAAGGAACGCGCGTTTGATAAACACGCGCACACAACAAACACGGATCAAGTACCAATAATTATAGCCAATCAACCGCTGCAAGTGCACGAGTTAGGCTGCTTGCTTGCAAATTCGCATCTAACCACATTCGGTCCTAGTTCCTATGCAGCCGATCCCGCGAAAAACCATACGAAATATTAAGCATTAATGACTTATCTTCCAAACTACCGACCAAACAAGCGGGAGGTTGGGATCTATGAGTAAATTGAATGAAACACGTATACGACAGGAACATTCGATTTAGAAGGTGCCAATGTAACGACAAGGGTGGCTTGATGTTCTTCGAGCGCGCGCAGGTGACACGGGCGTTGCGCGGAGGTGGTCTACGTTCATCTCCAACAATGGCGGACAAACTGCGCCATATTGTTATCGAGGCTTTCAATAATTTCTGACAATTTTCCTTCTTTTGAGCTACGAGTATTGGTTGACGTGGTTTCTAACGGAATCCGTTTTATTAACATGTAAGCCGGGAACATTTCTGAGCACATTGGAAATGACTATCTTTTGTGTTATTAGTGTTTCGTTTCAATTATTCTCCATATATTGTGAGGGAAACCTTAGAAATCCAGATTAATTTTTTTATTGACAAGCAATAGGCCTAATACCACAAACCATATGAAGCCTGTTGCTTAACCCATGCTCTAGCAATGTCCAACAGTAACCTTCTACAATGTTCATACAATATAATGTATGTCCATCTTAGAATGATTTTCGTAAACGGCGCTGCTACTGGTCACAACCATTCGTAAAATGACGACCAGTTCCCGTAATAAATGAGTACAATAAAGCTAACGCAGAGTTCACCAGGGAAAATGTTAATCTTTTTTGACACTTGATGCGTCATTTCGCCTGTCAATGTGTCAAAAGTAACTCGAGCGATAACTCTATAATATGCATCCATTTTCTAAAACTTGATCCGCGAAATAGTTAAGAACGAGACCTTCTTCCGGTCAAAAAGACACCGGAACTCACCCTGGACTTGTCAGTGGCATAATAATTGGGTGTGGATCGCGGTGAAATAAGAGGAGAGGCCAAGCTTTAGACCAAACACATGATGGACCCCTATGGATGCGTGTATATATGCACTAATGGATGCTGGCAAAGTATAAATCATTGCAACTTTGGGAACGTATTTGCAGCTAACTGTGAAAATTATCAAAATAAAAGACCCACATTTTGAAAATAAAATGGTTAAAATTGAATAATTTTAGAAGCCTAACTTATGTAAATAGATTTAATAAAACTTAATATTAAAATTTCACATGCTGATTTCATTTCGTGTAAATTAATAGATTATAAGCAGAACACTGTGAAAGTCACCGTTCAAGTTGATCCATCGATCATATGACGTCATAAAACGTCATAATCAACTAAGTGACGAGTAGGACGACGTCATAATAATGACATAATGAATGACTCGATTTAGCCCACCTTTAACGCTTAATAGTACGGATTGTATGTCTTTACCATTTAATAAACATTCTGTTGAATATTTAGAAACCAATTTGACTGGACACTGTTACTGCCTTGGGCAGCAACAGCAGCCGGTCAAATCCCTGTATAATTTTCTGGAAATTGATAGTCAAAAACTTCAGGGATCGATCGATACAAACACGATCGAGGTATGGGTGGAGCTTAGCTAGAGATGGGCGGAGTAGTGCTAAAACTGGAACGGTCCATTGAACTATAGAGAAGCGTACCACCTTTCATCTTCACAACTCATTTCCCCAATTAATCTATACAGAATGTTCACACCAGAATGGTTGAAAATAAAATTGTTAAAATTGTATACTTTTAGATGTTTAAATTGTGTGCCTAAATGTAATGAAACGAAATAAATCTGAACATATGATAGTTTCATTTCGCACAAAGTAATATAAATTTCCTTTGTTTTGAATTTGAATTAGTGACACGTGTCTCTAATTTAACTTCACAACTGAAAAAATTACATTGAACATGAAATGAAATCATCACATGTTAAGATTAATTTGTTTCATTACATCTAGGCACACAATTTATGTATTTAAAAGCGTAGGCCTACAATTTTAACAGCATTATTTTTAAGAATTCGGGTGTGAATATGCACCTTGAAATCATCGTTATATGTTAAGGTGTATTTCCTTTCATTGCAACAAGGTATACAACTTAAGCGTCTAAAAGAATACAATTTTAACAATTTATTTTATCCATTTCCATGCCGAAGACGACCAAAACCGGCCTCAGCAGTAGTTTTATGGAATGACCATTGGTAGGCCAAAAGAATACTATCTTGAAAGTTTACCACTGGAATGACTGGCTCAATAATCCGGCCAATCATTCCAGTAGTAAATTTTCAAAAATAGTCTTTACTTGGCCTGAAGCTGGACATTCAATGAGAACATAACTGGATTCTCTTGAACAAATTAAGCCACTAAAGGGTTAACGCTTTAATGTCTAAATTTGGTCAAGAAAATCTAAATATTTCCTTATTGAATGGCCATTTGCAAGCCAAGAGAAGAGTATTTTTTGAAAATTTACCACTGGAATGGCTGGCTCGGTTACCGAGCCAGTCATTTCAGTGGTAAAATTTCTAAAAAAGGTCTTCTCTTGGCTTGCAAATCGACATTCCTCAAGACCACTGTGGAGGCTCGTTTTGGCCGGCTTCGTCATGAAAGGGTGGGACACTAACGTTAATATTCGCGCTATTACAAATGTATCTCGTAAATATTCGCGCAAATATATGGATCCATTTATAGTTAAGCCCCACCAATTTCTAGCTAAGCTCCACCCACATTGTATGTGTGTTGGAATCGATTTGAATTTTTGAAATAATGAATTCCCAGAATCAAAATTTCAAGGTACGTACAGACGTTAGCTGTTGAATATTTTGAAACTAAGTTGACTAGAGGCTATTGCTGCCTATATGGTAAAAGAAGAATTTTTGGGCATAACTGTTTTCACGTCCTTTCATTCTGCATTCTATGGAAAAACGGCGCTCTGCTATATTTGTGTCTTGACAGGTTTGTCATAACATCAAACAATGCATATTTCCACTTAGCTATGTTGAGCCCATCTCAATCTAAGCTCCACTCACACCATGTCCGTATTGGGATCGATCGATCTCTGACCTCCCTGACTATCAGTTTCCAGAAAACTATACATATAAGCTGTTGCATATTTTGAAACTAATTTGACTGGGTGCTATTGCTGCCTATGACAGCAACAGCGGCCAGACAAATTAGTTTCAAAATATTCAAAATATTCGACAGCATGTTTATTAAATAGATAAGACATACAATTCGTACAACGTGTCGGACTATTAAGAGTTGAAAACGTGCCAAATAAAACAATTTATGACGTGATTATTATGACGTCAGTACACACGGCACATAGTTGGTTCCGCTGTCATATGACGTCATATGATCGCTGGATAAACTTGACTTGGAACGGTCCATTGACAGACTGACAGACATAATCTACAGACAGACGGACCAATAGATATACCGGTTGTTACAGATACATAAGAGTTGCGAGTCGAAACTAAACATTCGACGTGTCATATTTACATTCCACTCAGGATATTCTTGGATTTATCGTACATCACATCCAATCAGAAAAATGAGGACAAAAACAAGGAAACATTAAAAAAATGTACCTATATGTTGGTCCCCACGTGTCGAACACGTATGACCCTTGTATAATCAGAGTTATCCCATCCGTCCATCCGCACGTGATTGGATTAGAGAAGATAAAAAGGGAAATTGGTTGAGCCTTTTCTCCAATTCATATTATTATATTTGCATGCATGTATTAAGGAGAGAAAACTGAGATTTTGTGTGTATATTTGTATATGTAGTCTTAAGCCTAAAACATATATAGATAGGCCGTTAACAGAGTACTAATACGGAAAGCAAAATATTAAGATTGCTAAATAATATGATATGGCACGAGCCCAGTTGTGACGAGAGCCATCTTATATTATTAGATGAGGGAAGTCCGTATTAACCTTTTCATGACGAAGTCGGCCAAATCCGGACTCGGTAGTAGTATTGAAAAATGCCCATTTGCAGGACAAGAGAAGAGAATCTTTGAAAATTTACCACTTGAATGACTGGCTCGGCAACTGAGCCAGCCATTCTAGTGGTAAATTTTCAAAAAGAGTTTTAAGGAATTATCTTGATTTTCTTTGACCAAATTCGTATAATATTATATTTATTTTCCCTGATACAAATGCTTACTGTGCCGTTACTGGACGACAATGGTAAACATCTGAAAAGAATACGAAATCTGAGCGAATGTCCTGGGCTTTAAGAGACTAGTAACTACAAACTTTGCAAACACTTTGACAAATGAAGAGATTCTCCGATGTCTATAATCATAGTCCTCCGGTATGAAATGAGTCTCCAACACGTCTATAGCCTGTTCTTGATAGGTCTTTCTCCCTGATCTCATTTATCACATAATATAACTGTGTTGTAGAAGATTTCAGGGAAAGGCATGAATTTGATAATGGATTAATCCGCTCTGTCACTCAAGTAATTGAAGTGACATTACGTCGATTATGTCACGTGTAGCATAGGCCTACGCCACAATCAAAATACGTAATGAATGACGTAGCTAGATCCGTCATGAACGTGGAATAGGCCTTCAATTGTACGAATTGGATGTATTTGTCATTTAATAAACATTCTGACTAGTGTTACAAAACAAACTTGACTGGAGGCTGTTGCTGCCATAGGCACCCACTTAAATTAGTTTCAAAATATTCAACAGCTTACACATATAGCTACCTTGAAATTAGGATTCTGAGATTCTGAGTTCAAAGTATATAAATCGATCACAACACCCACAAAGCATGGGCGGAACTTATCTGGAAATTGGAGGAGTATAGCTCGTTACGCGGGTAATTTACTGGCATCATGTCGTGCTAAATCGAATCCCATTGAGCCACATACTGCTTCTGCTGTACATAACCGATAAATCCTTCATTGAGAGGCTAATAATCTGCTCTACTTTCTGGTCTAGTCAAATTGGAGAATTTGTTGTAGACTGGTGATGCAGTCTCCCGGGTAGATTCTCCAGGTATATAGAGAACTAGCGCAGGTAGTTGATGGAATCAAATGTCTTGAATAGATAGGGGTCCAGTATCATGATGAAGCTTCCATATCCCTTTGCGATTATCTCTCCACAGGTCACACGCCATAGTCATCATGAGGAGGAATCGAGTTCAGGGTTAGACGTTCTGGTGTACAATTGCCTGAGCATCGGGGAAACTTCTCAGATCTCTAATCAACTTATTAGATGCTGTGTCAAACTCCGCCATGTTCTTCTGACTGTCGCGGATGTTCTTTTGACGCATGGCTTGAGCTATGCTAGAATATCAAACTCTGACACATATGGATCAACACATTTCACAATGAAGAATCTTTTGTAGAGAAGCCGCTTGGATGCTTCGGCAAGACATTACATGCCTTTAGGAGAGCGACTGTAATTTCCTCTGTTAACAATTGAGCTCTGGATGATAGTTGGACCAAAATACTGGCCTAGAGTGAGTGCTGGAATGTCGGTTCAGATTCAACCAAAGATTTTCCGTCCCACTGAGAATCTTTCTCCAAGTGATTCCCATATCTAGAGTACAAAATCAGGACGCCATAAACGATGCAATACACCAAATCATCGCAATACAAGATGCATCTTTGGAGCAGCTGTGAACAATTCGACATGCACCTTCATTACAGAATAAAGTGCAATGGGCAGCTGCAATCAGTATTTTCTTCTGCTTTGACCACTGTTTCTTCTCCTCAACGAGCGCCCTGAGCTCAATCAGGTATCTCTTGTTCGTCAATGTAACAAGTCCGGGTTCTTCTTCTTTGACCACTGTTTCTTATCGTCAACGAGAGCCCTGAGCTCATTCAGGTATTTCTTAGTCGTCAATGTACCCAATCCGGGTTCTTAGCAGGTTTGTGCAGTGGCGTTCGCTACGAGCTTTAATATTGGCACCGAATACAGCAAATTCCAAGACTTTCTGTGCAGAGGTGTAGAATTCACATAGGCCATCTTTGTGGGCTTGTCTTCACTGACAGTGGGATTGTATTGCACTTAGTGTATAGCACGTCGTTGAAGATTATACTGGCGGTGGTGCATGAAGGCAAAATTTATTACGCGCGTGATTGGTTTGGAGATATTATCATCTGTGTATTTAAAGAGTTCATTGCTGATGCCTCATCTCTTTCAATTGATATTTTGCGTGGCCTAAGTTCGCCTACGAATTGCTCATTTTCTGGATCGATGAACAGGTTCTAAGACCATTCCCGGACAGCAACTGCTTTACATTGGTCGATCCCAATGAAGTTGTCTTCAATGCTGTTCATGGAAAGCGATAATGGTCAACCAGCAACTCTCAGAGCCAGGGCAGCCCTAAACATTTTCGACAAATCATCTGTGACAGCGGTAATATTTGCTCTGTTGTTAAGTTGGTGAACTCTTTCAGTCGTTCACTGATCTGGCGAAGGATGACATAGTGTCATCTCTTGCTCAGCTTTACAACGGGTCGGTCTGCAGCGTAGCGTCCAGCTATGAGATTGCAAGCAGATGTTTCAATGAATTTGAGTTGCTTGCACTCTAAGAGACGGCATTGATCATCACTGTGGATGGATAAGGACTTGACTTTGTGTGACATCGGGGCATGGCCCAGGCAGTATTATTCAGCTTTGTTGCATCAGCTTTTGCAAATTTGTAGATATAGCCATTCACTTTGTAAGATGCAGGAAAATCAGGACAGCGGGCGAATTTGTGGAAATGAACGTACTTGTCGTGGACAGATATTCTTAAATGTCTGTGATCCGTATGTGTCAGATGTGTTAGGTTATGAGTCAATGATGGACATCTTTTGGTAAAGGACATAATTGTATCATGCTCTGTGACAAATATACCCTCGTGATCCCAATGGATGAATCCAGTTTTAGCTTTGCCCTGCCCATTCCTAGCTAAGCTCTGCCCACCCTTTGTCCGTTTTGGTATTGATCGAGCGTTGAACTCCCCGAATATCAATTTCCAGAAAACTATACATGTAAGCTGTTGACTATTTTGGCACGAATTTGACGGGGTGCTTTTACTTCATTTGACAGCAAAAGCGCCCAGTCAAATTAGTTTCAAAATGTTCAACAGAAAGTTTATTAAATGGTAAAGCCATACAATTCATACAATTTGTATTATCAAGCATTTATGACGAACTTAGATACGAATTCATGAAGCAATTTATGGCGATGTCAACCAACATGTGACGTAATTCATTATGACGTCATATATTTGACTGACAGATTGGATTCCTCTATTTCCAATGACACCAGAGTTGTATTATCCTGGGTCGAAGTGACTTAATAGTGATTCCGCGTCCACTGCATGGGCGATCTCTTTCTCTCACAGTCGGGCACGCAGCACACGATTTTGAAGAGGGATTTAGCTTCCGGCACCGCTGTGTTGAGATATTGCCATTTGCTTCATATCATCTTTATCATTATTTTCCGTTCACCAAATCACATATCTTCTTTCGTGATTGTTTCTGCTGCCTTCTAATAGCTTTCACAATTAAAATTGCAAAACAAACCCAGGGCTGGAATAGGTTTTGGGTGTTGTGTATATACTTTCCATGCAGAGATTCTTTTTGGACATTCCTGCCAACTGAATTGTTGTAACACTTCCTGTCAGAGCACCCGCCTTCGGATATTATCATCGTATAGTGATATGTCACAGATTCTTATCATCCATGAAGATTTTATCCAAACTTCCTGGAATACTAGACGCTACTGTTAGCGTCACTAACACATCAGCATCTCTGCAAACTACACGTGTTCTTTGGTACATGGTCTGCAGTCTCACAAGCATGAAGAACAATCGGCTTTGTTTGCTGCCAGGGCAATGAAAAGCTTTCCAGTTCTGAAGAAGTTGTGTGTCTCTCCCAGACATAAAGCGCCCAATTTGATTTGTACCAGTACGCGGTTTTTACGTGTATCGTTTTTGGTCGAATCAATAATGGTACAGGATTTCGTGTTGTCAGTAGTAGGCACTTTCGTCTCAGACACATCCTTGGATAGCATATCCGGTAGTTGTGATTTGTCAGTCTTTCTTACCTTTCCGTCCAATGTGCTGAGTGAGAGAGGCACTGCATAAAATTCCCGGTTCCTCCATGTATATTTCTTGCCCAGATTCTTAAGACGTCAACAGATGACGGAAAACATCATGATCAGCTTTCGAAGTATTTCTCTGTTCTTCAGATTTATATTATGAATTCTTGTCTTGGAATAGTTTCCTTTTGTCTTCCACTTAACTATGTGCAGCACTGTGCCGCCATCTAGCGCATACTTAGTTACAGCTGGCATTGCTGGTTCAGCACTGCATTGAAGGATGGCCTCAGATAAAGCTGTTTTATTCGGTTTGCTCAAACATAGATCCTTAAAGAGTGACGTTGGATAAGTGGTTATTTCAATTGCAAAGTATAGTGTTATATTTTCCGATCTTTCTACAAGTGGTATAAGTCTAGAAAACCGATTGCTTGTGTCAAGACGGACGACATACTGGCTGAATGTTATGCCCTTTTGCGGAGTAAATATCATTTTACTTGATCAGCTTTCTTCATCGAAACATCGTGAACTTTATGTTATCGGACTTCTTTTGTACTTTGGCTTCACCCTCTTCAAAGTGATGACAGTTGATTCCATCATGATCACCTGCAATTAGACCAGATGCCAATGATCACAACCCTTCTTCATGTATGACAAATGGTTTAAAATGGTATCAAACCAGTCAGTAATACTGAGATGTTTTGTTGGAAGTCACGGTTGACGCTTGATTTTCCCCACCTCAACATACTGTATGCGTGTGTGTTAAAGCTTAGTCAGAGAATTCATAGCGTCATAAGCATGATGTTGATCCAAGTGAGGCGACAGACTCTGCAATTACTCGTCATCGCGTCAAACCTCATCTGACATTTTATGCTTCGCAGCATTACCTGCTCATGAACAGGATCTATCCATAGGTCAGCCCAATATTTATCAGATCTGCCCACAGTGTGGTATCCATGAGCTATGCACTTATCATATAAGCATTGGTGAATATTAGGCAATTCAAGCATGAGGTGACGAGTTGATTTTGCATAATTGTTATGGCCAGTCGCTGCAAACAAGTTGCCCATCTTGCTGACTACAACAAAATGCAAGTACCAATCACATAGTTGCTGCACCACACTCACAACTCACACAACTCTATATTTTCCTCGTCAACTAGACTCCTCTCTCACTCGCCTGCCTACCTACCTGTATGTTTCTCTCTTTCTCTCGGCTTCCTCCCTCATCCACTCTCTCTATCTCTCTCGCTCTCTCGGAGAGTTTATATTTTTCCGGAGTAGACCCTCAATCCACCAAGGCTGGAAGGACACCCAGTCGTTAACACAGCTCCAGGCTTAATCAATTCCTGGTAAGGGAAGATCACAAAATCGTGTTTTGCCCTCTGGGCTAGTCAGCTACAGATACACTCACTACGCCACTGGACACCATCCCTCCACCCTACATCTCGTCAGAAGCTCTGCTAATAATAACAAAGTACCGCTAGTAAATTAATAAATTATTTGTTAGTAGCATGCCGTGCCACTTATTTGGAAGTACCACACCCCAACCCCTACCGCTAGCCACCACCCCACCCCATACACCCAGAGCATACGTCCCCTGCTAGCTCATTAGATTAACGCAGCTACCAGGTGATATTAACATGTGTTGTTGATGAGCTAGGTTAAATGTTCACAGTAAAATATATAATATCGGCATAATAGCTACAGCGACCATATCACAAGGCATTGTTGTGCGTTGTTACACGATACATAGACCTACAGTATGTGTGATCACGGAACCACATTACAAATACCGATAGTTGCTATATGCACAGTTTTTGAGAAATACTGGCTACACAATTTAATTTCTCAAGTACTCAAATCAATATCTAGTATATAAATAATGGACAGGAAATGGCGTACACCATCAATTTTCAGAAAACATATTTATAAAACTCCACATGTATGGCACAACGCGAATATTACGGAAATCTGGTGTGCATTCATCTGTGTTTTGTAAGATTTCCCCAAAAGCGATTTTTGTGCATTTTGGATATCATATAGAGTAAAAAATACCGCTTCGAACGAGCTTGATAACAATTTTTGGGGGTTTCCGGGTCCGATTCTAATAGACCTTTCCCACATTAGCGTATTTTGGGAAACTACCTTCCCGGAATGCATTGCACATACCACTTCCTGCTGGTAATAGCGATAGCGGACGCGCAAACAGCATTACTTTACCATGGGAATCAGATACAGTGCACTTTAAGCAGTGCATATCAAAAACTATGTTCATTATATTATTGAATGTATACATCATTGGAAAGCTAATCCAATTTTCTATACATTTCTGTATTAAGTTTTATAATTTTGCAAAATTTAATACAGTTGAATGGAATTTAAAAATAGCCCCTATTGTCCTCTTGATTTAATGAATCTAAGTCGAATCGTGTATTTTTTATATGCAAATAGCTCAGTGAAAACGTTACAAAAATAAAAAAAATTAATGTTAATGCATTAATGTTTCGGCAATTGAATGCGCTTTCCAATGATATATGATTTAAATAATATAATGATTTTAGTTTATCATAGATTGCGGTGTATTTTAGTGCAAAAGTTACTCAAAACGGCTTGTTGGTGGTGTTACCTGCCAGCAGTTTTGCTCTGAGCGTTGATTTAGGGAAATCCCGGCGTAATGACGCCAATGTGGGGAAGATGTATTCTACTGCACCACTATCCAAGAGGAGCGAAGCTTTGCTAAACCTATCAGAATATGAATCGGTTACATTTATCCACCGATGATACAAATATTACCCTAGTCCATACATACCCATACCCCTAAGTGTATACTCCACCCAACACAAAACCTGAAACGCCTGCACACCAACCCCAAATTGTAGCTATATGCCAATACTACTTCAGTAATTAAATATGCACGCAACCCGAGTACCTATAGGCAGTAGGTATGCAAGTAGGCCAAGCCAGACTAATAGGGTTGACAAACCAATGCGTTAGAAGGCTATGGAAGTAGGTTAGTCTGGCGTGTTAGACTAGTAGGCTAGGCTAGATCATGATAATAGGCTATGCCGGTAGCTAGGCCATTAGGTGGGTAGGTGAGACCAGTAAACTTGTAGATTGGTCTAATAGGCCTGATCAGTGGGCTAACAGGTTGGTGGGTTAGACTAGTAAGCACACAATTATGATAGGCTAAGCTAGTAGCATAGGCCAATAATATAGTATGCAGGGCCATTTGGGCAGTAGTCTGGGCTAGGAGTTTATGCTAGTAGGCTAGTCCAATAGTAGGTTAGGTTGGGTAGGCGTGTATAATTGGATGGTAGGTTAAGAGAGTAGAATATGTTAATTGACTAGGCCAGTAGGCTATTAGGTCAAATTAGAGTAGCGGACTGGACTTGTCGGTTAGGCTGGTAGGCTAGGCTAGTGGTCCAGACCGGGATACGATGCCTATCCAGTAAACTAGGATGTTAGACCTGTAGGCTAGGGTAGACTAGTTGGTAGGCCAATAGGTTATGCTAGTAGTGAAAACTCGACAGAAGGTTAGGCATCCTAGGCTAGTAGTATATGCTAGTAGGCTAAGCCAGTTGTTTATGTTAGTGTGTTATGCTAGTATGCTAGGTTATTTTATTCTAGTAGGCTATGCTACGCTGGTAGGCTATGATAGTAGGGTAGGTTAGCAAACTAGGCAGCATCCCTAGCCGGCTTTCCTAGTATCAGTGACCAAATAGTACTGCCACGAGACTAGCTGGGAAAGGACTTTTTCAAATGTTTACAATTCTGCTAACTAGTATTGTTCTGGCTGAACTATACTCGCCCAATACTCGTAGCCAGTATTGTTGGGATGGGGTCGTAGGAGAACGATATTGGTAATCTACGTGTAGCTAGTAGTGTTAAGGAATACAGTATACAATACTGCACACCAGTATCAGTGTCGGGGTGGGGTCCACTAATGTCTCGATATTACTCGACGATACTGGAGCATCGAGTATTGTTGTTGATACGATCGTGTATCGTATTGTATATGAAATCGGGCTCGGTTAGTAGGTGAGGCTAGCTGGTCTTTAGGTTAGGTTAGGTTAGATTGGGCTAATGTAGTCGTGTCTGCATTGATTTGTGTAACAGCGGTGTATTGGTGTGGTGTTGTGGCGACGAGTATGTTGGTAGGGAGTGGTGACTATGAGTGTAATGGTATGGGTAGATATGGGTGTCGGTACCTATGTGTATTGACTAGCTATATTTGTACGAGGTAGAGATAGCTATGGTGTAATATGGTAAAGGGTAATAAAAGGTAATATGGTAAATATGGGTGTATGTCCAAGAATGGATGTATGAGTAGGGTAGTGATAGGTGTACAGTGGCTATACATGTGTGGAATGGGATAGCAATGGGGGTATTGTTGGTTATGGGCGTGTGTAGTTATTAGTATAGATAATTTATGGATAGGAGAGCAAGTTTCAATATATAAGACGGTTTATATTTGGCTGACCTAATTTTCGAATTTCGAAGTCGAGTTATGAATTTCGAATTTCGAATGATCCTTCTGGGCTTTCGTAGATATATGCTACTGAAAGTTAGCGTTTGTATCCATGCGTCACGGTATACTCAGCATGTGCAGTTTATAATAAATCATTGATAGGGTACCGTATAGCAGCAGTACCGTAGGCCCTGCCATCACATGGATTACGTGCCATTTAAAGTGATTCCATTTTAATAGCTGCTTAGACGAGTTTGAGATATTTCAAATAAGTTTACCATCGCAATGTGCTAGATATGTGATGAAGAAGAAATTATTTCTTAAAGTTCGGCGGGAATTCGCGTTCTGATCGGCTTTCTTCATTTACGGCCACCTTTTTGTTCAAATGTGACCTTTTTCTTTTTAAATGATGAAAGAATCGCCAAAATTAATGCATAATTCAAAACAGAAATAGCAATATTTTCTCACTGGTATTTCATTTCCATTGATGAGGCAGCCACGGTCTGACTCCCAGCTGTCGAGTTTAATTTGAGCTGAGTCGAGAAGATCGTCTGGTTCGCGTTCTGTGATTCTCAACTATTTAGCGCAGGTTCTAAACTCAAGAAATTTAGTAAATTATCGCTCATTGTCGACGATGATTGAAAGATGGGTGGTGGCCTAGTAGGAAGGTGCCCCTATTTCAGCAACTGCGCGCCTGCTTACATTCCCACCCCAGATCAACGGTCCTCCTTCAGTTTAGTCCAAGATGCTGTTCGGCGTTTTGACATGTTGACAAGGCGGATTCTTTGCGCCATTTGATCCGACACCTCTCGCGGTGTTTAGTGTTCATTTTCCCGTTTTTCGGGAGCTCATTAAAATGTTCGCACACCCGTTTCATGACGATTTCTAGCAAACGGTGTCAACGTTATCGGATTTGTTGTACTCACACGTGCGAATGGCGGTGTCTGGGAAGCGCGAGAAGTCATGTTGATTGTGCAATACCTCCTGTTCACCTCCGCAGGGAATCCACTCCTTAACGACCGAGACAAGATCAAATAAATTTCAAACAGATTGTTGATGGACGAAAGCTGGACGGAGAAAGTCAATTATCATTCAGGCCAGCGTGAGAATTCCTGTTTGTCAGAACACAATCATGTAATAAATAAATAAATAAATAAATAAATAAATAAATAAATAAATAAATAAATAAATAAATAAATAAATAAATAAATAAATAAATAAATAAATAAATAAATAAATAAATAAATAAATAAATAAAAAAAAAAAAAAAAAAAAAAAAAAAAAAAAATAAAATAAAATAAAATAAATAAATGAGCGAGCGAACGAAAGAACGAGCGAGCGAGCGAGCGAACGAACGAACGAACGAACGAACGAACGAACGAACGAACGAACGAACAAACAAACAAGCAAATAAACAAATAAATAAATAGATAAATAAGCAAATAAACAAACAAACAAACAATAAAAACAACAAACAAATAAAATTTTATTAATTAATTAAATAATAATAATAATAATAATAATAATAATAATAATAATAAAAACAACAATAATAATAATAATAATAATAATAATAATAATAATATATAATAATAATAATAATAATAATAATAATAATAATAATAATAATAATAATAATAATAATAATAATAATATTATTATTATTATTATTATTATTATTGTTATTACAACGAACAGACGATTTGCCGTTCTTGTGCAATGGAATCACATACATCTTGCTGTATACAAGTTTCCCTGTATTTTTTCTGGTTCAGTACAGCCCGTTAGATGTACCTCACATCACTCGTGAAAGCACTTTATATAATCTGTAAATACCACCTAAACGTCGAAGTTAGAAAAACAGTCATCCGTCATTGATAGCCTATAAACGCTATTGTCAATATTTTCACTAAAATTAAAAATGTTTCCCTGAACAAATAGACCAAAATAAACATATAGGTTTCGTGAAATAACAATTTGCTGTTTAATAAACATGTACGCTTTCTGTTAGTGACATTGGTAATAAAATTGCCACCAATTCGTCGTATTTGCCCAGATTCGTGTGTATTTTTCCATGGCTATACGATAGCTCCAATAAATTTCCCTCACTCTCTATCTCTTTCCCCACCTCCATAATTTATTAAGAATACACGGTATGTTTAGTGATGCTTACTGATCCGCGTAGAAAGTTTTATTTTTTGAGTAAACACGATTGCTTATTTTCTTTCTTACGCTTTCCGGAATAGTCAAAATATTGCTCACGAGTCTTTCATCAAAGCGGCGAGTAATTTCTTGAATGGACGTGTTTTGCTACACAGTGAATTACAGTGAAATCTGTTTATAAAGACAATCTGACTATTAACGTAAATAAAGGTCTTCAAGAGTCATGTGCTCACCTGGACTAAAATGAAATGCAATGGTGTGAATGGCCATTAATACTATATTCTATGCAAACCTACAGGATACCTATGCAATGATCAATAGATGTACAATCCATGGGCATCATTCTCTCCTCAATGTTACTGACCATTTTGAACATGGAAAAAAAATTTCACGATTAGAATCAGGAGACCATCTTGGATTTCGCACCGGTACAATTTCAATATGGACTCTTCAAATGAAAAACCCAATTGATTTCCAAATTTCTGAGTCAATCAAATAAAGCTATATAAAGTATCCCATCAAGACGTCTCAAAATAGTTTCCCCGGCCCGTGGTCATATTGAGTTTTGTATTTGGACTCATGTTATAGGCATCTTCCCAGGCATATGTTATCAAATGAATTTCCAAAGGTTTGCAACAATTGGTCAGAGAGTGGCATCATGGAAACATCAGCACAAATCTAAGATTGTGATCGCTCCCATATCCTAGCCAATTGAGTTGCAGAGCTCTGGATAAATTGGTAAAATATAATGAGATGCATTGCGCGCAAACCAACACTCGCGCGAGAATCATGGACCATAATATAAAGGAAATCAAAGTTATTTACATTTCCCCAGATTCTCATAGTCAGCAATACCAAGCACAAATGTCCATAGCTGTGTATTACCACACCATATTGACATTCCCCTCACCAAGTAGACGCATAGTGCCAAGCTAAATCTGCTTGCCAAATTCATCATTAATCTAGAAAACAAATGTGTTTTCCCCCTACTTTCTATACTGTGGACCTATATTAACGGACATAACTCTACCAGCTCCCTTCATCTTCTTCATATGTGAAATAGTTTTTGCCAAAAGGAACATATATGCCAACATTAGTGTTAATCCTGCAATAAATGACAAACACATGATGCAATGGATTAATCCGATCTGTCACTCAAGCATATGAAGTCATAATCAACTACGTCACATGTATGATACGTCACAATCAAAATGCACAATGAATGAGGGCTCTACCTCGGTCATAAACATTTAATAGTCCGTCAGGTGTGTGAATTGTCTGTCTTTGATGGATGTACTGCTTAATGAACAGTCTGTTGAATAGTTTGAAACTAATTCGACTGTCAATAGTGAGCAACAGTACACAGTCAAATTAGTTACACAATATAATATATAACGATTTTTGACACCTTAATATAATATAATATAATATAATATAATATAATATGATATAATAAAATATAATATAATATAATATAATATAATATAATATAATATAATATAATATAATATAATATAATATAATATAATATAATATAATATAATATAATATAATATAATATAATATAATATAATATAATATAATATAATATAATATAATATAATATAATATAATATAAAGTAAAATAATATAATATAATATAATATAATATAATATAATATAATATAATATAATATAATATAATATAATATAATATAATATAATATAATATAATATAATATAATATAATATAATATAATATAATATAATATAATATAATATAATATAATATAATATAATATAATATAATATAATATAATATAATATAATATAACATCAGTGCTAGAATTATTGGGTGAATATATGCACAAATGCATGTATAGATTGGGTCTGTGCACCGCTTTCTAATTGATATCAGTAAAGGTGTTCATTTAACATTTTGGACAAGCAATTTCTCTTGATCTGTTGGCTAATTAAATTGTGCTCCTTATGAGCAAATCAGGAATTGTCCCCCTCATATTAATTTATTATATGAATGAAAAATGTTTGTTTACTCGTAGCTATTGCTTCGCCCATCTCTAGCTAAGCTCCACACACGCTTTCCCTGTGTTGGGATCAATTGATCCATGCTCTCTCTGAATCTCAATTTCGAGTACATTAAACAGGCAAGCTGTTTAATATTTTGAAACTAATTTCTCTCGGTGCTGTTGCTGCCTATGACAGCAATAGCACCGAGTCAAATTAGTTTCAATATATTCAACAGAATGTTTATTAAATAGTAAAGCCATACAATCCGTACACCGTGATTCACTATTAAGCGCTTAAGACGGACTAAATCGAGTCATTCACGACGTAATTAATTATAGATGCGGTGTAATTGATTATGGCGTTATATGATTGACTGACCATTATATATTGAGTCAAAGAAAAGTGTTGGTCGATCATTTCAGCCTAGATAGGGATATGTTAGAGCTTGACAGTTGACTGTTTGAAAGTAGCTTGACGTAACTCAGTTGAATGCTTGAGCGTGCTTGCTTGAATTCTCTAGTCTGACAGTCGTAATACCTAACTGTGCATTGAAAGTAAATTTTATTTCCATATTCTATAGTTAGTCAGGTATTAAAATTAAATATTTGGCACATAATTTGTGCCCATATTGAATGCAATTTATGAAGATCTTTAAATGAAATTAAAACACTGTTGGTTTTATATGTCTGACTGTGGGTGTATGCATGTATGTACGGCTGGGCGCATGGATGTGCACAGTTGTTTGGTTTTTTTTGTCGATTTTCAACCCTTGAATATAATATAATATAATATAATATAATATAATATAATATAATATAATATAATATAATATAATATAATATAATATAATATAATATAATATAATATAATATAATATAATATAATATAATATAATATAATATAATATAATATAATATAATATAATATAATATAATATAATATAATATAATATAATATAATATAATATAATATAATATAATATAATATAATATAATATAATATAATATAATATAATATAATATAATATAATATAATATAATATAATATAATATAATATAATATAATATAATATAATATAATATAATATAATATAATATAATATAATATAATTTCACTTATATAATATAATTTCACTTATATAATATAATATTAACATGTAATATTCGGCCCGTGTTAGCGGCTACGTTTCCCGCTCAACATATTCCAGTCATTATGAATAGTTGGTCGGTGCTATGCGGCCTATGCCGGGTGATTATTGAGCTTTCACAAGTCTGGCAATGATTTACACCCAGTTAGAATGCCCTAATTAACCAGCTCTGCCGTAGGATAAACGAAACTTGACCCGGCAGTTGCTGAAGAGAGAGTGGGAAAATGGAGAACACTTGACGAAAATTGAGATATTGCTGAGAAATTGCGAACAAATCCCGTATTAAGTCCAAATAATATTGCTATACGTACCTATGATTTTGAGACATTCCGCATTATTCTGAGAAATTATAAGCGTTATACATGTGTGTAAGATTGAATACTTTCTCACCTTAGGCAGCAACTAATCGGAGTCAAATTAGTTTCAAATTATTCAACAGCTTACCCTTATACAAGTAGATATCTTGAAATGTAGATTCTCAGAATTTCAGTTTTCAAAGTTTAAATCGATTCCAACACAATTGCAAAGTGGGCGGGACTTAGTTAGAAATGGGTGTTGCAGAGCTGGAAATATATCTCTCCGTTTGTCACAATACACACATTCTTCATACAAGTGTGAATTCTTAAGTCACTGGATAATCTGAGCACATGACTTAAAGTACCTCCATATGTCAGCTCCAAAAGGAAAGTGGTCACGTGAGCAGGCTTCCCCGCACTGGTTGCCTATTTTTAGCCGTGGTCTAGCTAGGGAGTTGATACTAGATGGTGAGGGCAATACATGTGGCGGGGTCTGGAAGGGGTGTCCCGCACATCATATTGCGGAAATGGTGAGGTGGTGGCTCGTGGGATCATCCCATCCAGTATCATGCATTTAACGAGCAATAGATATATTTTAAATCAAAATAAAACTGAAATAATGCACTGACGCACACACTACTTATTTTCTCTGCATATTTGGATGTTTTCCATAAAGGTCTTTGCTTACCATTAGGGTCAGGTCAACACATCCCACCCTTACTCTAGGATACACCAGCGAATCGTATAAACGCACATAATTTAAGGCCCATACACACGACTATATAGTTGTTTGTGAATGACACGAAGATACTATTTACTACTCAACACGAATCCGCAGATACTCTCATTACAACTCAATTAGTGTTCGCGTAATTAGTCCCAAATTGTGTTGACCGGTGGTCACTTTCGATTTGCCTCTGCAACGCTAATTTCTACCGACGAACGTGACAAATTGACGGCTTCCGAATCTATCCACCCTCGGCTACCTAAGTACACACGAACCCCGAGCGTTACCAACCTTCCCAGTTTACGCTTGGACTATACCAGCAGCCAGCCTTTGTGCGCGATTGCTTCTATGTAAATTTACCTAAGCTATCATTAATCGTAACACGAACATGGTAACCATTGTTAACCGCCATTGTATCTCTCGTCGAATCTCGCGAGAACTTGTTTGTCAGAGTTTAGATAATCACGCCGATGGAGTGTTTACAAATATCCCTTCTTTTCATCTCTGATTCGATTTCGTGTGATATTGGTATTGGGCAGATTGTTTGATTCACGATGTGGAACCAAGTGCCTCCTGAACTGTTAGCTTCGGTTATCGATAACCAGTTTAGCACGGAAACTGGTGTAGCGTTTGACACGACGATGTTGAACGATGTTGTAATCTACGTCAGCAACATGTTTCAGCAACATCATTTCAAAATTAACATAAATCATCTTCTCTGTCATCACCTTAAAAAAAATACAGTGAAAGAGTGTCCAGTTGCGAAAATCTACTTGTGGCCAATGTGAATTGAAATCTTGGCTAAACCTATTTGTAAAGGAGTTACGTATAAGCCAGTTCAAATAAGCA
Source organism: Chaetoderma sp. LZ-2023a (assembly GCA_034401795.1). Taxonomy (NCBI): domain Eukaryota; kingdom Metazoa; phylum Mollusca; class Caudofoveata; order Chaetodermatida; family Chaetodermatidae; genus Chaetoderma; species Chaetoderma sp. LZ-2023a. The sequence goes on from CM067367.1 coordinate 72,662,687, forward strand.
TTGTTGTGGCGAAGATAACATCGCCAAAATTAACACACTAACGAAAGAATCGTCCTATACGTGCGCTGTCAATCACGTGTACACGATGATGTAACTATACTGTTACAACTCTGTCCAGATACATATTTACTTATTGAAGCTTGGCGTACAACACCCGAATTTCTCAAACGAATACCCACAATATAAAGATAAGTATGGGTGCCTTAGGCCGTTTTCTCACTAGAGAGTTAATCTGGAATAACGCCATACTTCAGTATGGCGTTATTCCTGATTAAGTCTCTAGCGAGAACACGGCCCATATACTAATTTCCTACAACTAAATTAGCATCTGTGCGTGGTATATAGAGCGAGTCACGGCGAGCCACGTAGAAATTCTTTGGAGAAATCTAGATTTATAAAGTTATATCTCTGGAACTACTAGTCCAAAATGTAAAAACAATTTATTGGGAAAAACTAAGAACCAATATATGCATATAATTATTATTAATAATTTTCATTGGCATCAATGTGCAATGACCCGTTGACTACGGGTGCTCCCATGTTGCGATATTTCTGCTATTATCTAGATGTTCGCCCAATCCCATTGTACAGATGTTGCAATAAAATATGTTTAAAAACACCAACTTCGATGTAATATAACTCCAAAATCCACTGGCCGATTTTTTGGTGGTGCAAATGTAAAAAAAATGTCTTTGAACAAATAGCCTGCTGACCACTTCAGGCCCCATATACCAAGTCTGTTTATCAGAGGCCATACACAGATCGGAAATAAAATATCTAAGAAAGAAAAGGGCCAACATTAGAAATATTTGCTGTCTCTGTCATTTCATATTCCACCCGCCACAACCCCCACCCCATCCAAAAAAACCCACAAAAAACCAAAAAAACCCACGCACATTGTAGTAAATATTCGAGACAAACTATTTCTGAGAGTGTAGAGATATTCCAATCAAACTAATTAATTTAAAATGCTCAAAGAATATTCTTTTGTATAAATGAATTGAAGTAGACGCATACGTGATATGTCTGCTCGAAAGTGTTACGGGACGACTTTGCATATAATCCTGTAAACATCATACATTCTCTTACTTTAAGCATCTCATTGTCGTGGCACACACTCTCGCTCTGGAAAAGCTTTTAGATAAACGAGTTCTGCTATTGTCAAAAGTTATATCGTCAGCCTCAGACAGACCAACAAAAAATCCTAGAAGGTAATTTTCATTTCTTAGTCGATTTTAATTCCTTCATTTCCTCGCGATCACAACGGGTTACGGGCAGACGAGATATCTCCATCAAATCGGCGGTCGTCTGCTGCGAGATGTATTCGTCTAGCTCACGATTTTCGCTTGATTGGTAATTACGGCGCGCTGTCAAAATATTTTTCCGAGATATTCTAGCCCCGAATCGACCACTAGATACTTTGCACAATCCCGATTGCTTCTTCGATGCGAAACTGTCGCATTGTTGACTGAGAAAACTTTCTCTATGTTTATGGACTCTTCTGTCATGGAGGAACAAAAAGTGCCAGTACCACGTGACGGAAGAGCGGGTAGAATCCGATCGTGCGTTCGGCATGATTCTCATCAACCGACGACGAAAAACAAGCTGCGCTGGCTACAAGCGATTAAATTTGTTCATTTGCTACGTCGTTATTTTAACGAGTCAACTTTTCCGCTGTCATTAACCACAAGGCGCGCTTTTCTAGATAATATTTAGATTGGATTCCGAAAGCACTACTTGACTGTTTAAACTTGCCAAGCCAAGACTTTCGCCTCTACTTAATTACCGATTAATGGCGATATAAATTCACGGCCATTAAAGGTACAACAAATCTGTGATTAGATTCAACAGCTGCACGTGCGTGCGTGCGCACACAAAGGCCGCGCGCACGCACGTGCGCACGCCCACAGAGCCTCTCCGCGTCTCCCTCACTCCCCATCTCTCTCATATCTTTTTCTTCTCTCTCAACCTCGTTCTTTCCATCTCCCAGCACTCCCGATCCACCAGTTTAGAATGACTCTGTTCCCATTGCAGATCCACGAGGGTAAGACGACTTGGATCAGATCTCTTCTTTAGATAAATTTACCAAAATTACTACCTGATATGTTCACGTTTTTATGGTGAACTCGGCATAGAATGTCATAAATTTCGCGATGGTCGTTGGGGTGCGCACAAGAACAGGTGTCTTACAGAGATAGGTTGCTGTACTCGTGTCTTTCCGCACAATTCATTATTAAATCTAGACAAAAAATATTACTATTACATAATTAAAGCAATTTCGACAGCATTCCTGCATTCTCTCTCATAGAACCACAGCTCACACGTGGTGATTTCCAACCGCTGTTTAGATAACCCTCGGATCCCTTTACGGATGAAATAACTGGGCAAGCAAACGGTAGTTTTAATCCTTGTTTTACAAAGTTATCAATTTGTTTACACCAGGCGGTGATGCGTGTCTAAATAAACCACTTTTTCTTGCTGTGGTTTTAAGTCGAGTTAATTGTAAATGCGAGCACTTACACAAATATCTTAACACACCGCTTAATCACTCACTCGCGTGGCGCTACATGGTAAATGCGGGTTTGGGAAAGGGATATATTTTTAGTGACAACTCGGCATGGTATTCTTTACTGGCTAACCAGCGCCTATGAAAACATGCCCGATCCGTTTGGCGGGAACTGGGATGAGGGTCTCACCGACGTATGATTCAGTGTAAGCTTGATTACGAATCTTATAATATGAAAATTCTTTACTTTTATCCCAATTTAGATCAATTCGAGGCCAAATTTGCCTTCTGAATTTGTACGTCAGAAATCAACATTGCCTAAGAATTCAGGAACAAAAATTCGTATAATAATGGGGACAAGAATAAGTCTATGATGACTCTGTTAATATGAAAAGGTTATATTGAAATGTATTGCGATTTAATGCATTTCTCAGAAAAGGAATCTAGGTGATGGGACAGAATGTGCTATTAACCAATATTGTCCAGGTGGATCTGCCAAACAATAGGTAATTCATAAGAAGCTGGAAAACAGAGACCTATCAGGTATCATAAGTATGTTTTGAAAGATGCTCAATCTACTGTCATTAGAGAGCAAGTGAGGAGTGTCAGTGGATTAGATAAATAGAACCTCAGATTGCACACAATGTTACCAGTAGTTTTACTCATGAGAGAATATTCGAATGAAAGAAGGAATGAATTTTTACACCCATACCTCTTTAGACGGTGTACGGGTACGGTTCTCTATTCTACAGTAATCGTGGACAGTAAGTGTGTGTCGTACAATTATTTTCATGAGTCTTATATTATAGGGCCAGTGAACCCAACGCCGTGGCATACCAAACTCCGAACCAAGGCTTCGTTTTCAAACTGTAGTGACATATTATGCATTTAACAATAAAGACCTGCTTATATTTTGAAGTTCCTTATCTGACAAACCTAATTATACCAAAATCCATCTAATGTGAACATTTTTAAAATTTTAATTTGGACAATTTCACAACCAGGTGCCCATCTGCAGTACAACACTAACAAATATTCAGAGGAAACTATATTCTTTTTAGGAGGCTCCCATTCCTACTATTATTCTACCGTCTTGGTGACATCAGATAGTAACCACATGGACATCTTCGGAGTGCTGGCTGCTTGGATGGCTTCTCAGCATTGTTTCAAACACAATCACCAAATTCTCAAAAATTTAATTAAGATGTGACCTAATCCCGTAGCATGGCAGATTTCCCATTAAAAAAAAAATTAAAGAACAGGTTTAGTTTCCATCCCAATCTGGATTTTGGAGACGGAAAGGCTACAATCTCCATGATGTGTTAGTTTTGACGAATTCTGTGAATTATTTCCGGTATGTCAGCTTTATTTTTGTTAAAGGGACAGTTTGCGCATTTCCTAAACTGGTCCCATTATAAATAAGGCTCTAAAATCTCCCTTATTTGTAATAAACAGCTTCTGTCTCCCCACTATGACCCAAGAGCACCTTACACCCATGGAATGCATGGTGCGTTTCATTTAGTGGCGCTTTAGTCCTTTGTATGCTATTTTGTGCACTGCCACGGAGTTCGGCAGGATTGACATTCCAGATAGCTTGTACATTTTGATGGAGGTTTAAATCCTTATTGCCAGATATTATCAAGGTTTTGCATAAATTTACTACCAAACTTATTTATGCGGCAAGTGAATCGGCAAAAGAAAATTTTTCATGTATATTTTCTTCCACTTGTTGGTATGAGTTTGGTGAATGAAAGTGTAAGTTTTAGGTAAATGCCATGGAATGTTATATTACGCACATGAGGCTAAATATACAAATATCAGCAATCATTTTAACAGATATTCAATTATATTTAATAGATATTCAGCTGGATACTCCCGATCTGATTTGTTCATGTATATGTTTAGGTTTACACGGCTAATACGTTGTCAATGTGATTAATGTTTATAGGCATATAGTTCGTGCTGTACCTTTGACCTCAAGCGGATGACTCCAATCTGTCACTCAACCATATAACATCATAATCAATTACGTGGCATTTATTATAGGCCTATGTCTTTTCTATTTAACAAAAATTCTGCAAAACTAATCTGACTGGGCGCTGTTGCTGCCATAGCCATAGGCAGCAACAACGCCCAGTCAAAATAGTTTCAAAATATTCAACAGGTTAGTTGTATAGCTACTATAAAATTGGGATTATGGGAATTCAGGATTCAAAATATATAAATTAATTCCAAAACGCAGTAAATTGGTTGGAGCTTAGCTAGAAATCGGCGGGACCTAACTAGAAATGGATGAAACATAGCTAGAAATGGGCGGGACATAGCTAAAAATGGGCGGGACATAGCTAGAAATGGGTGGAATATAGCTAGAAATGGGTGGGACATAGCTAGAAATGGGCGGCACATAGCTAGAAATGGGAGGGACATAGCTAGAAATGAGTGGAAAATAGCTATAAATCGGCGGGACATAGCTAGAAATGGGTGGAACATAGCTAGAAATGGGTGGGACATAGCTAGGAATGGGCAGGACATGGCTAGAAATGGGTGGGACATAGCTAAAAATCGGCGGGACTTAGCTAGATATGGGCGGGACATAGCTAAAAATGGGTGGGACATAGCTAGAAATGGGGGGGGGGAACCTAACTAGAAATTGGCGGGACTTAGCTAGATATGGGCGGGACATAGCTAAAAATGGGCGGGACATAGCTAGATATGGGCGGGACATAGCTAAAAATTGGCGGGACATAGCTAGATATGGGCGGGACATAGCTAGAAATGGACCGCTTTATAAGTTGAGCGCCTCTCCTCTCGTTACCGCGCCTATTCCGAAGGTAAGCGACTTTTCAGACAATACCTCATATATGCTAACCCCGTGTCTTTAGGCTGTTTACCTTTCGTCGAGTTTGCTCCATGAAATAAAAAGATTTAACTAGCAAATCTTGGAGATTGTGACAATCTTAGCATATCTTATTTTTGCCGCAATTAACCCACGCCACTTCGAATTTTTAGCGCTAACCATTAAAGCTGGATAATTGTCTAAATATAATTTGACTGCGGTACCTGCGCATTTTAGTCAAATTGCTTACAAAACTTTTAACTTGTTTCTAGTAATCATCGAGTCTGCTCGGAGACTCTTCAGCTAGGAATATAACGTAAAAGAATATTCAACAGTTTAAGGAAATGGCTGCAGTGTGACAACACTTGTGGAGGTGGGTGTGGCGTGGATGTGTGGTGGTGTGGCTTGTTCCATCAGACTGTCATCAAACGTTCAGACACATATGTGTCGTTGCCGGCGGGGAGCCCGCGATGCACTTTGTTTTGTTTATTGTGTCAACAGCCGGCGAAAAAAGTTTCTATCAACATTTGGTGCAAATAAATAATCTATTTGCGATGTTTAGTCTGATTCCAAAATCAGTCAACCGTGGCAGGAATAACGGTTACCTAGAGTAAGCGCCCTGCGTAGAGTTACACAAACATTTGTAACATAGCCGTGTTCATGTAGCGACCCAATAACCAATCTGACCCGTTTGTAAGCAGCGTAGGAGCGTTTGTAAACGGCGCTGGCCAATATGCCAATTCTTTTACCGGCGCTCCCGTTTATCAACGGTGCACGGCCCAATCTAGGTACAACTTTATATAACACATGATTAAACACTTATCCATTTTACCATTAATAAGCATCGATACAATCAGGCAATCAGAAATATGTGTAAGTTGATATTCTTTCATACACGCGAAATATAACAATATTATTGCTCTTCTGTATGCGCCATTGACCGCCGGCGAATAGCGAATTCGATATTGATGCCGAGCCATTAGGCAACGGCGTGAATCCGATATTGGCACGTTAAAGTAACACTGCTTACATCGTACGTGCTTGAACATACTCTATGATTCTTTAGTAATTGAAAATATTATGATACGTCAGGATATACAGACGGTTACGTAATTGAATATAAGATTAGTTGTGTAATAAAATCAAATATTGCGTAGTAGTCTTTCTGTCTGCCTGACACTGACCACTCACACCGTAACATTTATGTGCATATGTTTCCCCATATACTTGTAATAATAAGTTTGGGTGTAAATAAATTGAATTGAATTAAATTGACTGTATATCCAAGTCAAGATGAAATTCGTCAAGCATTGCAGTTCGCTGCCCAGTGCCAGATTATGCCTTGCCAGCGGTAGGGGTGAGGCGACCACTAGAAAGTAGAACTCGGTACACTCAAATCGATACCGAATAGACATGAAGAAGCTAAAGATTTTGCCTGAGGACAAGACGCAGTGGTCAAAAGCGATGAAGGACTGATTGCAGCTGTCGGATGTTTCTAGTACTACCGCCACAGAATACAGTAATCACACATACATAGATACATACAAACATACATACATACAGGGGTGGGGGCAAATAATCAACTAAATAATACTCCATTAGGCAACCTCCGCTCCCAGTCAAATTAGTCTTAAAACACAATATTTCTTAGTTCATAAAGAATTTGTCGTTTTTGGTCTGAGTGGACTAACGGGTGTTTGTTACACGTAAATCAGGTCATGTAGTAGATTGACCTGTCCTAGTAGGCGGGGCATATTTCATAAATACTGATCCATCAATGTCACCAGAGATATTAAAACCATACCTTCTCTTCACTCAATACACAAACAATACGTGTCACCATGAATACATCTGTGCTATCTTTTGTGAATTACAAATGGCCGAATATGTTTCATAATTTACTCATTTACGACCGGTTCCCGCAATTCAGTTTTGTAATCACGTGTATTTGGATTCCAATTGTAACATATCTTCTTATTGTTTCTACCCCTATCCACCCAGACCCAACTCTTGAGCAGGGTCACCATCGTACGGTTCGCGATGTACCGTTCTGTGGCATTTCTACTAACGTGCGTGTTTACTATCTTTGCCAAACCACATTTTCTAAATATGGGTGGTGGAACAATCACTTAAAGAATGCCCGTAGAGCATCTATCGTACGGCGACAATTTACATCAGTCTGTCGCCCACGCCCCCAGGACATTCAACAGTGGCGAGTCTGATTTTCTCTATTTGCACGCGTTCAAGCGTAACATGCTAATTAAGATAGGCATAGAAACGACTAAAAAGCAATTAGTTCTCTCAGTAAAGCATGTGTAGGGTAGTTAACGGTCTTGTATCACCTGGTTCTATGTGAAAATAAGCCAAAATCTGATCACGTACAGTTTGATTGACGTCGGCTCCTTTCAAAGTGTCTGCACGCGAGACGATCGTTGTCATGCGCAGTACGTATTGTCGATGCACATGTTACCGGGGCAGGTTCCATCAACGCCTGGAGCTAATTAAAGGATAATCACACGGTGTAAACCCGGTAATTAGGAAAATTTTTAAAACGTCAAAAGTGCTGATAACCTTTTTATGAAGAGTAAAAGACTGTTTAATCGCTTATTTGGACACCGAGTGGACGTATAGGCCAGAACCTAAAAGTTTTAAAAGGTATCCGAACGAGATGGGCGGTGTCAGGTATCCCGCGTATGGGGAGGGTGAGTCAGTAGTCCTACATATGTGGGTGATGTTACCAGATATAGCCTAACGGATACGCAGTTTTAGCTATTTATTGCCAAATGGTAGGCATTTTACAATAGCATGGATTCAAATCAGAACACTTAAATACAATACAAATATACCTAGCAGATAATTAATTTAAAAATTGGTAGTACTATACAGATGTTGGCTGGAATAAGCGTATTCGCACAACAATGGATGAATCCGGTTTTAGCTATGTCCAGTCCATCTCTATCTAAGCTCCATACACGTCACGTGTTGACCGTGTTGGGAACGATTGATCCTTGCATACGATGCATACCTTGAATCTCAATTTCCAGAGTGCTGTTGCTGCCTATTCAACAAAATGTTTATTAAATAGTACAGACATACGATTCGTACAACCTCACAGCATATTAAGCGTTTAAGACGGACTAAATCGAGTCATTCATGGCGTATTTTATTATGACGTCAACATACACGTCACGTAGTTGATTAAGACGTCATATGATTGATGGATAAACTTGATTCATGAATTACTGTCCTCTGCCCTGGCATTGCCATGGTTATTTAGAAGTGTGATACATCTTTAATAGTCCAGCTGCTAAACACAGCCTCTGCACTAGTCGTGAAACATGTTTATAGATAGCATGCAAAAGGAAGACAATCTTTGAAATCTTTCTATTGGTCTATAATCAATCCTTGAAAATTTACATTTAATAATTAAATTTTACCATTAACCGGCCAACTTTAGACCTAAATTTGGTCCAAAAATCATATTATTTCCTTATTGAATGTATATTTGCAGACCAAGAGAAGAGTATTTTTGAAAATTTACCCCTGGAATGGCTGGCTCGGTTACCGAGCCAGTCATTTCGGTGGTAAAATTTCAAAAATGGATTTCTCTTGGCCTGCAAATGGACATTCCTCAAGACCACTACAAAGGCCAGTTTGGGCCGGTTTCGTCATGAAATGGTTAACAAGTTACAAGCCGACCATCAATTAATCGAGTCCTGAACCTGCTCGCTGACGGCTGGACGAACTAATGGCCAGTGGCCGCTGATAGACAACAAATCCGTATGGTAAGCAACTCACGTGATTGATGGCTTACGCACGAATGTTGTTTCTGTGATGTCCAACACGCGTGGAACATCAATTGACCGATCAACGGTGCTACAGGTGTCAAAGCGAAAGACCATTTATTGGCATGATCGTTAACGTTTTTAATACCAAACACGTAAACAAGGTATTTTAACACATCACATCTGTGAAAGTTGCCCATTATTTTCTTACAGTTTTATTGAATGTCGTTGTAGGACATCAACGACTTTCAGTTGCAAAATATTTGCAAGATTTCGCTTTTGTGATGTTATATATTTCTCAG
>CM067367.1:72677115-72784615 GCA_034401795.1 Chaetoderma sp. LZ-2023a
ACCAGATGCTGGCGATAGGAGATGCAAAGAAACGCGAAATACTGGTAACTATTCTAGCGGTGAGTGCGATATCGTCGTATATAGCAAGATTCCGTTAGTGAAGCACAGGGTATGCCCAAAGCGAAATGCCTATATATCTCTCTATCTATCTATCTTCGATTCATCTCCAGCTTTTTCTCTCTATCTCTCTGCCTATCTCCGTCCCTCCCTCCATCTCTTCTTTCCCTTTTCTACTGTCTCCCTCCACCTCTCTCTCTCTCTCTTTCTCTCTCTCTCTCTCTCTCTCTCTCTCTCTCTCTCTCTCTCTCTCTCTCTCTCTCTCTCTCTCTCTCTCTCTCTCTCTCTCTCTCTCTCTCTCTCTCTCTCTTTCTCTCGTTCGTTCTCCATCCCCCCCCCCCACTCCATCCCTCCCATTCACGCACCCTCCCTCACCCCCTCCCTAACTCTCCTTGCTACATTTCCTTCTAGCATCCATATTTATTCCTATCTCGCTAGTCCTAGCTTCGTTCTCCCAGCTTTCTCTATATCTGCCATTACCTGTTTCACAGAAAAAGCAACATTTATTTTATATCTAAATGCCATCAAAATTGCTGCAATATTTGCCAGGCGAAAAAATGCTTCCCCAAATAATATAAACATTGGTGTTGTTGGTATTATTCTGTCCGCAAGTGCCTCAACATCGATCATCCATCAAGGCCAGTCGAGGTGGAGATTATATAAAATCAAATCCATCCCATTTTCGCTAACGATGTTGCGCGGAACTTTCATCACAAAATTATTTACTGATGTAGCTTGGACAAACAATCCTACCCGAGCCATGCAACGGCGGCACGCATCGGCCTAATGAAATTAGTTTCGTTTCGCTTTCGTCTAACGCTCAGTAATCTGTATGTAACCGTGGGATGGGATCAAAGTCGTGATTCGGAATAAATTAGGGAAACGTTATAATATTCAGCGTTGTTTCCAATGACACGAGCCGCCGCCAGGAACAATTGGTATCTTCGTCCAATCACACAAAAACTCGTAGAATGTCAGCAGAAACAAATCTAACCAATCACAGGTCAGTGTTGCCTGGGGGGAGAAATTACATGTATTCGTTAAGGAATTTCTTTAACAAGAGAGTCTCAGGATTTCTTGACTATTGACATCTCTGTATATAGGATTATGCCTATCCGCAGATAGAACACATTTGGATTTCTCCTAGTTTCGCGCCAAATAAAACTAATTAAAATGCGAATTTAAAATGAGATTTTAATTCGGAGCAGGGATGTGTTAGAGTCTCGAAGCATGTGATTTGTGTCATATTTTTTCAACTCTGCTGCTATTATAAAATTCATTTACTCATCACATTAGAAAACTAACTATATAGAACAGATATTCATTCGGAAAACAATGTTGCTGAAAACTGATGCTGTCGTAGACAGCAACAGCTTTCAGCAATATTGTTTATAAAACACACACCGATCTTCATCAAATCTAAACACTTGAATAATCTTCTTGTAGCAGTGCAAGCGTTAACTAGAATCAAATTAGTTGTTTCGAATTAAACTAACAATGCATTGACACCTGACAACATCCTTCAGCGGTAATTCCTCGTAGGCATCCCGTTACGGACAAAGTTAGTGACATGAAATTGATGACCGATGAAATAAATTAAGCAATCTTGTATTTCAAATTACATTAAAAGCTAAATTCTTGAAGGTAATTAATTAATTATTTGACTAATGGATTAATTAATTGATTGAAATCATGCAGTAAATTTGGCAGAAAAAACAGATATAGTTTTGTGGTGACCAGTTTGGTGAAACAGGACAGAATGAAAAAAATGTGTGTCTAGAATTGTTGGACGCACGTTAGCGCATTCACTGCTGGCAGAATCGTCGTCGTCGTCGTCGTCGTCGTCGTCGTCGTCGTCGTCGTCTTCCTGTTGTTGCGATTGCTGCTGTAGCTGCTGCTGTGACTACCTGATCTAATACACACGTGGTTTAGACTCATCGTCTTAATATCACAACATGCCTGTCAGAGGATATATCTGTAACGCGCCAATAACCAATTTGGCCCGTTTGTAAAGGACGCATGGCCCATATACAAATTTGTTATCGGCGCGCCCGTTTGTAAACGGCGCACTGCCCATAAGCCAATGTCAAACTTGCGATAATAGGAAATGCGCATAGTTGTAAACGAATTTCGATTTATAGCCATACCTTCATAGATCAGCGATTAATTTTAATGTCTTACTGAAAGAAACAGCGTCTAGCAAACAAGGTGGTGGTCGTTCGCTGAATCTGTGTATGACATGCGTGAGCAATCACTGAACGAAGTGTGATGCGCATATTGTCGGAATGAAAGTGCAGTTTTAAGGTGTGCATAAATAAGTGCCGCTGATTTTTCAAAAATAATCTCTTGCTATGGATATGAATATTTTTGTATGAGAAGATTAAAATTGTTTAAAATAAATGTGAGCATTATTTAAAGTGTTTATGAATGTACCCAATAATACGCGAATTCTACTCAATGTTAGTCACCTTATTCGATCGTTGCTATCTAAAACACGCAATTTGTACCGTTTACAAACGGGCGCGCCGATAACCAATTGGTATATTGTCTGTGCCGTTTCCAAACGTGTCAAATTGGTTTTGGGTCACTGCATATCCACCACATATGTAAGTAGTCAGTGGGTCAAAGATAAAAATGACATAAAGCTGACATTATCACTTTATAATAGTGCATGTTTATCAACCGGCATAATCGCAGGCGTGTTTAATTTATAAAATAAACACAAGCCCAATGCACATGTTGCCATAGCCTACTTATTGCAAGAGTTCTCAATGAGTTATATAATACGCTACATAACATTTATGTCAGTGCTGGCATCGTTGTAGCGATGCTGCAACGAGCGCACATCGAATTTGCACCATTAACCAACTGTACAGGAACCGTATTAGAATTTGGTGCTGCACCTGTCGGTGAACGGTGCATGCCCGGTGATGATGATAATGCGTGTTGGTCGTCTTGAAATGAAAAAACTGGGATTCCAGGTATCAAAGTTTTACATTCACGCCCTGCATGAACAATAGCAGATCCATATTTTAAATCTCATCGAACGTTCCAAGTGAGAACAAGATATGTTTGTAAGTAGCGGGGTTTATTTGATCAGATGCCAAGTCGCCTCCTGCCACCGCCATTACCGCTTCAGCGATATCTGTGTACATACAATTCTGCTCATCCCTTTGTAGTCCTGCCATTTCCGTTTCTCTTGATGCGAGATGGCGGACGTTCACATCCCCGATAGTTCACTACCCGAGGCCTTATCTCAGCCTACCATCAGGTGCCGTCTCCCTCTATCTCAAATACAGATCTTGTGATTTGGCGAATGTTCTCTCTGACTCCAGTATGTTAGAAAACCTCTCTGTCTGGTGATAGCACTAATTGCGCAGGTATATAAGCAGATATGAAGTTATTTTTAAAATGCCTCTCCCAATCTGTGGTACATCTAGAGAATTCCATGTGAGACCTTTCGCGCAAATGTTAGACATTGTCAGGAATTCGCGTCATCGAACAAGCCTAATGTTCGGTGTACAACTTAATGCTTCGGCAATGTTGTCTGGGAAAATTAAAGTTTTCGTCCTTTGCGTCTATGCAAATGCATCCGGAGCAAATTGTCTTTTGCGCGTGGAAACTGGGAATGCAGTTGTCTACGCCCCAGAGCAACTAAGGAGGATTCAAGAAATTGTCAATAAGAGGCATATACCCAATCACTGCTAGTCCTAAATTACTGGAAAGTACAGGCCAGTACGTAACCTCGTCAGGTTTTAAAGCCTTATGTTAGGAAAAAGGTCCACCTGATAATTTAGTTGATGAAATGTATGCATTTAGAAACGACAGAAAATAAGGCCCCAACATCGGGCTGTATTGGCCCGGTATTGGTCCAGTACAGGCCCAGTAATTTGCGTTATCAGGATGACTACCACATTTTATTTCATAAAGAATGACCCAGGTGGTCTCTATATGTAACAGAGTCCGCTTGGGATGCGATAATGACAAATAGTTCCTAAATGAGACACAATACACCTTTCCACTGTATCCATCTATCATATAACGTCATAACCACCAACATGACGTATAGAATGACATCACAATCAATGACATCATTATGACGCCATGAACAGCGTAGATAAGTACGTCACAAACGCATAGTTGAAGACGGACTATGCGTTGTTATACGAATTGTATGTCTTTACTATTTAATAAATATCCGGTTGAATATTTTGAAACTAATTTGACTGGACGCTATTCTTGCCATAGGCAGCAATAACACCCAGTCAAATTAGGTACACATATTCAACAACTTAACTGGATAGTTTTTAGGAAATTGATTGTTAGGGCCTTCGGGGATCGATCAATCACAACACGGCAAAGTGTGGGTGGAACTTAGCTCGTGATGGGCGGGGCATAGCTAAAACTTGAAAGTTGAATTTGCACACATCGAAGAAAAGGGTACACAGTTCGTAGCATTGAAGCCTTTGTTAAAATAATGGTTATTGGCAGATCATACATGTTGATTCGAGTTGATTTCGCACAAGAGTATTTCAATTAACTTTCATAATCAAATTATAGCAGGGTAAAAGAAAGCTTTCAAACTATACAGTTGATGGCTAACATCCACCCCGTGCAAAGTCTCGCGAGGTGGACCAACTTCCCTTATAATGCAGGTTATTAGGCCGGTACTGGACCAATACCGGGCCGTAATACCACAATTGTTCCAATACCGGCCCAGTAACCTGCGTTATAGGGATTGGTATGTCAGATGTTGAAGGTATGTTGAAGATGTTCAAAGAATCGTTACTGTATTTTCTCCAAGAGCCAATGTTGCAAAATGTTGGTGTATACTCGGGTAGGTCTAATAGAAACGTAAAGAAGTGGTGCTAGCTTTCCCTTGCAGATTTGACATTTGGACTGCTTTTTATACACCCAATGGCTCAATCACCCGCTGATGACCGTTGACCTAGCATAATACCCAGTTTTCGAGAACAGTCCTACCAGTTAAGAAGTGCATATATGGATTTCTGACCATATTGAATACGCGTGGACTAATGGTAATATTTACAGTTTAAAATGCAGTGCCAAACGTTGATAGTACTATCATGCAGAGGACGGGAGAGGGTCAGCACACGCAGAAAGACACACACAAGAACACGCAACTGACCACACGAGTCATAAACAGACATACCATATGCGTACCAGGAAACAGCATATACACAGCACACTCCAGGACAGAAATGGATATACACACACGCCCATAAAGGAGGATACAGAGGATCCCAGGCACGCACGCCCAGGATATACATGAATAAATGAACAAGCCACGCCCACAGATAAACGCACAAGTGAACTAACATACATCGACAGTGACACACACCGCCGTTGAATTACACACACTACTACGGATTATATACACTATAGGCTTATACGAAAGAGGATTGTCGAATAAATTGTGTCCATGCTTTAATGTTATACTTAATCTATACATAAGTACAGTGCATACAAATGTGTTGTCATGGACCAGACGAAACTGTTTGTCACCAAGGTTCGTGACTATGGACTGACGTCACATGGTTCGAATAGAACATTGGACGTCAGTCAGTTGGAGTTTGGCGTTAGGCACGGTCACTTGTTGTTTAGATAGTATGTATATAATGTAATGAATAAGCCATGATAAAAGTGAGTATATTGTATCAAAGTGACTATTAATGAGTCCATTATATGGTCTAAAAGTGAAATCGTTAAAGTATCCGATGTAACCATGTCTGTATCTTGGTTCATGCAGGAAATATGCATGGATTTGGTATGCAAGCAAAGATTACTTGCATAATAACCTGGTATCTAGGATTGCAGTATTGGGTGCACACAATACTACCTCCGCTGATTCCGCCTTTCGTTTGCATTTGGAAACATCTTTTGGGAAATAGTATTCAGGAAAGATGTTCCTAGAAACTTGAAAAAGGTACCTTTTAATGTATTTGTCTGTTATTGTTACCAAATTGAACCATATATCAGGTTCTTGCCTGGGGACAAGATCATCTGACAGATTCATTCTCTCATAAAACGTTTAAAATGGGACGATGAATGGGTAGTAAAATATGAATGAATAATAAACTATGAATAAATACTAAAGTATAAAGGAGTAATAAAGTATGAATTAGGAATAATGAATGACTGCATAATCAAGGATGCACGAGTAATGAAGTTTGATGGAAAGTGGAGATATTATTAGCTAGTATCCTAGAAAATCAGAATATTGCACCTACTTAAAGGAGAACGCAAGATGTGTTTTGAATAAAACACACAATTCTGTGGTTGGGCACATATCGAAATTTCTGTATAATAAGTTTCTGGGACATTGGTATTTAACCCTCTTATGACGAAGCCAGCCGAAACCGGCCTCTCAAGTGATCTTGAAGAATACCCATTTGATGGCCAATTGAAGACTAAATTTGAACATTTACAATTGGAATGACTGGCTCGTTAACCGAGCCAGCCATTACAGGGGGAAATTGACAAAAATAGTCTAAATTGGCCTGCAAACAGAAATTCAAAATAGGAAATATTTAGATTGTTTGACAAAAAGAATTAGTCATTAAAGGGTTAAGGACTAATACATTGTGAAAAAGTGTTATGTCTCTATAAGTCTCTACCAGCTAGGTCAAACTATGACGTCATACGTTCCACTAAGGAAGAGAAAGTTAGATACGCTTAGCATATTCATACTTCTAATTCTATCACAGAGGCCATAATTATACCTTTGAAAGCGTTACACAGCGTAGATTTATTGTATAACAAGCGTATAATGGGGTCTGGCGTTCTCCTTCAAAGTTCTAATGTATAAATATTGTTAAAAAGATAGTGTCTATGATTTCTATGTTAAATATGATGACAGATTGTCTTTGAGATGTATTCACTGAAAATTACCTCATGTTAAAGCATTATAACGTTGTTTCTATGTTTTATCTTTTCACAGGATACGGAGTATCCTAGGGGAAGCAGGGGATAATATGATACAGAGAGATGGGAGAGGTTCAGCACACGCAGAAAGACACACACAAGAACACACAACTGACCACACGAGTCATAAACAGACATACCACTTGCGCACCTGGACACAGCATATACACAGCACACTCCAGGACAGAAATGGATATACCCACACGCCCATAAAGGAGAATACAGAGGATCCCAGGCACGCACGCCCAGGACATACATGAATAAATGAACAAGCCACGCCCACAGATAAACGCACAAGTGAACTAACATCCATTGACAGTGACACACACCGCCATTGAATTACACACACACTACTACGGATTATATACACTATAGGCTTATACGAAAGAGGATTGTCGAATATATTGTGTCCATGCTTTAATGTTATACTTAATCTATACATATGTACAGTGCATACAAAATGTGTTGTCATGGACCAGATGAAACTGTTTGTCACCAAGGTTCGTGACTATGGACTGACGTCACATGGTTCGAATAGAACATGGGACGGCAGTCAGTTGGAGTTTGGCGTTGGGCACGGTCACTTGTTGTTTTGGATAGTTGGTCCCACTCCACGACTTGAATATCAAACTGTGGATTGTGGCTAACTGTGCAAACGAGCCAGTGACAGGGTCCCAGCGTAAGTTGTACATTAATAAAGTATTACCGTAACTATAAAGACGCCTACGTGTTATCTCACCAGCCAGATGAGAGATCCTGCGGTAGAGGCAAACGAACGGTATTAGAGTACCCTCATACCAAAGCCTCCATGGTTAGATTCAGAGAAGTGCACTGCAATGGGGTTTGCTCTTTTAGTCCACCAAATTACGAAGATTATGAAGTTCGTTGTATGTCTTACGCTACCCACACAATATCCATCAATAAACAACGAAACAGTGTCTGTCTTATGTTAACAAGCCCATCTAAGATGCATAATCGTGCTTATATCAAGACGGCGATGCTGTACAATAATGATCACACAATGGAGGATTCCAGTTTATCCATCAATCATATGATGTCATAATCAACTACGTGAAGTGTAGGATGACGTTATAATCAATTACGTCATGAATGACGTAGATTAATTCGTCACGAACGCTTAATTGACGACAGATTAAGCGTTGTTGTACGAATTGTAGGCCATATGTCGTCACTATTTAATACCCATGTTACTGAATATGTTGAAACTAATTTGACTGGCGCCGTTGCTGCCATAGGCAGCAACAACATCCAGTCAAATTAGTTTTAAAACTCTTCAACAGCTTACTTGTATAGTTTCTGGAAATTGATAGTCGGAGAGTTCTGGGATCGGTCTATCCAAACACAAGCGAAGTGTGGGTGGAGCTTAGCTAAAGACTGACGGGCCATGGTTCAAACTGGAGTCCTCAATTCTATTCGGATCTGCTTACAATATTCTCAGGATCAGCACACATAGAAGGCATTTTGCATAAGCTCAGTTTCAGTTTTCAGTTTTTTTTATTACACTCAGGCCATCCTTGCGATGGCATATGAGGGAATTTTTTTTAAATTGATACAGTATGGCGGTAGTTAGTGTAGAGATATAAAATATATATACATACAATATACAATATTAAAATATAGTCTAGTCTTTAGTAGTAGCAGTGGCAGTGGCAGTAGCAGTAGCAGTAGCAGTAGCAGTAGCAGTAGCAGTAGCAGTAGCAGTAGCAGTAGCAGTAGCAGTAGCAGTAGCAGTAGCGGTAGTAGTCTAGTCTTTAGTAGTAGCAGTGGCAGTGGTAGTAGCAGTAGCAGTAGCAGTAGCAGTAGCAGTAGCAGTAGCAGTAGCAGTAGCAGTGGCAGTGGCAGTAGCAGTAGCAGTAGCAGTAGCAGTAGTAGCAGCAGCAGCAGCAGCAGCAGTAGTAGTAGAGATATAAAATATACATACATACAATATACAATATTAAAAGACAGTCTAGTCTTTGGTAGTAGCAGTAGCAGTGGTAGTAGTAGTAGTAGTAGTAGTAGTAGTAGTAGTAGTAGTAGTAGCAGTAGTGGTAGTAGTAGTAGTAGTAGTAGTAGTAGTAGTAGTAGTAGTAGTAGTAGTAGTAGTAGTAGCAGTAGTGGTAGTAGTAGTAGTAGTGGTAGTAGCAGTAGTAGTAGTAGTAGTAGTAGTAGTAGTAGTAGTAGTAGTAGTAGCAGTAGCAGTAGCAGTAGCAGTAGTAGCAGTAGCAGCCGTAGCGGTAGTAGTAGTAGTAGTAGTAGTAGTAGTAGTAGTAGTAGTAGTAGTAGCAGCAGCAGCAGCAGCAGCAGTAGTAGTAGTAGAGATATAAAATATGCATACATACAATATACAATATTACAATATTAAAATACAGTCTAGTCTTTGGTAGTAGCAGTAGCAGTGGTAGTAGTAGTAGTAGTAGTAGTAGTAGTAGTAGTAGCGGCGCGGTAGCGGTAGCGGTGGCGGCAGCGGCAGCGGCAGCGGCAGCGGTAGCGGTAGCGGTAGCGGTAGCGGTAGTAGCAGTAGTAGTAGTAGTAGCAGTAGCAGTAGCAGTAGCAGTAGCGGCAGTGGTAGTAGTAGTAGTAGTAGTAGTAGTGGTAGTAGCAGTAGCAGTAGTAGTAGTAGTAGTAGTAGTAGTAGTAGTAGTAGTAGTAGTAGTAGCAGTAGCAGTAGCGGCAGTGGTAGTAGTAGTAGTAGTAGTAGTGGTAGTAGCAGTAGCAGTAGTAGTAGTAGTAGTAGTAGTAGTAGTAGTAGTAGTAGTAGTAGTAGTAGTAGTAGTAGTGGTAGTAGTAGTAGTAGCAGTAGCAGTAGCGGCAGTGGTAGTAGTAGTAGTGTAGTAATAGCTAACTGACTCCTTCGCCAACCGTAGCTGTCCGGAGCGTGTATCGTACCTATTAATGACGACACATACGTTTCAAACTGTGTAATTCTCAGTCTTCTCGGATGGGACTTTAAACTGAGGTCCCGTCATACAGTGCCCATCACTGTGTGAACGTGAGCTAGGGTTAGGTAGGCAAGAAATTTCGGCATAGTCAAAGTAAACCGGATGCTGAATGGATCCCTCCTCGGATGGAACCACGCAACATACGGATTACAAAACCAAAACCAAATTGCTAGAATTAGAATCTTTCGGAATTTTCGAGGGGACTATGGAGGGATGTAACCCGGATGACTGATCGAGTTCGTCCTCGGACGGACACAGTCACCATACGGGCTACCTAACCAATCAAAATCAAACAAGTGCGCGCTGGTGCCTGCTCGGATGATGGCCAGAAGACCAAATGGGTCCCAGGACCCGAAAGACCCCACACCCCAACCTCCCCACTCCCCCCAAAGGGGCCGGGAGGTCGCTGACCTAAAGCCCCCCCCCCCCCTTGGGTGCATCAGGTCATAAGACCGTACGCACCTCCCCCGACCCAACACCTACCCCATCCCTTCCCCACCCCCGTTAGGTCCAGGTTAGGCCATCCCCATTACACACGCCCAAGCATGAGGAGCAACAAAAAAAAAAGCCATGGAAAAGAACAGCAACATGAGACAAAATCGAGAGACAACGATCAACACACACACACACACACACACAGAGAGAGACACAAGCTAATGCACAAACCGACGTCACAAGAATTCACAAGAATTCAACAGAAACCATAAAGGCCAGGCGTGAGTCTAGACCCTAGCATTGGGAACTAGCATATAAACGCCTCAAATATTACAACACACACACACACACAACTGTGTAATTAATAAAAGAAGTTTATGTTTATTTTTTATTTATCTTTATAAAAAAAGGTTTTCTGAAAAGAATCATGTCTGTATATAGCCCTTTGTTTTATCGGTAGAGGGATTTAAATAATTGAAACATTTAAACCTCGTTTGCTGCTGACAAAATGTAAACCATTCATATTCACCACTTTGTCAAGGAGACGAATTCACGGACCCGAACAGTCAATAAATCATTGTTTAATAATTCAAATGACGTCACAACCACACGCCAGAATCCCAATAATTCACATGACAGAATCAGGCTCGACAATCAGACATTCAGAATTTGCTTTAAAAATTTGCAAAAATCTGATTCATCTTTAAATAGCCCATTTTGTTAACCCTTCAACACTCCTATACATTTGGGAAAGCTTTTAAATATTTTGAAATTAATTCAACTAGAACACATTGGTGTCATCAACACCACACCTCCTAGTCAAATTAACATCAAAATATTTAACATAATATTCCTTGCATAAAGCGAAATTGTCGTTTCTGACCTGTGAGTGCTAAAGAGTTAAACGGAACGTGGAAAGGAGCGTGTCAAGATGTAACTTACTGACATCAAAAGGGGTTTACTCGCTACCCAGTGTCTACTACTCTTAAAACGGCTTCTGAAGTGGTCTTGAGACATGTCCATTTGCAGATCAAGAGAAAACTATTTTTGAGAATTTACCACTGGAATGACTGGCTCGATAACCGAGCCAGTCATTTCATTGGTAAATTTTCAAAATTAGTCATCTCTTGGTCTGCAAATTTACTTTTTACTATGAGAAAATTAAAATTTTTAAAAACAAATTCGAGGTTTAAATAGTATAAGATGTTCGATAGACTTGTTGCGACGATGGCCTTGATATGGTTCTTAGGTTCCTTAAAATTTTAAGATTTGTCAAGAACATTGACCTTTCTACTCATTGAATGAACACTTTTTAGGCCAAGAGAAGACTATTATTTTAAATTTTACCTCTATAATGACTGGCTCGGTTATCGAGCAGGAGTATACAAATTATAAAATTTTAACCAAATTATTTTTAAGCGTTCTGGCGTGATTGTGGGCCTTTAAAGCGTTAACTTGAGTATTTTCGCGGGTCTACTTTATATAATAAAGTATATTTCCTTTTGTAGATATAATTGAATGTCTTTATCTCATTATGTGGGTTGTTCGCCGTTAAAGTTATTCACAAACCGATCTTAATTTTAACATTTGAAATCTGTCAGTGTTGACGTATGTGTACGACGCGTTCAAGGTGTCGCGCGCATGTCAATCTATTCAATCTAAAAGCTGTGAAATGTGTAATTTTGACAACGCTTTAGCCGTCTTCTTTCAGCTGGGACGAGCATGATTAAATGAAATTATAGATTATGTCAGTTATAGTGACGATGAATGGCGCATGGGGGGGGGGTGATCGTGAACACGAGTCCTGGTACAGAGTGATGCAAGGGGGAAATGCATGGATGCATATATATATATATATATATATATATATATATATATATATATATATATATATATATATATATATATATATATATATATATATATATATATATATATATATATATATATATATATATATATATATATGTGTGTGTATGGTTAGGTAGATTAATTCTTGATTCAATATGCAGGAGTGGGCGGTTGCGCGCGTTTGTGCGTGGGTATGTGCGGGAGGGCGGGCGATATGGCGGACGGATGAGAGGGTGAGTAGGAATGCGGAAGGCTGAGCGGACAGGGAGGGAGGGCGGGTAGCTGGGTGGGCAGGCGGACGGGCATGCAGGCAGGCAGGCGGGCGTGTAACCGAGCTGCCGACCGTGCGAGTCTGGGATCGTCTGATCGAGCATGGGAATGGAAAAAAATAAACAACCAACCGAGTGAACGAATGGATGCATGAATGAATGAAAGAACGTACCGGAGAACCGACGAACACCGATTCTACTAGTCCGAGTTCTCTGACTCCGCCCTATGCCGATTCTGAGATGGCAGCCTGTCATGTCAGAATCAGTATAAGGCAGAGTCAACGAACTAGGACTAACATTCAACTAACAAACGAACCAACGATCTAATCAACGAACTAACTAATTTTGTTAATATATGAACGAACGATAAAATACTTATTATTCAATTAATCCTAATAATTTATCCTCCCTTGAGCAATATGTTGACGAACCTATAAGAAAGTGTACATCCTATATAATTAACGTACGGTACAATATAGCCTACGTTTGATGTTTCTCATCGAGTAAGTCCCTTCCCATAGTAGGCCTAGTGAGTAGTTTTTCTACTGTCAATTTAAGCCGATATTTGACAGGCGATGTTCCCTTTGACAAACACCAGAAGAATCAGTGATCGTGACTCCGTGACCAATCGCCTATCCTTATTATTTACTCCATTATTAACCCCTGTATCTCTAAATTTCGCAGAACTGCAATTTGAATTAAACATGTTATAAAAACATCCGCCGATAATAATTTGCACATATTCACTAGAATTATTGTCAAAAGTAATCATCGCATCTTTTCACAGTGGTATATGTAAGCCCTGCAACACTAACTGTGAACAGAAAATGAACAATTTAAACGGAATAATGTTGGTTAACGGGCTGACAATTTTCAGATTATTATAAGGCATTAGATTTCAATATCTCCCGGAGAAAATACAGTAATTGACAACAAAACCGTGAATTTTGTCGGATAAGGCTGCCTGGCTTTCATCAGACGTCCGACCCAGGCGTGAAAATATGGCAAATTCGTACATTATGTATCGACTGAAAAACGCGCAAGCAAATGTGGGAGAATATATATATATAGGTGATAATACATAAAAACTGTATGTATTATTAAGTGAGTTGATGGTATTATATAAATGGATATGCTGATTCATGTATTTGAGGATATTTACATATAAATACTAACACTATCTCACAGCAGCTGTTACTGCATGCTTTTAATGTTATTATGCTTAATTAATACACAGGACGCTTCTAAAAGGCCAGAGAGTTTCACGATAAACATACAATAGTATGAGTATTTTCAACTAAAATGATTTGATTTTTTCTGCACTGCCATATTTAATTATTTCAACGCATTGAACTCGCTGATTGCCTCATCTAAAAGCACCAGCAGCAAGAATAGTAGTAGTAGTAGTAGTAGTAGTAGTAGTAGTAGTAGTAGTAGTAGTAGTAGTAGTAGTAGTAGTAGTAGTAGTAGTAGTGGTAGTAGTAGTAGTAGTAGTAGTAGTAGTAGTAGTAGTAGTAGTTGTCGTTGTCGTTATTGTTGTTGTTGTTGTTGTCCGTGGTGTTGGTGTTGTCCGTGGTGTTGGTGTTGTCCGTGGTGTTGGTGTTGGTGTTGGTGTTGGTGTTGGTGTTGGTGTCGGTGTCGGTGTTGGTGTCGGTGTTGATGTTGATATTATATTGATGATGATGATGATCATGATAATAATAATAATAATAATAATAATAATAATAATAATAATAATAATAATAATAATAATAATAAAAATAATAATAATAATGAATATGCCGAAGACGGCTCCATCTTTGCCATTGCCGCCGACTCCGCCTCCATCACTGTCGCCCCCACCACCACCACCACCACGACCACAACTGCCACCGCCACCACTGCCGTCCCACACTCGCTGGCCCCGACGACGACGACGACGACATTGAGGATGTTGAGAATGTTTACAATGATGACGGTATTGATGATTGTGTGTATGATGAGCATAATGAGGATGATGTTCGAGGTGATTGTGGTTGTTGTTGTGGGTGTGGAGGTTGTGGTTGTGGTTGTGGTTGTGGTTGTGGTTGTGGTTGTGGTTGTGGTTGTGGTTTTGGGTTGCTGTGGTTGTGACTGTGGTCGTGATGGTTGTGGTTGTGGTTGTTGCCGTGGCTGTGTTTGTGTTTGTGACGGCGGCTGTGGTCGTGGGGTGTTATTGTTGGTGGTGTTATTGGTGGCGTGTTCGTCGTCGTCGTGGTGATGATGAGAGCGATGACGATTACTATGATGATGCAGATGAGGCGGTGTTGTTGAATTCACTCTACCCATCCAGCTAACAAAACATAGTTATACAAAATAGACAGAGTCCTATTGAAGCACAGAATATCATCTTAATGAATAAACCTTCGCTCGTTACCAACAAGATGCAGACAGCGTCCGTCTCGTCACACTTCGTGCCATTTTATAGAAGAATAACTAAATCTTCACTTAACAAAAATTTACAATTTCATAGTTAATGTTTATTCAAGCGAATTGCCTGTATTAGCTATATGAGGGTTAATTTTCTCATATTAAAGGCGTCATTTGCTTTGAAGATAAAATAAGGTTGAGTTTTGAGTATTTATTCATAAGCAATTCCATTATACCCCAGCATACATAGACCCGCTGTTAAGGGCGACGTATAGATAACTTTTTGTCAAATTACACCTTCAGAATTTGGCGAGACTAACTCAGGTAAAAAGGAATTTTCTTTCCAGGTAAGCTTTGTGCTAAGTGTGATTCGGTTTACTCAATCATGTATGAATGAATTCACGTATAACATTAAAATGTCTCAATTGATTAAAAAAAGCCTCATATTTTTTAACATTTTCCCAACACCAGCTTCTCATCACTTTTCCATAGCTTCTAATATTTCGCATATTTTAAACTATTATTTGTATTAAAATCTTTAATATAATAATTCATTTTTCTGGTTTGATTTGTATACGTTTCAATTGTACTATAAGGACATCAGTCGTCAATTTTATACTGCGAAAAATAGACCAGATTTGTTAACATTTATGCTGCCAAAATAGACAACCTATACTATTTAGATACCTTTAGTACAATAACTGATTTGATTTGTTCTGTAACTAAATACTGATGAAAGTTGTTGCTGCCCATATTAGCAACAGGCTTCAACAACAATGTTTTCATAATTAAATACCGTCCTGTATTGCCTACGGTTTCCTTATACAAACGTATAAATTCAAATGCAGACATAAAATTGCGGACCCGCCTATTAGGGCCCAGAGTTTTCTTAAACCTCTATTGCAAGGTATTTGCGGCTCTTATGAACCAAGTGTGTTCCTATTGACAGATTCTGCCTTTGGCGATCTCACCATACATACAGATTCGATTCAACGAAAATCAGCCACTGAATAATAACATTCAATGCAGATAAAGTGTCCGAATCGTATATAATCCTTACACATACAATCAAAAGCCGTGCACAATGATCCTAATAATTATAATTATGACCCGATGTTAGTGAATTCAAGACCCACTTCACTAAACACATACGGGTATGAACGCTTACCCATACCCACCTAGATCTCTATGATCTTCAGCTACCCACCCACCCACCGTCAATACCCTAACTCTATAAACACGGTCGCCAGAGATCCTCAATTTTACGATAACCATACAAGGTAAGGGAATGTATATTTTAACCTAATTTGACTTGAACCGGTTGCTGCTACAGGCAGAAACATTTTTCACTCAAATTATGTTAAAATATTTATCATGAAACGGTACATGATATCCCATGTTTGGTCCTTCTATTTCGGTGAGATAACCCTTCGAACCTCGAATTCCAAGAATCCTAATTTCAAGATAACCCTACAGGTAAGCTGTTGATTATTTTGAAACTAATTTGACTGGACGCTATTGCTGCCATAGGCAGAAACAGCTCCCAGTCAAATTAGTTTCAAAATACTCAACATACTAATTATTAAATCGTAAAGGATTTTGGTGTTTTGGCCTTTCGGGTTAAAAGGGTTTAACCATGTTTAATGACAGAAGACGAGTTTACAAATAGAGTGCTCACTCAATAAGACGCGTTTACCATCAAGCTTACAAACACTTATTTAGTTTATCCAAGTCGCTAAGTGCTTTTCTTGACAATTTTGTTTGGTAAAAATCGCAAAAACGTGCAGAATATAATAATTGATCTTTGTATAAGCTTTGCAGACCACAGGCTACTCGTGGCTATCGAGTTGTTTATCCGTGGCGAGGGTCCTTTGAGAAAAACCTTCATAGTATCTGCACTAATGTTGCTCAAAAGCTTCTTTGAAAAACCTGGCATCCAAATACATCTGTCGAGCTGCAGCGGGTTGCTCCGGGACCTGTTCACCTGTGAAATCCCAGTGTTCCCATTGTTCGGATTGTTCAGGTAAGTGGGCCACTATTTGGAAATCGTGCAGTTTAACTGGAAGTTGTTGCAGACATGCAGATTTGATTCAACGTTTGGATGTTGTGAAACAAATGGAAGATGAACTGTTTGCAATAGAAGATGCAAGAGCACATTCACACATTAGCTCTTGATAGATAATTCGAGAACTGAGTGCACCATTCTCAGTGATCTTGGGGAATAGATGAATCCAGATTCTCAGTCAATCAGTTTCACGCTTATTACACTCATGATACTGAATCAACTACGTCATATGTAGGCTGATGTTACAATCAATTACCTCATGAGTTACTCGATTTAGTCTGGCTTAAACGCTTAATTGTCCGCCATGTTGTACGAATTGTATGGCTTTACTATTTAGTAAACATAGGCAGCAACAGCACCCGGGCAAATTAGTTTGAGAATATGCAACAGCTTACATGCATGTATAGTTTTCTGGAAATTGAGATTCATAGACTGCAGGGATTAATCGATCCCAACACGGACACAGCGTGGGTGCAGCTTAGCTAGAGATTGGGACATAGCTAAAACTGGATTCCTCCATTGATACGGCATTCCTATTGCATCATTCTGTGAACACAGCATCATTGGCAAAATAAATGTTCAAGCACAAACTAGATTCCGTTATGACAATTTGCATTGATTATAAGAAATACAGAACCACAGTTATAGTAATGGAATTATCGTTAAGCAGATCAAGATATTAGTTGGTTCAGCAGGTTGATTGACTCGATCCTAAGCCACGAATTAACACCGCATTACCTACTCGCTTAAAATGCATGTTCCATAAGAATCTCTCTTATGATAAGACAAGAGATAAATGTTAAAAGACCCCACCCCACCCAACATTGCTAGCTTACTAAAATACCTAATATGTTCGCTTACCGACCACGTGTGAACTGACGACTTGGCCGTGAGTAGCTGTTAGGGTTAGGGTTAGGGTTAGTGCTTAATGCTCAGCACTATGCATGTGCTACAGGACAAACTTGGACATTGCCCATCAATAAAGGGACACATTTTAGCTATACCACGCCCATCTATAGCTAAGCCCCGTTCACGCTTTGCGCGTGTTGGGATCGATTTATATACATTGAACCCGGAATTCAGAGAATCTGAATTTCAAGATAACCCGTTGAATATTTTGAAACTAATCTAACTGAGCACTGTGCTGTCAATGGCAGCAACGCTACTCAGTCAAACTAGTTTCAAGATATTCAACAATATTTAATAGCAAGGACATGCAATTCGTACATTTGACGGACGATTCAATGTTCCTAACGGAACTAGATACGTCATTCAGTACGCATTTGGATTTTGACGTCATCTTACATGTGATGTAATTGATTATGACGTCATCTACATGATTGACACATCGGATTCATCTATTAAGGCTCTGGGAAGACAATGTACGAAGTGCCAAGTCAAGCACATAATGACTTAAGATTCCCTGTAGATAACGATATTTTATGCATATTTGATCGAAAATCGAAATGTCTGTCAGGAAAGTGTCCAAAATGCACCTTTCCAGAGTTTTCATATGACGTCATACTCAGCTAAGCGGCATGTAGGATGACGTCATAATCATTACATCGTAAAAAATTCTATTAGGCCCATCTTTAACTCTTAATAGCCGACACGTTGTAAGAATTGTAGGTCTCCACTATTTAATAAACATGCTGTTGAATATGTTGAAACTAAGTTGACTGGGCGCTGTTGCTGCATTAGGCAGCAACAGCACCCAGTCAAATTAGTTTCAAAATATTCAACAGCTTACCTGTATAGTTTTCTGGAAATTGATAGTCAGGGAGTTCAGAGATCGATAGATCCCAACACGAGCAAGGTGTGGGTGGAGCCTAGCTAGAGATGAGCGGGGCATAGCTAAAAATGGAAGGGTCCATTGTCCGTCTTCTATGAATATAGGCCTACAATTTAATAAACATTCTATTAAATATTTTGAAACTAATTTGACTTGGATGCGTTGTTGCCGTATGCAATAACAGACCCTGTCAAATTACTTTCAAAATATTCAACAGCTTAAATTTATAGTCAAATTGAAATTCGGGGAATTAATTAAGGTTTCAAAACGCGCAAAACTATTAGAATGTAAATTGAAGATTCTGGATTTCGAGATCAGTGTATTAAAACGTGAATTGTTGCGGACAGAGTGGCTTCTGTCGTCATTGAAAGTACTTACCACAGCCGCTAGGTGCTCACCAGCCAATGTCAGAAACCTTTACGAGATTTGAACTTAATTTATGGGTCCACAAAAAGTATTCAGAGGCAAGTAACATATTAAATGGAGCCATGCGATTCATCAACGTTTTGTAGGATGTTTGACCTTTGAAAACTACCCGTGTTGCATTTGTTGTGTCAATTGAGTATCACAGCTTTCTGGATTTGACATACAGACCTTGTTAGGATTTTGCACATTCTGTTGTGGGCATCACGAAAACGGCAACTTACTTGTGCCAGTTTGGCCAACCATGTCTAAAGCTTTTCGAAGGACACCGACTGTGCATGTTATGCTCTCATGCATTATATGCTGAGCTTAGTAAACAGTCACTCAGAAGCACACAAGCAATGGACCGTACCAATTTATCCATCCACCAGCTGACATCATCTGATGTCATAATCAATTAAGCGAAATGTAGGATCATGTCATAATTAATTATGGCAAAAATTACTCGGTTTAGTCCGTCTTTATCGCGTTATAGTTCGACACGTTGTACGAATTGTGTGTCTTAACCATTTAATACACATTCTGTATATTTTGAAACTAATTTGACTGGGCGCTGTTCCTGCCATCGGCAGCAACAACAGCCAGGAAAATTTCTTTCAAATTATTTAACAGCTTACCTGTATATTTTCTGGAAATTGATAGTCAGGTAGTTGGAGGATCGATCGATCCCAATACGAGCGAGCTAAAATTGGAACGGTCCATTCCTTGTTGGTGGTGTTTCCTTCCAACTAGGATCGCAAATTGTTTGATAAGATTGCAAAATCGCCCAGGCCATCTAGAAGGGACACGCAAATGCCGGTCGCGTCGTGGTTTCATTACCAACAACAGAGTTGCTCAAATGTCTTACGTGACACCAACGGATAGCAAGGTATTGCATGTGGCAATTGGGGTAGAGTTTGATGATGCAAAACACTCATGCACATTTGTAGAGATACGTCAAATTGGTGATTTGTTTTGTATCTTGAAAATAACTCAATTGCCTGTTAACCTGACAGATTCTATGCATCTATCTAATCTATAGTTGCGAGTGCTCTAATTTATTTCATACGCATGGGTGCAGGTTTAACCTATACGTGTACTTGAGGGAGATGTTGACTGACGCCTTTGCACTTGGCTTGGACAATGCACTAAGTGATCCTATGACCATGACATCTGAACGGTTGACCTAGAACTAATTTCTTGTTCTAGCCAACCACACTATGAATGTGTTGTACATATTGGGTTATTCTCTTCTTGCTTGCAGAGTTATCTACCAAAATGCATATTCCTATATGCAATGAGTGACGCCATAACTTCGATGTTAGACATTTTGTTCTCAAATTAAGATTTTCTCTAGCTGCTCATGAAATGATTGTATGCGCAAAATTTTACGATCTACCTCATAGGATTCTGGAGATATACCTTTGACAAATAACCAGACAAACATAAAAACAGAAAGAGAGACAAACTACCTTTGGCCGTGTGTGTAATAACTAATCTTGGCTTGGATCTGACGGTTCACTCGCCAACATCAATCGCCCAGAAGTAAGCTCATGGGTCTGGTAGATGTGTGGGTTTGAACCAACTAGCTTAAAGGTACAACTATGTTTTTGCATCGGTTATGTCTGGCTATGTCTGGTGACTGTGTGAAATGGTAATGTCTGAAACGTGTATCAAGTGTATGGCCCATTTATAGTGCGAACAGATTGGAACAATCTCGTCGGTTCGTCACAAGCAAGTCCAGTCTACTCTGGAATCCTGGTAGCAGTTGCTTCAACATTCAAGATAAAACTGTTACCAAAGCCATTGCCATGGCGCGCTGAGTGTTGTTTAGAAAGAGTGACATTCGCACCGGTCTTCTGACAACCATGACGTCTTGAAACTGTAGCTGCATATAGTAATTCTAGTTGGAAAACAGTATTTTGATTTGGAGGCAAACAGTACGGTGAAGTCGCTCATGAGTATGACAAGTCTAGCTATTGAGCAGAAACTGCCGTGTATTTGCTAGCAAGGGGCCTGGGAATTACTGTGGCCGTGACAACAGACGTTACTCAGTGTGTCACCAGCCTGATAATGGGCAAAGATTGACATAAAAAATTGGGTTAGGAAACTGGTGGAAACCTTGTATTTTGGTGGCCGCAGGACATGAACTAAAATTTGAGATAGTAAAAGGTTAATAAAGCCATGTTATTGGCAACTCCAGAAAATGTCATTCGTCACGGCTCAGTTTACATGACAATGAGTGAATCACATACCGTCCACCAATATACCAGCACTTTTGTTACAACGGCAATACCAGCATCTTAGAATATCTCTCTGTGGAGCAGTTGACATAATGATAATGATGGGTGGAAATGTTTAAATATTGACTGCGGTCAAGCGTAGTAAGGGGCTTAATGGCCTTGCAGTTCAGTTGCTTAAAGTGTGGGCGGGATCTAAAAAGGCGCCACCCCCACTTGAGCGAGGACTTGAGCGCCACCGCGCATACCATTTAGGCGTCATAATCTGCTTACACTGGCGACGTATCACACATCTTGTATAGTGCATCGTTAGAGATTATGCCGGTGTATGCACAAGTCGCCGAGCAAAGATGGTCCATGTTTGGTCATGTGCTAATGATGTCAGAAGAGACATTAGCACAGAGGGCCTTGGAATTCGTCCTACTCGGAGCCAGCAAATACAAAGCCGGGTGAGGACTTTATTGCATAAATCTGCTAATTGTACCACGAGGTGACCTCAAGAAAGCAGGACTCGGTACATTCAAGTCAAGAATAGACCTGGGGAAGCTAAGGATTTTGGCTGAGGACAAGACACAATGGGCAAAAGCGAAGAAGGACTGATTGCAGCTGTATGATGTTTCTACTATTACAGCCGCAGAATACAGTAATCATACATACATACTGCTTAGCTCGAATTATTATTCAGAAATACAATCCCTGTAATTGGATCATGACATGTTGATTCCAAAATGAATGGTCTTCTTTGGATAACCAATCACAATATACAAACCAAATATGGATACATCTGCTCAGTAGAACTCAAGACATCAAAACGGAAACACAAGTTCCTTTATAATGGAGCTTTCCAGAGTAATGACGTCACATGGCGTGGTTGAATGACGTCATAATCATTACCTCATAAGTGATTCTATTAGACCTATTTTTAACCTTTAATAGTCCAACACGTTGTAAGAATTGTGTCTCTACGATTTAATAAACATGCTGTTGAAAATCTTGAAACTAATCTGACCCAGTCAAATTATTTTCAGAAATCGATAGCCAGGGATTTCAGCGATCGATCGATTCCAACACGAGCGAGGTGTGGGTGGAGCTTAGCTAGAGATGGACGGGGCGTAGCAAAATTAGGAACGGTCAATTGTTGCTACCACAACCTTGGCATCTGACCTTCTGGCGCCATCAAAAAGAGCCATCCTCGGGGTATTGATGACAACAGGTAAACGCGCTCTTGTCTACGACCATTCAGTAAGCACCAAGTTATCATCCAGATCCACTTTTCCTGTATTTTGATCAGCACTATGAGTCGTTGGACAGCAAAGGGCAATATATTTAAATACACCGTCTGCACATCTGTAATTATTGCACGCATACAGACCGACAAAATACCGGATGGACGTGCTAATGGTAGGTAGGTAGGTAGGTAGGTAGGTAGGTAGGTAGTAGTAGTAGTAGTAGTAGTTGTAGTAGTAGTAGTAGTAGTAGTAGTAGTAGTAGTAGTAGTAGTAGTAGTAGTAGTAGTAGTAGTAGTAGTATTAGTAGTAGTAGTAGTAGTAGTAGTAGTAGTAGTAGTAGTAGTAGTAGTAGTAGTAGTAGTAGTAGTAATAGTAGTAGTAGTAGTAGTAGTAGTAGTAGTAGTAGTAGTAGTAGTAGTAGTAGTAGTAGTAGTAGTAGTAGTAGTAGTAGTAGTAGTAGTAGTAGTAGTAGTAGTAGTAGTAGTAGTAGTAGATGATGGCAGCTGCGGCGACTGCAGTAGTGGAGGTGGTGATGCTGCTGCTGTCGCTGAGTTATCTACTGGCTACATCCTACTGCTTTATGTCTGATTGATAGCTGGGTGCTGGCCATGATCGGCATTAAATCAGAATTCTTCATGCGTCTCAAATGTAATATACTGAACCTATGTGGTATTGCACATGCTGAAGAACATTGCGACAAGGGTCAATTTGATAATGGACCTTTCCGGTTTTAGCAGTTTTAGCCAATCTCTATCTAGGCTCCAGCCGCATCTCGTCCGTGTTGTGATCGACAGATCTCTGAACTCCCTGACTATAAATCTCCAGAAAACTAGACAGATAAGCTGTTAAATATTTTGAAACTACTTTGATTGGGCGCTGTTGCTGCTTATTGCAGCAACAGCGTCCAGTCAAATTAGTTTCAAGCTATTCAACTGAATATTTATTAAATGGTAAATACATACAATTCGTACACCGCATTGTACTATTACGCATTAAAGATGCGCTTTTGAGTCATTCATGACGTCACGACTGTGACGTCATCCTACACGTCACGTAGTTGATTATGACGGCATATGACTGTGTGAGGAAATGGACTCATGAATTCAGTTTATCAGAATTGTGCTACCGAGAATCAACAATATACAGAGGCGTTACTCCCTAGCCTGCTGGACGCAAGTATTATTAAAACTGGTTATTGTACACGTAGGCCTCTTTCTCATTGCCTAATCCGGTTTAACCATTTCGTGTACTATGTAGGTTAATATATAGCCGATATATCGGTTTGCATTCACACTGCTGGAAGATAGTCCCGGACGTCTATCTATCATCCAACATCTGCCATTCATAGAGAAGTGGAGATGGTGGAGCCTCGGCATTGGAAATCTTATTCGATAGTAGAAAAAGAGACTAGTAGAAGACACCGCTATAGGATCAGTGATCAATGTTTGGGGAAGATGTTTTGAATATTTTAATATTTATTAATTGAATTTTATATACGGTATCCGTCCAGGTGGTGCTACCTGGGGGACAGCGAGAAAACATGGTGACCGTAGCGCTACCTGGCAGACAGTGGGAGAAAATGCTGGCGTTAAGGCTACCTGGCAGATTCTGACGGAATAGGCTGCGTTCACATAGGGAAGCATTAGCGATATATCGGAAGATAAACCGCCGATTTTGTGGGATTAAATTTCGAAATAAATGACGCATTTATTCCGGTGGAAGAGCCAGTTCATTGAGAACACTAGCCGATATATCTGCTGTCTACCGAAACAGTGGCTGTATGAGAACACGTCTTTAGGTTAGATACACAGAGGATTAGGATGAGGAGATGATGATAATGATGACGAAGATACTGATGACGGGACATAACGAGCGAACCATGTAGAAATCCCTGGGAAATATTTAGCCTTGGAGGGATATCTCTATGGAATTACTAGTCCAGTAAATAATACGCGAATTTGTTGTGAAATTGTAATAACTATAGCTGAATGTCACGCTACAAAATGTATTAATCATCTATATCGATAACTATGCCTATGTATAATGACATGGTGACCGCTGTCACCTCTCTAGTGAGCCAGTAGCTCCAGGAATATAGAGCCAGCCAAGGCATTTTATGTGGCTCGCTCGTTATACCCAATCAATGATGATGATGATGATGATGGTGGTGATGATAATGATGATGGTGCTGAGGAGGAGAAGGAGGATTATTGTGGTATCAATAATATTTATTTTGTGTCATTATCGCCATCATCACCTATGACACTATCATCATCATCATCATCATCATCATCATCATCATCATCATCATCATCATCATCATCCATCACCCATAACTACTCACTACCATCACCATCACCACCACCACCACCACCACCACCACCACCACCACCACCACCACCACCACCATTATTATTATTATTATTATTATTATTATTATTATTATTATTATTATTATTATTACTTCGAGCGAATTACAGATAAATTAGATTTATTTATTTATTTATTTACTTATTTTGGCCTATTTATTTGTTTATTTATTTATTTATTTATTTATGTATTTATGTATATATTTGTTTGGCTTAGAATTCTGAGACAGAATAACAGTAAATATGAAGACGACTGAGCTCTGTAAGTAGCGGCTGCATTTAGGCTAATCCTTGAAGGATGACTATCTTTGCCAAATTTGTCATCACCGTTTGAACATTAGTAATTCTGAACATCATGCGGGTTTAACAAGTCATTTCTCATCGAGTCGAGTGCTTTCCTAACCTCACTCTCTCCAGTTTATTTACAACTGTCAGTCAATTTGCGCAGAGCGATCGGCCTAAAACCAGCACTTTGTTTACTCGCTATAAATCCTCATCAGTTTTCCCGAATTACTCGTCCGGGTTTTACACTATTATGTCAATACCCGGATTAAAGATGGCGGCTGTATGACTTTCTCGCCTTTCCTAGGCTAGAGCGTTAATCAGGAATAATGCCACACGTCAGTATGGCGTTATTCCTGATGAAGTCTTTAGTGAGAACACGGTCCTAGTCATATCTTTTTGAACCAGAAATGTCAGATTCGAATAAACCATTTTACAATATAATAATGCATTGTATTATTGTAACTGGTTTGAAACAAATATGACCGGAAAGTGCTGCTGTTTATGTCTCTAGATTATTGAACAGCGTATGACTGTCTTAAAAATAAGTTGTTTGGGTTTCAATGTTGAAATGAGTAATGGGTTTCGCAGATTCTGTTTCAAAAGAGTGTATAGATTTTCCGAGCCCTTGCACCGCGCGCAACAGGCCGAATATCGACAACTAATTCACAATTTACTCACTGCACTAGAAAGTCGTTATGCACAGTTTGTTGCAAAAAGAGAACAATTGAATTACAAAAGTGATTTTCAGAAAATTCCAAAATTTTGCGTTTCTAGAGTATTATTTTAAAATTAAAGGCACATTCACACGAAAATGCTTGAGAATAAAAATGTTTCAATTGTGTACTTTTAGAGGCTTAATTTATGTACTACTAATATTTAGAATTTCTATAATTACTAATAATTTAAAAAAATAAATGAAAAACTTAAACAAAAGCAAAATATAATAATAATAATAATAATAATAATAATAATAATAATTATTATTATTATTATTATTATTATTATTATTATTATTAAATATATATTTATTTGAGGTACATTGTTTCCTATCATGCATATTATATAGTCTATATTAGACAGCAGCAGTATCACGGACCACTGTGTGGCACAGCACTCTCCATTTCAGCAGCTGCTCTGTATAATCAAACATCGCCTCTTAAAGGTGCATACTCACAACAAAATTGTTAAAAATAAAATTGTTCGAACAGTTTGGTGTGAATATGCACCTTTAACCCTGTAGTCTTCAAATTTGTAAAAAATTTAAATTTTCTCGATGAAAAATGTCCACATGTAGACCAAGAGAAAATACTTTTTGAAAACCCACCACTGGAATCGGTTATCAAGCCAGTCATTCCAGTGATACATTTTCAAAAAATAGTCTCTTGATATGCAAATGGATAATTCTCACGTGCATTATAGAAGCCGTTTTTGGAGCGGCTTAAACGTAAAAGCGTTAACAGCCAACTTACCCGGGTTTAAAGCGATCATGAACTAATTAAATCTACACACGCAATCATGGCCCACCAAGGGGCTAATTTCGTGCTCACTAATTAGTCTTTCGCGCCAGTTGTGCGAGATTGAATTTCTGAAAATTCCACGGATAATGTAAAATAAAACTTTCTCCCCCTAAATACGCACATCATTGCAGGCGCTTAACGAGCCGGCGCGTAGTTTTAAATTGGGGGATAGTGTACTAATGCATCTAGCGTAATTACAGACAGGCCTTCTGTACGTGCTATATATACAACTTCACGGATAGTCTCATTTATTTCAAACAACAATGTAGCTTCAGTTAATAAGTAAAAGATTGATTTTTAGAAGCTTATGCGTGGAAGCAGATTTTCTCGTTTTTAAAATCATTTCCTAAAAAAGCATATAATACGGTTGCAGTTACATTAATTTGAAGGGATGGGGGGGGGGACGCGTAGCGATTTTAAAACTGAAATCTTGACTAACAGTTTTAGCGGGTTTACTTATACAAGTTAAAAATAATATTTTTTTTGCCAACTACTAACTAGGCCTATATAGGCTATACACGCGAAATATTATAGTAAAGGTGCATATTCACAGTAAATGCTTGAAAATAAAATTGTTAAAATTGAATACATTTAGAGACTTAAATTATGTGGTTAGATGTATTGAAACGAAATAAATGTTAACATATGATGATTTCATTCCGTATAAATTAATATAATTTTTTTAGTTGTGAAATTGAATTAGAGGCACGAGCCTCTAATTCAATTTCACAACTCAAAAAATTATATTAATTTATATGGAATTAAATCATCATATGTTAAGATTTCTTTCGTTTTTTTATGTCTAGGCTCACAGTTTAAACCTCCAAAACTATACAATTTAGATAATTTAATTTTCAAGCATTCTGGTGTGAATATGCACCTTTAAATTAAATCAACAAGCTGACGTGTTATTGCTAATTACTGCGACTAGTTATAAAACTAGTATATCTGTAGCTATTCAGTTTAATCCATCTTACATTTTATGGACTCATTTAACAATAATGGCCTAGACATAATGAAATTTACAATACGGAAGAAGTCCTTCCATTATTTCTTGGAAATCTTATTCGAGAGTAGAAAAAGAGACTAGTAGAAGACACTGCTATAGGCTCAGTGATCAATGTTTGGGGAAATTGTTTTGAATATTTTAATATTTATTAATTGAATTTTATATACGGTATCCGTCATGTATATATTGTGTTCAATGTGCACTCAAGGGCCGAAGGCCTATTGTGGAAATAAATATCTATCTATCTTATCCAAAGGTGACGCTGAAAAAAATGAGTAAGAGTATTCCTCTCATGAGTTTGGGGAACGGCTACCAGAGGCCGTTTTCCGTTTTCTTGCCGCAAGCTAGGTAATTATCTACCAAACCATGGCATGCTTCATATCAAATTGAAGATTCTGAAAATGCAATGTTGAAAAGTCTCCTACAATTACGTTTTATCTCAATTTGATAATGTCACGCGAATTTAGGTTGTGTCAAAGTACGCAAATCACACGTAACTCGTTACAATATGACTGTCGTTATTATTTTAGGGCACATGTTACCATGTTACATATCACAATAAAGCTTATGAATATGCATAATACCATTGTATTTGACGCTGGTGCTGAAGGGAGTTATGTTGAGGCTGCGATTAGTAATTGTGGAGTTAGTGATAACTTACTATTACATACGGTTTCCATGCGTTTAAAAGAAGGTATTCAGCCAAGGCCTCCCCATGTAGATGAATTAACAAATCAGTTTCAACAGAATATTTATTAAATAGTAAAGACATACAATTCGTACAAGAACGCATAGTCCGTCTTCAAATATGCGTTCGCGACATACTTATCGAAGTCATTCATGACGTCATTCTACACGTCGCGAAATTGATTATGACGTCATAGGATGGATTGATAAAGTGGAAAGTTCAATTGAATCTTCAAAACTTTCACAGATGAATTGCGGGTTTCTCAATTTTCAGGACAGCCATACATAAAAGTGGTTGAATAGTTTGAAATTAATATGATTTGAAGGCGTTACTGTATTGAGCAGTAATGACTTCCAGCCAGATTAATTTCAAAAATTCAAAAGACATTACATCACATCATAACGAATTCGGTTTATCTTGGATTTATTGTTGAAGAGGCTAATGAAATATACAGGCAATATGAGTTAATTACATTTGCCAAATTAAATAATCTTATAACGTTTCTGTACACCATCACCATTCTCATCGTCTGTCTAAAAAATATCAGAATAATCATTGGCATCTGTGGTTTTAACCTGTAATGCCTGATGGACAAGAAGTGTACCTAGAGTCAATGGGAGTGCTGGATTGCTATATTCACGCGCGGACATCTATCATCCAACATCTACCCTTCATAGAGAAGTGGAGATGGTGGAGCCTCGGCATTGTCGAAATGAAGCCATTCATCGGTTTGGTAGTTTACTATTTGACATCTAAGATCATGTGACTCTTCATTGGATGGAACTGTCATAGTTGATTTTCGCTTCATATTCATCAATACTTGTACGGGACCCACCAAGTGTAGTGCTAGCTTTGTCGCCGAAGACGCACTTGATTAGGAAAAGTCTCACATTATGAATTGTTTCTGGTGAAGCAGGAAGTGTCTGCCCAAGAGAAGAAAGAAGAGTAAGAAAGTCACTTGAATATGTATGTAATTTGTTCAAATGTAGATTTGTTGCCTTTTCCAACAATATTGGATATGACGTCTGTTCCACTGCTGGAATCCATAGTAAGCTCCACCCACACCTCGGCCGTGTTGGGAATGATCGATCACTGAACTTCTTGACTATCAATTTGCAGAGAATTATACAGGCAAGCTGTTAAATATTTTGAAACCAATTTGAGCACAGCGCCCAGTTAAATTAGTTTCAAAATATTCAACAGCATGTTTATTAAATAGTAAAGACATACAATTCGTACAACAACGCATAGTCCGTCTTCAATTTTGCGTTCGTGACGTACTTATCGACGTCATTCAGGATGTTATAATGACATCATTGATTATGACATCATTCTACATGTCACATTGTGCATTATAACGTCTTATGATGGATGGATACATTGAAAAGGCCCATTATCACATCTGAGACATCCTTCGAACACAGTTTCTGACAGTCACAGGTGGAACCTTTGCATTTCAGTCCCAATACCCCATCTATTATGTGAGCAGCATAACCACAGAGAACCACAGCACCTGTATCCCCTGCATCAATCACCATGACACCGTTACTTCCAGCTTTCCTCATTTGAGAATACGTGAAAAGCAAGATCGCATCAGATTCAGATTGTTCACATTCAAATTCATTAAGGCGTGTATGAGGTGAGACAGATATGTCTTCAGAACAATTACTCAGCGAATTGGATGAAATCTGACATTTTTAGTTAGAGAGATAATAGAACAATTTTCTTTAGAAATCCCTAAATGCGCTGCTTGTTTCCATGGTTTTAAAACACTTGGTGACAGTCTGTCCCTGATGGAAGCTTATATCTGTTCGGGTATGCATTTTCGGACCCGCCTGTGAATGATTGGTCACTGTCTAATCGCTTAATACCTTCATTGTCTTTGATATCGATAATGTTATCATCATAATAATCATTGACAAAGACAATCATAGTGGCTTTCAGGTGCCTGACAGGAATCACTGTAAATGGTTTTGTGTCCAATCAGACCATATGAATTCAGTCTCATCATTCCTCCCTCTGTTCTCGGTGAATGGTGATAGGTGTTGATAGCCTCCAGAAATCCCCCATATCTATCAAAGCAATGTAGTTGATTTCAATTGGCATCGCATTTAACACTGGTGTTGGAGGGAGTTATGTTGAGGCTACGATTAATACTTGGGGAGTTAGTGATGAGTTACTATTACATACGGTTTCCAAGCGTTTACGGGAAAGTATTCAGTAAAAGGATCGCTTTATCTGGCCTCCACATGTAGATAAAATAACATATATTGAGGACACTCATTTACTTCTATGCAATTTCGGTACATGTCAATCCTCATATCTCCATTAAGTAGACTTTAGCAACATTTGTGATGATTCAAAGATAAAATGCGTATGTGCGATTCTCGAGTCATTCAATACAGGGTAGCGATTCCAAACACAATTATCTGCGACATTCCATGGTTTGACAAGGAGTAGAGAGATTTATGACCTGCTATGGTAATTTGGACTTGGTATAAGGTACAAGGATGCTACTACATTATCCTTGGGATAAGCATGGAATTGAACAAAGTAAAATATGTCCTGATGAAGTTGATGAAGGGTATCCCGGGACTATTATTGTTGATATTGATGACTTCAATGATTATGATCTTAGTGGAGAAACAAGATCTCATCGCACTAATATGAAGTTTTGCAATCAGAGTGACTTCATATCAGATTGTGTAGTAACTGACAAAGGCATGGGATCGTCAGGTATGAATTTTAGTGTGA
Organism: Chaetoderma sp. LZ-2023a; assembly: GCA_034401795.1. Taxonomy (NCBI): domain Eukaryota; kingdom Metazoa; phylum Mollusca; class Caudofoveata; order Chaetodermatida; family Chaetodermatidae; genus Chaetoderma; species Chaetoderma sp. LZ-2023a. Next base: position 72,708,353 of record CM067367.1, read on the forward strand.
CATTCTCTGATTGCACTCTGTGCCGTACAACATCACATTCAACATTATAAGACCCTGAAGTATGGTAGGTATGCTGTACGTTGTAAGATTGACATTGAACCAATGAGAAAGCCGTTCATAGTTCATGCCTTAGCTCACATGCATGATGATGGCATAGCTATTGAAGCACACGACTAGAAGATTGGGTCCTTTTGGGGATTCAATGCAAACATCAGGGGCCATGGCGTGTTCTACGTCCTGGCATTTACGAAACCACCACACAAGTCTGTACTCTGCACAGTAATTGAGAAAGCGGTTGCAGCGGTTGAGCTAAAATCAAGGCAATTCATCCAGCTTGAAGGTGATCAGCCAGTATATACGATCATTGTAAACTGATGAATGAGAACCAGAAGCAATTAAAATATACTTCCTGTGCTCGGTCCATTGCATACTTAGTGTTAATTTATCTCTGCTATAAAGAAAAGAACAAAATGATGTGGTTTGGCTGACATTTTGGTATCGGGAGATGTTATAGCAGAAGGATCTATAGACTGTCTTTGTACCTTGTGGAGGCCGAGATGCGATGCTGAATCTTGGCGGTAATAGAATCTATATCTGATCCATTTGCAGTAGAAATTCGTTACCACTATTCCTGTTGGAAGAAGTATGTCAGACCTGCATATGGCAGCCTAAACTTTAGTGCCGGGCGACTTCACATCCAAATCGTTCAATTTGCTGAGGTGAAACACATGTTTGTAAAGCGTCTTTGGTATTCTGTGTTTGAAAATTGGTAACCTCGAATTTTGAAAGGACTACAACCTGATTATATGAAAATGTTACAAAACTTAGGACTTGATAACACTGTGATACAGACATACAATAAAGGACAGGCTTAAAGCTGAATTTGGGTTCATAATTGGTTTCCACGATCGCTTTCATAAGAATATAATTGTATTTGTACTGTATACAATTGTTCAGAAACATGTTTTGAATATGTCACATCTCCACCAAATTATGTATATTTTTTCTTAAGGTTAACAATGAATAATAAGCTACAGCAGACAGAAAACTAAAAGTAAATTGATTTCCTGAATATGCATTTCCATAAGTTGTAACTTGATATGCAGCATGGTAAACCTTACCAATTCGCCTTTCCAGAGTACCCACCCATCATATGACGTCATAATGAACTGCGTGATGTGTACAATAACATCATAATGAATGACTTCATGAATGACATCGATAAGTACACCAAGAATGCATATTTGAAGACGGTCTAAGCGTTGTTGTACAAATTGTTTGATTGTACTATTTAATAAATATTCTGTTGAATATTTTGAAACCAATTTGACTGGGCGCTGTTGCTGCCTATGGCAGCAACAGCGCCCAGTCAAATTAGTTACAAAATATTCAACAGCTTCCCTGTATAGTTTTCAGGAAATTGATAGCTAGGGCATTCGGGGATCGATCAATCCCAACCCGGCGGGGTGTGGGTGGAGCTTAGCTAGTGATGGGCGGGGCATAGCTAAAAATGGAACGGTCCATTTACGCACTTTGACACAACTGAAATTTCGCATGCCAATAGCAATTAGAGACAAAACGTTATTTTAGGGGGGGGGGAGGGGGGTGTGGCAACAGTGCATTTTAATAAGCTTCAATATGATATGAAGAATGCCATGGTTTGCTTGATAATTACCTAGTTTAAGGGCAGGGAAACTGATATTACCGTCGGACATCTTAGAAAACGTCCGCTGGTGACCATTCCCCAAAATCTTGAGAGAGATACCAGACTAATGTTTTTCAGTGTCCCCTGGAGAAAAGAAAACTATATTCAAAACAATTTCCCCCAAACATTGACCACAGATCCTATGGCAGGGTCTTCCACTAAGTTGTCCAACTCCTACTTAGCAACGGGTCCATGATTAGCCTTCTCATAACGGATCTCCATAGCAAAACAGAAAATCAATTATACGCTAATAGTGTGTGAATGTAGTTGATTTTCGCTCGTAATTTACCCGCAAAAAATGTAAGCGATTAATTAAGATCATCATGCATAATTCATAGACTGGACTAGCTAGAGCCTGGTCGGCTGATATTATGGATATTACGCTTAAATACGGCATGGTACTATTTTGATTTGTCACTCACTCACTCACTCACTCACTCACTCACTCACTCACTCACTCACTCACTGACTCACTCACTCACTCACTCACTCACTCACTCACTCACTCACTCACTCACTCACTCACTCACTCACTCACTCACTCACTCACTCACTCACTCACTCACTCACTCACTCACTCACTCACTCACTCACTCACTCACTCACTCACTCACTCACTCACTCACTCACTCACTCACTCACTCACTCACTCACTCACTCACTCACTCACTCACTCACTCACTCACTCACTCACTATAAGAGACATCATTCATTTTTAAGTCTAATGATTTAGGTTTACATTTATACTAAATTGTTCAAATAAATATTTCAACCTTGCGCTCTCGCTATTGTGTCTTCACATGACACAGGTTTGACATATGCGCCATCATCTGTTGAATATTTAGTTAATGTAACGGCCCATATTAACAATAGAATGATTGGAAACAAAATGACGCAATCCAGTTTTAGCTATGCCCCGCCCATCCCTAGCTAGGCTCCAGCCAGACTTTGCCCGTGTTGGGGGTAGATGGATCACTGCACTCTCTGAATCTCAATCTCCAGACAACTATACACGTAAGCTGTTGAATATTTTGAGACTAATTCGACTAGGTGTTGTTTTTCACTATGGCAGCAACTGCTCCTAGTCAAAATAGTTTCAAAATATTCAAAAGCATATTTATAACATAGTAAAGACATTCGTACAATAACGCTTAGTTCGTCATCAAATAAGGGTTCGTGAGAAACTTGGCTAAGTCTCTTATGACGTAATTGATTATGACGCCATCTTACACGTCACGTAGTTGATTATGACGTCATATTACTGATGGATAAACTGAAATCCTCGATTGATCAAGTTGTAGGTCTACAGCCTACATCTAGCGGCTTAAATTGGGTACTCGATGTAATGAGGCGAAATAAATCTTAACATATGATGATTTCATTCCATATAAATTAATCTCATATTAGGTATAAAGTGGAACTAGGTATACAATTTAGTACTTTAGATGTATACAATTGTAACACTTCTATTGTCAAGAATTCTGGTATGAATGTGACCCTTTAACTGGAAGAGATCACATAAATTAATTTCCACCTATTCTCCACCATTATGGTAGTGTTTGAACAAAGATACTGTTATCTTAATAATGAAAGCGGTAATGCTTTAAAGGCCCGCAATCACACAGGAATGTTTAATAATAAAATTGCTAACATTATGTACTTTCAGGGGATTGAATTATCTACCCAATGTAATGATACCAAATAATTCTTAACATATGGTTATTTCATTCCGTATAAACTACTATAATTTTCAAGTTGTGAAATTGAATTAGAGACACGTACCGATATCCCTAATTCAATTTATCAACGAAAAGGATTATATTACTTTACACAGAATCAAACCATCATATGCTAAGATTTATTTCATTTCATTACATTATGTACATAATATAAGCCTCTAAAATATACAATTTAACAATTTTAATTTCAGGCATTCTGGTGATGGGCCTTTAACTATTAAAGTTGAGGTGCCAAGCTTTTGCTACATTTTAAGTCGATAGATAATAAGTAGCTTAAGAATTCCCTTATCCAGTCAATACTGTAACCAATCAGGAAGCGGCGCAATGGGTGAATCGAATCTGTCACTCAACCATAGCCTATAACGTCATAATCAATTCATGAATCCATTTCCTCACTCAATCATATGACGTCATAATCAATTACGCAACGTGCATGATGTTGTACGAATTGTATGTTTCTACTGTTTAAGAAACATGCTGTTGAATATTTTAAAGCTAATTAAACCTGGGCGCCATAGGCAGCAACAGCACCAAGCCAAATTAGTTTCAAAATATTCAACAGTTTACCTGTATAGTTTTCTTGAAATTGATAGGCAATAAGTTCATGGATCGATCAATCCCATCAAGACCGAGGTGTGGGTGAAGCTTAGATAGAGATGGGCGGGGAATGGCTAAAACTGAAAAAACCCAACCCATTGCGCCACATGAAGCCTGACGTCACAATAAAAATGCATAATGAATGACTTAACTATGGCCGTCATGAACCTTGAATAGTCCTACAGAGAGTCGTACGAATTGTATATCTTTGCTATTTACTAAACATTATGTTGAATATTTTAAAGCTAATCTGACTGAGCGATGTTGCTGCAACAGTCCACAGTCAAATTAGTTTTAAAATGTTCAACATATAAGCCGAATAGTTACCATGGAATTGGGATTCTGGGATTTCAGGATTCGAAGTATATAAGTCGACTCCAACACGCTCAAAGCTAGAGATGGGTGTGGCATAGCTAAAAGTGGATTCATCCATTTACTCTCAAAATGGTATATCCTGTTCTCGGGAAAAATTCTCATATTTAGTTCGGGCATTAACATTTGATGTCGCTTTTCGAAGATGACGTCACAAGAGTCTTGCTTTTGCTCAAATCGCCCCGGTCTTAACGGAGGGATCCTATCTGCCACCCAAGGATCTGACGCCATAGTCACATATTAGCTGACGTCGCAATCAAGATGAAGTAGAGATTTCCGTCATGCAATTGAAGTCCCTTAAGCGAATTGCAGGCCTATTTATTTGAGGAATTTAGAGCGTAATAAATATTCAATTTGTCTGACACATGATTTATAATTATGGTATGACGTGATAAGATGCTCTAATAACTAGGTCCAATCTGTCACTCAATTATCCGACGCCATAGTAAAATACGTCACATGTTAGCCGACGTCACAATCAGAATGACTTAGATCCGTTACGAAAATCAGCACGTGCAAAAATGTTGGATGACCGTAGTTAAAATGGACTGGACACAGCTAGAAATTGATACCTCTATATTATATGTTGACAAGTTCGACAAAATTCATTCTAAGAAATGTTAATGAAATGAATAAACCAAGTTCATTGAGAAGACGCAACTTTGCTTAAGTCCAACTAATGCTAGATAAATATACGCGCCTGAAATACCAGCAAACTGCTGCTACTGCTACTGCTACTGCTACTGCTACTGCTCTAATTTATTCTCAGGTCAAGACGGTCTTTAAACCATGGAATGAATGGATAAATGAATGGATGGATGGATGGATGGATGGGTGTGTGTGGTGGGTGGGGATGGTGGGGTGAATGGGTGACGATGGGTAGATGAATGGATGGACGGGTGGGTGGGTGGGTGGGTGGGTGGGTGGGTCGGTGGATGGAGGGATGGATCGTTTGTGGTTGGGTCGGGTGGTGAGCGTGGGCGAGTTGGAGGGTGTAGGGAGTGGTGTATGGATGGATGGATGGGTGGATGGGTGGGTGGATGGATGGATGGGCACGCTAATTATTTGAAATCCGCCTTTTGAGATTTGACCTAACAGAATGGTCCATTTCTAGCTACGCTCCGCCCACGCTTTACCCACGTTGAGATCGATCGAACCAATAATCCCTCAATCCCAATATCAAGTTAACTATACCGGTAAGCTGTTGAATATTTTGAAACTAATTTGACTGTGTGGTGTTGCTGCTAATGGCAACAACGCCCAGTCAAATTAGTTTCAAAATATTCAAAACAGATTGTTTCTTAAATAGTAAAGGCATACAATTCGTAAACTTGACGGACTATTCAAGGTTCGTGAATGAACTAGATATGCCATTCACTACGCGTTTTAATTGTGACGTCAGCGTCCAGCATCGGTGGCCAACGGATGCGGAGAAAGCAAATTTAATCTATCTATCTGTATGTCTATTTATATCTATTGACCAACGGATAGACGGATCTATAGACGGTTTCTGCGATTCACAGCTAAAACAAACTCATACATATATAATTATAGTGCGAATCATGTGCGAATATTGAACTAGCTCGTCACTGGTCATGCAGATAAGAAAGGGTGTTGTGTGGTGAGGTGTGGTGTAGTGTGGTGGTGAAGTGGAGGAGGCAACGGCATAACTGACGGGAGAAAACAAATAAACACCCAAGCTTGGGTTGTAAATAACTAGAACTTCTGGAAACTGGTTGTAGCGAACGCGACTGAAAACGCAAATATACAAAAGCAACCAAATACTACATATTTCTATGTATTTCGATAGGTAGCTATACAGTAGAACCGGTATGAAATTTTTAGGGGATAGGCGATTAGAAAGTGGTATGTGGATAGAGGTGGAATCCATTTATATATTTTGAATCCTGAATTCCCAGAATGCCAATATCAAGGTAACTATACAGCGAGGATGTTAAATATTTTGGAACTAATTTGACTGGGGACTATGGCAGCAAACATCTCCCAGTCAAATTAGTTTCAAAATATTCAACAATATGTTTATTAAATTGCAAATTCATCACAGACATACAATTCGTATACTCGACGGACTAATCAATCTTCGTGACGTAGTTATAATACGTCGGCCATTATGATTGTGACTTCAGCCTCCATGTGACGTAATCGATTGAGACGTAGTATACTTGAGTGACAGATCGTATCCCTCTATTTACTAACAAAACTGTTACACGCATAGTGGCTTTGAAGTAGAATTCATTTGATTCTAGCGATGAAAGACTGAAGGTTTTTCTGCTATAATTAGGGGTGCTGGGGGACCTGCAATGAAGGGGTGGTGATGGACGGTGTCATATCGTCTTACCCCAAACGAACGTCGTCATAACAGATAGCACTTTCTTCATGTTGGACAATTTCAACAAAATTTCTAAGTAAAATTTCTCACGGAGAGGACATTGGTGATCAATAAATCAAGATATTAATTAATTAACTAAACTAATTAATCCTGATAAATTAATTAATAAAGAAACGAGCTAAAACGATAAGTTGTTTAGTGTTTGTAGCGTACTCATTTACTGTTCTTAGAAGGAAATTGTTAACATCCATATAGTAATAGTAATAATTACAATAATTATAATAATAATTATAATAATATTAATGTTAATAATTACAATAATTCATATATTCACAAAGGTAATTAGTACTGTAAACAGGCAGTGTGGATAATCGGTTAGCGTAATCATTCTATACATATATTAAAGCTATTGCTTACAAAGAAATCTGTATATCAGTGTCTATATCTTTACTAAAGTTCATTTGATAAAATACATAGACTATTTTGAGAATGGCTTTGCTGAAAGATTTTTCTGTCAGTCAAAACTTTCAGTAAAACCAGATTCAAAACGAACACCTGGTCAGCTATCATATAAATACCCTGAAAAGCTCGACGAATATACATTTAACACTTTAATGACTAAATTTCATCAAAAAATTAAATTATTTACTTATTGAATGTCAATTTGCAGGCCAAAAGAAGACAATTTTTGAAAATTTACCACTGAAATGACTGGCTCGGTTACCGAGCCAGTCATTTCAGTGGTAAAATTTCAAAAATAGTCTTCTCCAGGCCTGTAAATGGACATTACTCAAAACCACTACAGAGGCCGGTTTTGACCGGTTTCGTCACGAAAGGGTTAAACTTCATTTACGTACCCTATCAACCGGACAGAACAAATCTGACAAGCGATGATGAACAGCATCATTGAATGAAAGATGCTGCTGCTGCTGTTTAAAGCAACTAAAATTTAAGTAAAATTAAATAAAGAAATATTGAACATGTTATGCGTATGCGAGGTACTAGATTGGCGAAAAAGCTGTGACTTCAGGTATGGCTTAAAGTAAAAGTTTTAAGAGATAGTTAATAGCTAGTTAAAAACTGCGAAGAATTGGCTGTTGCCGGTATATCTAGAAGCAACATCTCGTAGTCTTGCGCGTGTGCATGTGCTTGTGCGTGCGCGTGTGTGTATGTGTGCGCGTGTTTTGAGGTGGGTGCGAATGGGTAGGGTGGGTGGCTAGCACTAAACAAATTACTACTACTACTACTACTACTACTACTACTACTACTACTACTACTACTACTACTACTACTACTACTACTACTACTACCACTACTACTACTACTACTACTACTACTACTACTACTACTACTACTACTACTACTACTACTACTACATTTGATTGAACTCTAACGTTAATATTTAAAATAGGGAGATATAATTTTGCTATACGGGACATGATTTAGTCAACTTCTACTCCAAGACATTTTGCGAAAATTTAAGAAATGAGTTAATAGGATTGTGAATGATTAATACTGTATCTTATGACTATTCGCACGTGCTTGAGTGGCAGAGACAGCGGGTGTCTTAAATCCGAGATAGATTTATGCGCAATAAAAACTAAATCATCGCCGTAACAAGTCTTTAACCTTATAATCCTCAAAATTGTTCAAGAAAATTTCAATTTTCTGAAATTTTCTGTTAGAAAGTGACCATTTGCAAAGCAAGAGAAAGTTATCTTTGAAAATCTATCACTGGAATCCTTGGGTATGTTATTGAACCGGTTATTCCAGTGATAAATTTTCAAAAATGCCCTTCTTTTAATCTACAAATGGACATTTTCCAAGACCGGTGTAGAAGCCGTTTTTTGGTGACTTGAGTGTTATAGGGCTAAAGACACGTATTCACACCAGAATGCTTACACATAAAATGATTAACATTGTATACTTTTCAGATGCTAAAGTTGTGTAGCTCAATGTAATGAAACGAAATAAGGAATAACAAATGATGATTGCATTCGTAAAAATTAACCCTTTCATGACCAAGAAAGAAAAACCATCCTCTGCAGTGGCCTTTGGAAATGCCGAATTTCAGGCTAAGAGAACACGTTTGAAAATTTACCGAGCCAGTCATTCAGGTAGTAAATTTTCAAAAACAGCATTCTCTTGTTCTGCAAATGGACATTCATTAAGCAAATATTTAAATTTTGTTGACAGAATTTAGCCTTTAATTAATTTCATTTGTTGGTAGTTTCACAGTTAGAAGGGTATTAATTTAAATGGAATGAAATCATCCTATGCTAAGATTTATTTCAGCCTCTAAAATTAAGGCCTATGCAATTTTGACAATTTTATTTTTAAACATCCTGCTGTGAATAATATGGGGACAATAAACCACACATTCTTCATGATGTAAGAATTATTCTCTTGAATATTGAGCAACTAATTTGACTGGGAGCTGTAGATGCCTATAGCAGCAACATATACCAGTCAAATAAGTTTCGAAATATTCACCAGAATAAGTCTTACCTGAACAACGTGTCGTTTCTTGTCAACGGTTGAACTGTTTTTAACCCACAAAACGTGGAATTCTTAATGATAGTGGAAATAGTCTGGCTATTTTGAAAGCAATTTGCAGCAGCACTCGGTCAGATTAGTTTCAAAATATTCAACAGCTTTCCTGTATATATAGATGTCTTGATATTAAGGCACAGGAACTAGAAGGGTCAAAGGGTTAATAAATTTATACTTTTACAAACAAGGAAACAACACTTTAACCAATGACACTCCAGTGCCTCAATTTTAAGGTGCATAGGCCTATATGGAAAAGTTGTTGACTATTTCGAAACTAATTTGACTGGGAGCTGTTGCCTCCATACAGCAACAGCTCGCGGTAAAATTAGCTGCATAGTAGTATTCAACAAAATATTTCTAACATTATACCGAATTTGATGTTCTGGGTTAACGGGTTAATTATTTAATCAATATTTCTTTTGATAGTTTTGATTTAATTTGATTGAAAGTGATTGTTGCCTAAATCCTGTTTTACACGACATTAAAGCCAGCCAAAAACGGCTTCTGAACTGACCTTTGGAAATGTCCATTACAGATAAGGAAGATTATTTTTGAAAATTTATCACTAGATTGACTGGCTCGATAACGGAGCCAGTCATTCCAGTGGTAAAACTTAAAAAATAATCTTCTCCTGGTCTGCAAATGGATATTTTGGATGGAAATTTTCTGAACAAATTTGCGTGTTAAAGTGTTGATGAACTTGGGAGTATAGAGGATGTATATTGGAGTATATAAATGTCTTTATGCGAATTGAACGACACGCGCATGTGCAGCCTTTATGACTTTAACAGCTGTCCTATTTCTTAACGTTTAAAAACATATGTTAGTTACTCTCGACTTACCAACAGATATACTTGAACATCGAAATTTTAATTAAAATATTTGATTTGGCAGAAATTGAATTATGCAGTTATTATATAAATGAAAGAGTTTTATAGTATCAGTGATATTTGCGATTGAATATATTCACTCATTGTCTTTCACCACCTCCTTCTTTCACTCTCTCAATCCCTCCCAGCCTCTCTTTCTCTCTCTCTCTCTCTCTCTCTCTCTCTCTCTCTCTCTCTCTCTCTCTCTCACTCTAACCCCCGCTGTATGCCAACTCTGTCTGTCAGCTCTCCTTGTCTCCCTTTCTCTCCATCTCTCTCACTTTACACCTCCTCCCATCTGTCGCCCAACTCTCTTCCTCTCCATCTCCCACCCTCTCCCTCCCACCACCCCTCTCGCCATATCACTTCCCCCATCCATTCATTGCTGCACCCCCCATTCTGTCTCCCATCCCAATTTATGTTGCTCTCCATATATTTCCCTTTCTCTATCCACCCATCCCTTCCCCCTAATAACTCTCTCCAGTCCTCCCTCGCCCCCTCTCTCTCTCTCTCTCTCTCGCTCGCTTTCTCAAATCGCTCAAATATACACAATAACCTTCTACAAAAACAATTGATGGGATCTTGTCGGAGTTTATGGAAAGCACATTTCCCAACATAGCTAGAGAACGTATCCAGTCAAATTAATTTCAAAATATTCAAAGAGTTTATCTAAAAGGCGTTTTGTATGGTATTGAGATGTCATTAATAACCCGAGATCGGGAAAACCAGATGTTTGGACTTTGCGTAACGGAGAGCTACCAGCCTCAAACATATGCTTTCATTAATGACTTCTACATACGGCTAACACTACGTCTGGTGGATCTAACGTTCTTATATCTGTGGTATCTGTGACTTAACCATTTAACCCTAATATCAGCCAAACAACGGCTTCTGCAGTGGTCTTGAGAAATGCCCATTTGTAGAACAAGAGAAGACTATTTTTGAAAATTTACCACTGGAATGACTGGCCCGATAACCGAGCCAGTCATTCCAGTGGTAAATTTTCAAAAATAGTCTTCTCTTGGTCTGTAAATGAACATTTTGTTTGAGAAAAATGTTCGTGGAAAAAAATCAAAGGCGGCAAAACCCGGCCCCTGCAGTGGTTTAGATGATTGCGGGCCCAGAGACTAGTTTTTGAAAATTTGCCGCCCATTCAAAAAATGGCCCAGTCCTTCCAGTGGTAGAATCTAAAGCATAGTATCATCTTGACCTGTAAATGGATATTCAATAGACAATATTTTAATTTTCTTTACCAAATTTCGCCATTTTAAACCGGTGGTAGAGTGTTTAAAAAGTAAAGTAGAAAAAAAATGTAAAAATATCGCACTTACGTTCGTTTTGTTTTTGCAGCAGTCGTCACTTTCAATTTTGCGAAAATCTGTTTTTGTATTTTAGCTTGTGTGTGCGTGCATTTTTGTATATAACCCACAAAGACATACGTTATTATAATTACTGCGTTTTACATAATTTAAATAAGTTAACATCTAATAGGTCATGAAGGCAGTGAAATCGATCATGTACTAAGTAACTAAATAACAAAGTTATATCTACACGTTCGTTTGCACGACATTTTGGTAATGTATATTCCAGGAATTTCTGCTAAACATTTCCCCAGAAATGTGAATGCACCAGTGGAGAAATGAAAACTATAACAGCACGCGGGGTTATCCGATTTTTTAAATTCTGAAATTAAATTAGCGGCGAAAATTCCATTTAGGCATATATTGCAAAGTATTCTTTCAAAATTTGGACTTTTGGACTTGGACTTTATTAAATATAAAAACGCGTATAAAATGAATGCGCCGTGCTGTAGGTTAGTAAAAGAGAAACTCGCGGTATTTAGCTAGTTAATTAAAAGGCTCGCATTCAAATTTAAACAGATTTATTTTATGCTTTTAGGTACTTAATTGCATACCTCAAAATAATGAAACGAAATAAATCTTCGCATATGATGATTTCATTCCGTATAAATTAAGATAATATTTTTAGTTGTAAAGTTGAGTTAGGGATACTATCTATACGACAGGAATGATGAAATCATCACATGTAAAGATTTATTTCGTTTCATTATATTGAGCTACAACATTTAAATCCATTAAAGTTGGCCAATTAAATTAATAAAAAAAAATTTCAAAGCATTCTGGTGTGAATGCGGGACTTTAAAATTTATTTAATTTCATTAAATCGAGGCACGCAATTTAGGCTATTCAATTTTATCAATTTTACGCTGAAGCATTCTGGCGCGAATGTGGGCATTTATGAACACCTCGCTATCCGCTATTGTGTCGCGTTAAAGACAACAACACAACTTTTCAGAAACAGAAATCGCACCGGTCCGCATTGTACATTGTATTACAACATTATGATATATGCCTGCAAAGCTACTAGGGTTAATACCGCGCACTTACTAAATACCCTGTTATTTCATTCACGTGATACTGAGATCACCGATGATCAATATGTTGACAATGGATGAGTTAACATGCGACAATAAATCTATATTCAACCCAGTTGCCACGGAATTTCAGGTATTGATCTCCTTTAAAGGACTCATCCGGGTAAATTAATTGTTGCATATTTAGAAGTTAATTTGAATGGAGGCTGTTGCAGCCTTAGGCAGCAACAGCTTCCACCCAAATTGACTTCCAAATATTCAACATAATATTTCGCATGGATTGAATACGCGTAATTGTATTATAATTATCATATGTGGTTTGCGGAGCTAAACCATTATTATTTAACTAAATATTTGTCAATTCTCTAAGCACACTCGATTTCAAAATTTTATTATTGAGTTTTTATTTTACCTGTGTTTGTCAGAACTTATAGTCATACGCGTACGGTGTTCCTGCCGACTTATAAGCAGATCTAAAAGCCAATTGGCAACTCGGTGATGTCGATTGTCCGTGCCCGAGCTGCCCTTGACCGCTGGTTAGCAATCGAGAATCGTAAAAGTTAGTAAACGGTGTTGTGTTAAAGTTGAACTCCGGTGCAGTGTGTGTTGTGGTCAAATCGCCTGGAAGATACCATGACGAGTTTGTTGCAGGATATTGTTGCGAAGGTGACATCGAGGTCATTGAAAACATATTATTACTGAGATTGTTTGATTGCGATGCAAGTATGGACGATGAATGAGATGAAAGAGACCCGGAACCGCTAACACCACCACCACCGTTTCCACCATTGCCACCAACACCACCCGCGCCGGCACCACCACCCGCCTCTTCACCGGTAGCGGGGCTGATGCTCTGCGGGTGTGAGGGCATATGATGGGCCGAGTGTCCGTTTGTGAATTGGTAGTTGGAATATGACGATGGTAAACCACTGGGTGAGTTTTGTGAACACGAGGATGAACTGGAATTGCGGTAGAGATCGGTAGGACGTGTACCATAACTACCCAGCATCTGCGTGCTGGGCGCGACCAGAGGCGGAGGCGGCCTGGTAAGGTGGAGACCGCTGATGGAACCAGAGAGGTCGCATGACGATGCCGTCCCGGCCGTATGAGATCCAGTCATAATGTTCTCGACGGAAAAACTAGAATTTACAGGTTCCATGGGTACTAGTGGATCACCCGGAATGGGTAGAGAATTCGGACTAGGTTGTTGGTGATGCCCGCTAGCGGATAAACAGTCATTTCGACAGTCAAGATGGGGCGGGTTTTCGTGCGGCTCCAGTTTTGGACCGCTTGGTAGTTGTTGATGATGATGATGCGAGGTGGATTCGTGTTTACGTTCTGCAATACCGCTATTGTTATTGCACTTAGTGTTTCTGGAATCTAACACTTGGCTGTCAGTATGAAACGCGTTCACAGCATCTAGGTGATTCACTTCAGCACAAGATGACGAACTAATTAATGAATTTTTATTCAAAGCGTAAGTTTGTAAGTTTTCAGACTTTGGGGATTTCGGTTGTTTTTCGTTTTTGTTATTATCTTCATCATTGTCCTTGTTGGCACCGTCATTGATCTGTCTGTCACGTTCCACTTTCTCTTTATTAGCGTCCTTTCGTTTAAACCTTCTCCTTCGTCTCAAGTAACTTCCGTTATCGAACATATTATGACTATCGGGATCCAGGCTCCAATAGCTCCCCTTACCGGGTTTCTTATCGTCACGTGGAATCTTCATAAAGCACTCGTTTAAAGACAGGTTATGACGGATACTGTTCTGCCAGCCCTGTTTATTTTCACGATAATACGGGAATCTGTCCATGATGAATTGGTAAATTCCATTTAAAGTCGATTTTCTATCTGGTTGGCTCTGGATAGCCATTGCGATAAGGGCGATGTAACTGTAGGGAGGTTTCACAAGATCCTTGGTATGGTGTCCTTGTGTAGCGTATGGGTGATAAGAGGAAGCTCTCGCCATGGTCGCTGCGTAATTATCATGGCAATACACCCTCATACCGCGCATTTGGGACATATTCGGATAGCCCCCGTGCCCGTAGTAGAGAGAGGTCTGATCCCCGAATATTGGCGCAACCATTCCTAATCCGGTGGAACCCAACCCGGCCATTCCGTTTGACGGGTACCGACTCTGTAAGCTGCTTGGTTGCATTATAGCAACACTTGGCGGTACTTATCAGCTACTGACAAAAACAGTTTTCATATGGAAATCACTTCATGATGTAACACCTTTCTAACACAGACTTACACAGACGTTCTAGCAAAATAAAATTAGTCAAACTTACAGAATTAAAGTTTAATTCACTTATCTGTTTAAAACTTGTCAGACGTGTAAACTTATGAAAAAATCTTCTGCAACACTGGTAGTTACGACGTTGTTATAATATAATAAATATGGCGGACTAGTACGTCAATAATAACAATAATAATACGACGATCACCTGTTATCGTCTAGCCTCTGATTTGTCGTTCTAACGGCGAGAATAATAAACTTCGCACATGGCCTCACTCGTCTGCTAATATAGTGAGATGCAGCGCCGATTTACGAGCACATCTGATTCACCAACGACCTCTTTAATAAATCTAACTGTCAAACACGACGAACTATCAGTCTGTTGCTGAACGGATGATTACGCCAACCACCCTTATACGGAAAATTAGCCGCGCCCACTAGTCGAGTGCGTAACCAATAGTCTGGCTGAGATTCCCTCCGGCTCCGCATTCTCGTTCAGTGGGCGACCACACGCGAGAGAGTTCAATCAACAAACCGCTAGCTCCCTTGTCATAATACGCGCTTAAACAAGAGAAATAATTGGCGTTTTCGTCAAGTTTCTATATTATTTTTTATGGTGAAAAATACATTTTTTCAACAATTTGTCTTCTCTGTTATGCTTAAGCTAAAAGAGATATTTTCATATTTAAGTTCTCGTAAACAGACGAGAAAAAGACTCCGCCTCCATTAAAACATGCCGGGAAACTAAGTGCCGGCACCTACTTATACGAGGTAGAGAGTCTGTTGAAAATATAAGCAATATGTATAACTTAGTATAACCTGGAGGCCTTCATAAGTTTAGTTTACACACACTCTAAAGGTGCCAAGCACTTGACTTTAACACTTTGAACCCGAAGGGTCAAATCACCAAAATCCTTGACGATTTTACAAATATTCTGTTGAGTATTTTGAAACTAATTTGACGGGGGGGGGGGGGGGTGCTGTTGTATGGCAGCAACATGTTCCTGTCAAATTAGTTGCAAAATACTAAAAAACTTGCCTGTATGATCGTTTTAAAATTATGATTCTGGAATTCAGGGTTCAAAGGGTTAAAATCTTAACTCAGATGCCATTGACATACATACTAAAATTATCCACATACATTCATAATTTCAGCGAAAACTGTTACTCATTTTGAAAACGATGGCGCTAATAACGGTTGCTGATAATAACAGCAACATCATTCAAGAGCGCAATTATTAAAATGTACACAGACAAGCTAGTGACCCGCTGGCGAATATAACATATATTTAATAGTAAATTTGTATAGAAGCAAATGTGAAGCGATCCCTACTAGCCCCGCATGCTATAATAAACGTAATATGTTACAGTGAATTCGCGCAGTAATAAATTAAGATACCTGTTACATATTTATAGAGGGTGAAATTACAGACTGAGTCAAATCACAGATATAACTCACAAAATATATATTTATGCATTGACAAAATCTAGAAAAAAAAATTTCGGGTCAACATGCATGTTTTTTTTTATATTACTGGTATTATTGTACACGAGTTTATTGAGTTTGGGTTTTTTCATTGATAGATTTAACCAGGCGTGTTGTATTTCTAAATATGTAATTAATATATACGGATGGAGTACGGTAACTAGAAAGACAACATATAAAGACACATGTGCACACGCACAGATAGATGAGTGACAGATACACGAAAGATGCATGGAGGTCAGTAGACAGACAGACAGACAGACAGACAGACAGACAGACAGACAGACAGACAGACAGACAGACAGACAGACAGACAGACAGACAGACAGACAGACAGACAGACAGACAGACAGACAGACAGACAGACAGACAGACAGACAGACAGACAGACAGACAGACAGACAGACAGACAGACAGACAGACAGACAGACAGACAGACAGACAGACAGACAGACAGACAGACAGGCAGGCAGGCAGGCAGGCAGGCAGGCAGGCAGGCAGGCAGGCAGACAGACAGACAGACAGGCAGGCAGGCAGGCAGGCAAGCAAGCAAGCAGGCATGCAGGCAGGTGAACGGGCGGTCGGGCGTGCGGGCGGGCGGGGAGGGAGGGAGAGAGAGAGAGAGAGAGAGAGGGAGGGGACATGGAGGCAGGCAGGTATATAGGTAGACCGACAAACAGGCAGGCAGGTAGACATGAAGACTGCAAGAGGGAGGGGGGGGGGGCGTATGGCTATTTAGGCGGGTTGGCAGATGGGCGGGAGGCCGGGCAGACCGGTTTGCTGGAGAGACATGCGAGCAGCCGAGCGGGCGGGCGGGCGGTTGACGTGGTGGAAGTGGTGGTGGTAGTGATAGTGTGGATGTGCGTGCGTGCGTGCGTGCGTGCGTGCGTGCGTGCGTGCGTGCGTGCGTGCGTGCGTGCGCGTGTGTGTGTTGGATTGGGAGTTAGGCGGGCGGACGGGCGGGCGTAGACAGGCTGGTGGGTGGGTGTGCATGTGCGAAGTTGACCAGGCAGGCAGAGGAGCAGAAAGGCATGCAGGCAGACAGCAAGACGGGCAAGCATGCGGATGAGCAGATATAGGTAGGCAGACATATATACAGACAGGCATGTAGGTAGACAAGCAGGAATGCGAGTGGGCCGGTGAGCAGGCGTGCAGGCAAATGGAGGGTGCGCGACAGGCAGGCGGTCAGGAGGTCTGGTGGGCAGGCTGGTGGGCGGGTTGGCGGAAAGGTGGACTGGCGGGCAGGCACACATGCATACATGCAGTCATGTGAGTGGGCAGGTAAGCAGGCGTACAGGCATGTAGGCAGGCAGGCAAGCAAGCATGCAGACATGTAGATAGGCAGGCAGACCTGCATGCGCACAGACAGACAGACAGACAGACAGACAGACAGACAGACAGACAGACAGACAGACAGACAGACAGACAGACAGACAGACAGACAGACAGACAGACAGACAGACAGACAGACAGACAGACAGACAGACAGACAGACAGACAGACAGACAGACAGACAGACAGACAGACAGACAGACATACAGACAGACAGACAGACAGACAGACAGACAGACAGACAGACAGACAGACAGACAGACAGACAGACAGACAGACAGACAGACAGACAGACAGACAGACAGACAGACAGACAGACAGACAGACAGACAGACAGACAGACAGACAGACAGACAGGCAGGCAGGCAGTCAGGCAGGCAGGTGAGTGGATGGGCGGGCAGGCGGATATACGGGCGAAATGGCGCCAGGCGGGTACGTGTGCAAGCAAACGGGAGGGCAGGCAGGCATGCAGACATGCAGGCAGATCGACAGACATGCAGTCAGACAAGCAATCAGACAGGCAGACAGGCAGACATGCAGGTATGCATAGAGGCGGGTGGATGAGCGGGCGGGCGTGCGGGCGCCACCACCACCACCACCACCGCCACTACACTCATCATCAACATCATCAACATCACCCTATGTCAGAAAGACCTGCTCAAAACTATTTGTTTATTCCTATTTTCGAACACATGGCAACGCCAACTTATTACAAAGAAGTAATCAATGCTTTGTAATGACTGAGTGAACCGATTTGCCCAAATCAAAAAACTGTATAGCTCCTAACTGTCAGAATTTGTTCCTATTTTCGAACACACGGCAACGCCAACTTATTACAAAGAAGTAATCAACGCTTTGTAATGACTGAGTGAACCGATTCGCCAAGATCAAAAAACTGTATAACTTGTCAGAATTTGTTTTAATAATCTGTATTCAGGAAACCTGTCCCTTGCAATACTCAAACAACAAGTAAATTATTCTCAGCCGCCATGATTAAACATATCTCGGCAGCATTTGATCTAATGACTGACCAAATAGCCCTCATTGTTATTTTCACACCTTAATCGCCTGAAACGAACCGGCGTACTAACCCATGCTACAGTTAGATAAGCTCAATATAATTAAGCAATCACGCCTTTTGTATTAGCTGTTTAACTTCAGTAGCGCACAAGGCGCACATTGCTCTAAAGCAGGTCTTCGGGTTTAGTTTGATCTTTTGTGGAGAGACTGAATTAATAGTTAATCAGTAGTCACCATTGCAGTAATTCTCCTATAAATATGTAAGAATTATCAGTTGCCATTAGACCAGTTTTTTCGCTGCATGACGAAGACCATTACGTCGAAAGCGCTCCAGCAACTGACAGTGTAAGCTTTAATTTTATATATATATAATAATCTTGTATTAATTGTTCTTATTTTTCAGTTTCTAAATTGTTTCAACACATATCGCTCTAGTTAATATTTGGTAGTTAACTTTTTTGAATCTTTCTGACTAAATTTGACATAAATCTATAGAAATTTGATTACGTTCTAAAATGGCCAAGAATTTCAACGGCCCAGTAGGTAAAGGACGCAAATCTGGCAACCCAGCGTCCAACTTTTCTTCAACCAAAAGTGCTCCTAACCAGTCTGTTCAGGCCTTTCAGAGACTGGTTAAGATGTACTTCCATGTGTTGCAATGCTTGCATCACTATGGTCTTTTACGAGAGCATTTGGCATCAGACTCTCTCCCGAAATCTCTCAGCATGAAAATGGAGGAGATGAACTCGTTTTTCTGCCCTGCCTTACGAGATGACGAATTTTTGAAATCGACCAGCATGATAAACCAAATTTGGGCTCATAGCTGCTTAGAAAATTTAATCAAACATTATCGAAGCAAATTGGACAAATTAAAGGCAGAGGTAAAAGTGGCCGAATCTAATGTAATTCTTGATCTAGACAGAGCCAAAGGCATAGCATTGAAATGGGGTAGGCAAAATTTTGGAAATAAATTGGCCACAACGACAATCACAAATTTTTGGAAATTTTTGGCAGAAATAGCTAGTGATAAGCAAAATAGAGTGATGTCTCTACCAACACCGGCGGCCACATCGAGTACAGGTTCAGGTTATCATTCAACAATGACTAACAAACGACAACGGTCACCAACCACCTTCACACCCTCGCCTACCACTTCCAAGCGGACGAATCTGTATACATCACCAACACCAGCACCTGGTGTTGATGATGTAACAGAGTCATGGCCGGCTCTCCCAAAGACAAATTCTCCTCCTGTGCGCCGTTGTCGGGTTGTTACTCATTGTTCCCCCAATCTACCACCTAGCAACTCTTCCTCATCTCTTCCACTATCTTCTCCTCGCCACCTTCTGACTCGATCTTCTCCTCTTCCTCCTTCTCCTCTCTCAATCCCGCCTCCTCCTCTTCCTCCTCAAACTTCTTCTCTTCATGCATCTCCTCTCTCAATCCCGCCTCCTCCTCTTCCTCCTCAAACTTCTTCTCTTTATGCATCTCCTCTCTCAATCCCGCCTCTTGCTCCTCATACTCAATCTTCTCCTCTTGCATCTCCTCTCTCCATCCCTCCTCCTCCTCTTCCTCCTACGCTTCATCTCTCTTGTCCTCACGCACCTTCTTCTGCTCCTCTTCTTCTGTCTCCACCTCCTCTCCCTCCTATGGAGAATAATAGTAACCTGTCTGACAGGAAGTTTGCTAAGTACCGTCATCAATCGCATAGCAAGGGCCTGTGGAGGATCCCCAGAATCACCAAAAAGATTCTGATGATAGGGTCCTCTAATCTAGCCCGAATTGATTTAGATGTCCATCCTGACATCCAGGTTGAGTGCTATCCTGGTGCCGCATTATCACATTTCAGAACAATGGCTATGCGACACCAGGATGGCCCTAGCCCGGAGAAGATCATCTTGAATATTGGCATCAACTCCAAAAATGAGCATCCAACCAAAGCCTCAAGCCATTTACGGTTCATGGCTCGTGAATTTAAAAACACCTTCCCTAATGCGGAGTTGCACTTTGCTGAGATTAACTTCTCTGATAGCTTGTCAGACAGGCAAAGGTACTGTCTCAAGCGTATCAACGAATCAGCAAGGTCCAACTGCCACGTTGATAAGGTCATCCCCAAAATTTCTGATGCGAATTTTCATGTTGAGAAGGATAGAATCCATTGGACGAAAGAAACAGCTAATTGTATTTATAACCATTGGTTGACGGTACTTAGTTTAAACTAAATGTGGGTCAAGGCAATAGCTCCCCTAACATAGGATTAGGAACAAACCTTGTCAATTTAGCAGCTGACTATGATCTCTCACCATCTGAAAAATCAATTCTCGATCGTGGTCTTACTTTTATACCAACTCCAAAACCAAAAACAGGATTAGATTTGCTTTTAGACACAGGTCTTATTGAAGTAGCTAATTTTGGTCATTCAGTAAAAATAGCCCATCATTTTCGAAATTTAAATGGAGAGTCAAAACCATTCACTGGAAAATCCGGTTGGGACCCTCCAGATAGGCTAGTTGATGACAATGTTAAAGCAACCATAAAAACGGTTGCTGGTATAGCCAGATCATTGCCAGTTACAAACAATAAGCAAAACCTTTCATTTCTCGAACAACAGGCTATCAACAAATTACGTAGAAATCAAAATATTATTATAAAACCAGCCGATAAAGGTTCAGCAACTGTGATTATGTCTAGAGAAAACTACATCCGCGAGGCCGAAAGGCAGTTAACTAACACCAGGCATTACAGAAAACTTGATAATTTAATTTGGCCTCAAAACCGACAAAATTTCATTGAAATACTTAATTCATTGCATACAGATAAGTACATCGATAAGAAACAGCTAAAGTATCTGCTAGGTGAGAATAATCCACAAAATCGGACATTTTATATCTTGCCTAAAATCCATAAACCTATCAGCACCTGGTTAGATCCATTGACACCACCTGGACGACCCATCATTTCAGACTGTGGCAGTGAGTCTTATGGCATTTCAGAATATATTGATTACTATTTAAAGCCCATTGCTAATAGACACAAGAGCTTTCTCAAAAACACTGAACACTTTCTTTCAAAGTTATCCAAATTGTCAGTTCCGAAAGATGCATATTTAGTCACATTAGACATAGATGCTATGTATACCAATATAGATATTGATGCTGGAGTCAATGCTATTAAGAATTCTTTTGTCAAATTTCCTGATCCAGATCGACCAGACACGGAAATTCTAAAATTATTAGAGCTAAGTCTTAAAGGAAACGATTTCCAATTTAATGGTGAAAATTACCTTCAAATCTGTGGATGCGCAATGGGTAAACGATTCAGCCCAAATTTTGCCACGATTTATGTTGCGGAGTGGGAAGTGGAGGCACTGAACAAATCAACCAAAAAGCCTCTTCTTTACCTCAGATATCTAGATGACATCTTCATAGTTTGGCAACATTCAGAAGAAGACTTTTGGGAATTTTTTCGGATTTTAAATAACCAAGATTCAAACATCAAGCTAAAAGCTACTATTAGTGGAACATCGGTTGACTTTTTAGATGTCACGATCTATAAGGGTCCTCAATTTGATTCCTCTGGAAAATTAGAATATAAAGTATTCTTTAAGCCAACAGACTCACATCAGCTGCTTCACAAAAAATCATTTCATCCTCCACACACATTTAAAGGTTTGATCAAATCGCAAATCATAAGATTTTTTCGAAACTCTAGCAACAAGCAAAATCTGAATAGTGCATGCTCTACTCTGTTTGATGCTTTGAAAGCACGAGGCTATTCAGCCCGTTTTCTTCGAAAAATTAAAGCAGACACCATCAATGAGCTTGAAAATCTAAAACCTCATAGCGGACCCGAGTTTGAACCTGTCCAAATTAAACACAATAAACCAATCATGTGCGATGGATCAGTTTCTAAATGCGACAAATATAGATGCAAAGTAAACAACTATATTGTAAACCAACAAACATTCCTGAGCTTTCAAACTAAAAATGAATATCATATCCGAACTAATATGCATTGTGATTCTGAGAATGTAGTCTATTTGATCAATTGTGCCCTTTGCCAGAAACAGTATGTTGGTGAAACAAAAAATGCATTTAGAGTGCGTGCTAGACGCCACGTTTCTGATATTAACACCTCAGCAGATACGCCAATTGCTCAACATTTCCAACTTCCGGATCATTCAGTTGAACATCATTTTGAAATCATGCCAATAGAACAGATTCCGACCTTCGATAGTGAGGAAGAAACGAGTTCGTTTCGCAAAATCCGAGAGGGCCATTGGATTAGAACACTCCAAACAAAAGCACCATTTGGAATAAATGTAGATTCGGGAATATCACAAAAGAACAAAATTATCCCATTTCAACTCATATACAATAGACGTAATGTTGAATTAGCGAAAACCATGAAAGACGAATATTCACAGTTGCAATCTAAATTAAAGGAACCGATCAAAGCACGACCAGTAATAGCTTACAATAGAAATCCAAACCTGAAAGATTTGCTAGTAAGATCAAAGTTAGACCGTATGGTTCCTGATAACAATGACAAGGTTTCATCCCTCCCTACCTATTCTTAAATAAATCTAATCCCAACCAAAATCAATGGTGGGGCAACATGAAATCATATCCGTAGGACATCTTTTAATTTTGTGTCTGCAAAAGTGTGTGCGTGCGTGCGTTTGTTCATATGTGTGTATGTATATGGGTGTATGCTCGTACATCCGTACGTGCGTGCATCTATACTTGCGTGGGTGTATGTGTGCGGGTGTGTATGTGGGTGTGGGTGCATTAATTCGTGAGTACATCAGTGCGTGGATGTGTGCGTGCATGCATTCGTGCGTACGTTCGTGCATGCGTTCATGCATGCATTATTGCGTGCAGTCGTGCATATATTACTGTGTGCATGCATTCGTGCATTCGTACAGGTGCGAGCGTGCGTGCGTGCGTGCGTGCGTGCGTGCGTGCGTGCGTGTGTGTGTGATTTCTCTATAATGTAGGATCAATCCCAGCCTTTACCTGTTAAAGCGACCTACTGATAAGTTCACTTTACCCCAACTAATCTCAAGGGGGGACCACTCTAAGTAAATCTAAACTTGGTCTCGATAGGACAAATTTAGGTAAAGAAATTTTTAATTAAATTCCTGTGCCAATGCGTTTTTTTCAATGTAAAGACGGACTTGCTTGTGCCAGGCCTCCATATTTGTCCCAAATCAAACAATTTTAAACTGTTTATATGTATAAATACACTGTCGGAATTGGTCTGCTGGTAGCTGATATTTCGTTTGCACGGTCGTCCATGCCTGCAGTCATGCATGCGTTCGCGTGTACACTCGTTCGTTCGTTCGTTCGTTCGTTCGTTCGTTCGTTCGTTCGTTCGTTCGTTCGTTCGTTCGTTCGTTCGTTCGTTCGTTCGTTCGTTCGTTCGTTCGTTCGTTCGTTCGTTCGTTCGTTCGTTCGTTCGTTCGTTCGTTCGTTCGTTCGTTCGTTCGTTCGTTCGTTCGTTCGTTCGTTCGTTCGTTCGTTCGTTCGCTCGTTCGTTCGTTCGTTCGTTCGTTCGTTCGTTCGTTCGTTCGTTCCGTGCGTGCGTGCGTGCGTGCGTGCGTGCGTGTGGGCGGGCGTGCGTGGGGTGCTTGGGTGCGGGCGTCCGTGCGTGTGTGCGTGCGTGCATTCATGTGTGTGTGTATTAATTCATTCATTCATTCGTCGACCTATCTGTTCACTCATCCTGTCACCTGTCCTTGGCCTCTCTATTGGTTTACTGGTTTGTGCCTCTCAGACACCAATTGATTGTCTGTGTGGATGGACTGATGGATGAATTACTGGGTTGGTGTCGGGTGGGCGCATGGATTGTTTGGACATATATGTTTGTAAGGGTACAAGCCACCTCTCTTCCGCAACCACCTGTCGTATTTTATTCTTATTTTTTCAACAGCCACACCAACTCATTGCAAAGAAGCAATTAGCACTTTGCAATGACTAAGTGAAAAAATTTAACCAAATTCGGAAATGAAATTGTAGCTTTCACCCATTCTCCTATTCATTTGTTCAGTCGTCTAGTCATCCACCGGGTGTCTGTCTATCGGTTTACAAATCTGTTCTCCCCTTAATCAAGTATTTGTTTATGTGGATGGCGGGATGGACTGATTGATGGATTGATATGCTGGTGTCTGGCCGGGTGAATGAGTGCATGGGGTGTTGGACATATAAGCGTACAAAGCTCAAACAACCTGTGACTTACAACCACCTCTCTTTTGAAGGAATCTCACTAGACCAACAACATTCAGTCAATCCACAATGGATCATCCTATGTCAGAAAGACCTGCTCAAAACTATTTGTTTATTCCTATTTTCGAACACATGGCAACGCCAACTTATTACAAAGAAGTAATCAATGCTTTGTAATGACTGAGTGAACCGATTTGCCCAAATCAAAAAACTGTATAGCTCCTAACTGTCAGAATTTGTTCCTATTTTCGAACACACGGCAACGCCAACTTATTACAAAGAAGTAATCAACGCTTTGTAATGACTGAGTGAACCGATTCGCCAAGATCAAAAAACTGTATAACTTGTCAGAATTTGTTTTAATAATCTGTATTCAGGAAACCTGTCCCTTGCAATACTCAAACAACAAGTAAATTATTCTCAGCCGCCATGATTAAACATATCTCGGCAGCATTTGATCTAATGACTGACCAAATAGCCCTCATTGTTATTTTCACACCTTAATCGCCTGAAACGAACCGGCGTACTAACCCATGCTACAGTTAGATAAGCTCAATATAATTAAGCAATCACGCCTTTTGTATTAGCTGTTTAACTTCAGTAGCGCACAAGGCGCACATTGCTCTAAAGCAGGTCTTCGGGTTTAGTTTGATCTTTTGTGGAGAGACTGAATTAATAGTTAATCAGTAGTCACCATTGCAGTAATTCTCCTATAAATATGTAAGAATTATCAGTTGCCATTAGACCAGTTTTTTCGCTGCATGACGAAGACCATTACGTCGAAAGCGCTCCAGCAACTGACAGTGTAAGCTTTAATTTTATATATATATAATAATCTTGTATTAATTGTTCTTATTTTTCAGTTTCTAAATTGTTTCAACACATATCGCTCTAGTTAATATTTGGTAGTTAACTTTTTTGAATCTTTCTGACTAAATTTGACATAAATCTATAGAAATTTGATTACGTTCTAAAATGGCCAAGAATTTCAACGGCCCAGTAGGTAAAGGACGCAAATCTGGCAACCCAGCGTCCAACTTTTCTTCAACCAAAAGTGCTCCTAACCAGTCTGTTCAGGCCTTTCAGAGACTGGTTAAGATGTACTTCCATGTGTTGCAATGCTTGCATCACTATGGTCTTTTACGAGAGCATTTGGCATCAGACTCTCTCCCGAAATCTCTCAGCATGAAAATGGAGGAGATGAACTCGTTTTTCTGCCCTGCCTTACGAGATGACGAATTTTTGAAATCGACCAGCATGATAAACCAAATTTGGGCTCATAGCTGCTTAGAAAATTTAATCAAACATTATCGAAGCAAATTGGACAAATTAAAGGCAGAGGTAAAAGTGGCCGAATCTAATGTAATTCTTGATCTAGACAGAGCCAAAGGCATAGCATTGAAATGGGGTAGGCAAAATTTTGGAAATAAATTGGCCACAACGACAATCACAAATTTTTGGAAATTTTTGGCAGAAATAGCTAGTGATAAGCAAAATAGAGTGATGTCTCTACCAACACCGGCGGCCACATCGAGTACAGGTTCAGGTTATCATTCAACAATGACTAACAAACGACAACGGTCACCAACCACCTTCACACCCTCGCCTACCACTTCCAAGCGGACGAATCTGTATACATCACCAACACCAGCACCTGGTGTTGATGATGTAACAGAGTCATGGCCGGCTCTCCCAAAGACAAATTCTCCTCCTGTGCGCCGTTGTCGGGTTGTTACTCATTGTTCCCCCAATCTACCACCTAGCAACTCTTCCTCATCTCTTCCACTATCTTCTCCTCGCCACCTTCTGACTCGATCTTCTCCTCTTCCTCCTTCTCCTCTCTCAATCCCGCCTCCTCCTCTTCCTCCTCAAACTTCTTCTCTTCATGCATCTCCTCTCTCAATCCCGCCTCCTCCTCTTCCTCCTCAAACTTCTTCTCTTTATGCATCTCCTCTCTCAATCCCGCCTCTTGCTCCTCATACTCAATCTTCTCCTCTTGCATCTCCTCTCTCCATCCCTCCTCCTCCTCTTCCTCCTACGCTTCATCTCTCTTGTCCTCACGCACCTTCTTCTGCTCCTCTTCTTCTGTCTCCACCTCCTCTCCCTCCTATGGAGAATAATAGTAACCTGTCTGACAGGAAGTTTGCTAAGTACCGTCATCAATCGCATAGCAAGGGCCTGTGGAGGATCCCCAGAATCACCAAAAAGATTCTGATGATAGGGTCCTCTAATCTAGCCCGAATTGATTTAGATGTCCATCCTGACATCCAGGTTGAGTGCTATCCTGGTGCCGCATTATCACATTTCAGAACAATGGCTATGCGACACCAGGATGGCCCTAGCCCGGAGAAGATCATCTTGAATATTGGCATCAACTCCAAAAATGAGCATCCAACCAAAGCCTCAAGCCATTTACGGTTCATGGCTCGTGAATTTAAAAACACCTTCCCTAATGCGGAGTTGCACTTTGCTGAGATTAACTTCTCTGATAGCTTGTCAGACAGGCAAAGGTACTGTCTCAAGCGTATCAACGAATCAGCAAGGTCCAACTGCCACGTTGATAAGGTCATCCCCAAAATTTCTGATGCGAATTTTCATGTTGAGAAGGATAGAATCCATTGGACGAAAGAAACAGCTAATTGTATTTATAACCATTGGTTGACGGTACTTAGTTTAAACTAAATGTGGGTCAAGGCAATAGCTCCCCTAACATAGGATTAGGAACAAACCTTGTCAATTTAGCAGCTGACTATGATCTCTCACCATCTGAAAAATCAATTCTCGATCGTGGTCTTACTTTTATACCAACTCCAAAACCAAAAACAGGATTAGATTTGCTTTTAGACACAGGTCTTATTGAAGTAGCTAATTTTGGTCATTCAGTAAAAATAGCCCATCATTTTCGAAATTTAAATGGAGAGTCAAAACCATTCACTGGAAAATCCGGTTGGGACCCTCCAGATAGGCTAGTTGATGACAATGTTAAAGCAACCATAAAAACGGTTGCTGGTATAGCCAGATCATTGCCAGTTACAAACAATAAGCAAAACCTTTCATTTCTCGAACAACAGGCTATCAACAAATTACGTAGAAATCAAAATATTATTATAAAACCAGCCGATAAAGGTTCAGCAACTGTGATTATGTCTAGAGAAAACTACATCCGCGAGGCCGAAAGGCAGTTAACTAACACCAGGCATTACAGAAAACTTGATAATTTAATTTGGCCTCAAAACCGACAAAATTTCATTGAAATACTTAATTCATTGCATACAGATAAGTACATCGATAAGAAACAGCTAAAGTATCTGCTAGGTGAGAATAATCCACAAAATCGGACATTTTATATCTTGCCTAAAATCCATAAACCTATCAGCACCTGGTTAGATCCATTGACACCACCTGGACGACCCATCATTTCAGACTGTGGCAGTGAGTCTTATGGCATTTCAGAATATATTGATTACTATTTAAAGCCCATTGCTAATAGACACAAGAGCTTTCTCAAAAACACTGAACACTTTCTTTCAAAGTTATCCAAATTGTCAGTTCCGAAAGATGCATATTTAGTCACATTAGACATAGATGCTATGTATACCAATATAGATATTGATGCTGGAGTCAATGCTATTAAGAATTCTTTTGTCAAATTTCCTGATCCAGATCGACCAGACACGGAAATTCTAAAATTATTAGAGCTAAGTCTTAAAGGAAACGATTTCCAATTTAATGGTGAAAATTACCTTCAAATCTGTGGATGCGCAATGGGTAAACGATTCAGCCCAAATTTTGCCACGATTTATGTTGCGGAGTGGGAAGTGGAGGCACTGAACAAATCAACCAAAAAGCCTCTTCTTTACCTCAGATATCTAGATGACATCTTCATAGTTTGGCAACATTCAGAAGAAGACTTTTGGGAATTTTTTCGGATTTTAAATAACCAAGATTCAAACATCAAGCTAAAAGCTACTATTAGTGGAACATCGGTTGACTTTTTAGATGTCACGATCTATAAGGGTCCTCAATTTGATTCCTCTGGAAAATTAGAATATAAAGTATTCTTTAAGCCAACAGACTCACATCAGCTGCTTCACAAAAAATCATTTCATCCTCCACACACATTTAAAGGTTTGATCAAATCGCAAATCATAAGATTTTTTCGAAACTCTAGCAACAAGCAAAATCTGAATAGTGCATGCTCTACTCTGTTTGATGCTTTGAAAGCACGAGGCTATTCAGCCCGTTTTCTTCGAAAAATTAAAGCAGACACCATCAATGAGCTTGAAAATCTAAAACCTCATAGCGGACCCGAGTTTGAACCTGTCCAAATTAAACACAATAAACCAATCATGTGCGATGGATCAGTTTCTAAATGCGACAAATATAGATGCAAAGTAAACAACTATATTGTAAACCAACAAACATTCCTGAGCTTTCAAACTAAAAATGAATATCATATCCGAACTAATATGCATTGTGATTCTGAGAATGTAGTCTATTTGATCAATTGTGCCCTTTGCCAGAAACAGTATGTTGGTGAAACAAAAAATGCATTTAGAGTGCGTGCTAGACGCCACGTTTCTGATATTAACACCTCAGCAGATACGCCAATTGCTCAACATTTCCAACTTCCGGATCATTCAGTTGAACATCATTTTGAAATCATGCCAATAGAACAGATTCCGACCTTCGATAGTGAGGAAGAAACGAGTTCGTTTCGCAAAATCCGAGAGGGCCATTGGATTAGAACACTCCAAACAAAAGCACCATTTGGAATAAATGTAGATTCGGGAATATCACAAAAGAACAAAATTATCCCATTTCAACTCATATACAATAGACGTAATGTTGAATTAGCGAAAACCATGAAAGACGAATATTCACAGTTGCAATCTAAATTAAAGGAACCGATCAAAGCACGACCAGTAATAGCTTACAATAGAAATCCAAACCTGAAAGATTTGCTAGTAAGATCAAAGTTAGACCGTATGGTTCCTGATAACAATGACAAGGTTTCATCCCTCCCTACCTATTCTTAAATAAATCTAATCCCAACCAAAATCAATGGTGGGGCAACATGAAATCATATCCGTAGGACATCTTTTAATTTTGTGTCTGCAAAAGTGTGTGCGTGCGTGCGTTTGTTCATATGTGTGTATGTATATGGGTGTATGCTCGTACATCCGTACGTGCGTGCATCTATACTTGCGTGGGTGTATGTGTGCGGGTGTGTATGTGGGTGTGGGTGCATTAATTCGTGAGTACATCAGTGCGTGGATGTGTGCGTGCATGCATTCGTGCGTACGTTCGTGCATGCGTTCATGCATGCATTATTGCGTGCAGTCGTGCATATATTACTGTGTGCATGCATTCGTGCATTCGTACAGGTGCGAGCGTGCGTGCGTGCGTGCGTGCGTGCGTGCGTGCGTGCGTGTGTGTGTGATTTCTCTATAATGTAGGATCAATCCCAGCCTTTACCTGTTAAAGCGACCTACTGATAAGTTCACTTTACCCCAACTAATCTCAAGGGGGGACCACTCTAAGTAAATCTAAACTTGGTCTCGATAGGACAAATTTAGGTAAAGAAATTTTTAATTAAATTCCTGTGCCAATGCGTTTTTTTCAATGTAAAGACAGACAGACAGACAGACAGGCAGGCAGGCAGGCAGGCAGGCAGGCAGGCAGGCAGACAGACAGACAGACAGGCAGGCAGGCAGGCAGGCAGGCCTGCAGATGGGCGGGTTGGCGGGCGGGTTCGGGGTGTGTGGGAGGGTGGGTGGGTGGGTGGATGGGAAGACAGGTGGGTGGGCAGGTAGGTAGGCGGACATATGGGCAGGCAGGCAGATGGCAAGCAGGTTGGCAACAGATGGGCGGGCGGGTAGGTGGATTGGTTGGCGGCTGGCGGGTGGATGCGCAAACAGGAATACGGGCAGTCAGACAGTTAGGCAGGCAGGCGGCCAGACAGGCATGCAGGCAGGCAAGCAGGCATACATGCAGAAAGGAAGGAAGGTATGCACGTCTGCAGGCATACATTAGGCAGGCAAACAGGCAGACAGGCATGTATGTAGGCAGGCAGGCAGGCAGGCAGGCAGGCAGACAGGCAGCTAGGTATGTAGGTAGGTAGGTAGGTAGGTATGTATGTAGGTCGGCAGGTAGGTAGGTAGGTAGGTAGGTACGTAGGTATGTGGGCAGACAGACAGCCAGACAGCCAGACAGACAGACAGACAGACAGACAGACAGCCAGCCAGCCAGCCAGCCAGACAGACAGACAGACAGACAGACAGACAGACAGACAGACAGACAGACAGACAGACAGACAGACAGGCAGGCAGGCAGGTGAGTGGATGGGCGGGCAGGCGGATATACGGGCGAAATGGCACCAGGCGGGTACGTGTGCAAGCAAACGGGAGGGCAGGCAGGCATGCAGACATGCAGGCAGATCGACAGACATGCAGTCAGACAAGCAATCAGACAGGCATGTATGTAGGCAGGCAGGCAGGCAGGCAGGCAGGCAGGCAGGCAGACAGGCAGCTAGGTATGTAGGTAGGTAGGTAGGTAGGTATGTATGTAGGTCGGCAGGTAGGTAGGTAGGTACGTAGGTATGTGGGCAGACAGACAGCCAGACAGCCAGACAGACAGACAGACAGACAGACAGACAGACAGACAGACAGACAGACAGACAGACAGACAGACAGACAGACAGACAGACAGACAGACAGACAGACAGACAGACAGACAGACAGACAGACAGACAGACAGACAGACAGACAGACAGACAGACAGACAGACAGACAGACATACAGACAGACAGACAGACAGACAGACAGACAGACAGACAGACAGACAGACAGACAGACAGACAGACAGACAGACAGACAGACAGACAGACAGACAGACAGACAGACAGACAGACAGACAGACAGACAGACAGACAGACAGACAGACAGACAGACAGGCAGGCAGGCAGTCAGGCAGGCAGGTGAGTGGATGGGCGGGCAGGCGGATATACGGGCGAAATGGCGCCAGGCGGGTACGTGTGCAAGCAAACGGGAGGGCAGGCAGGCATGCAGACATGCAGGCAGATCGACAGACATGCAGTCAGACAAGCAATCAGACAGGCAGACAGGCAGACATGCAGGTATGCATAGAGGCGGGTGGATGAGCGGGCGGGCGTGCGGGCGCCACCACCACCACCACCACCGCCACTACACTCATCATCAACATCATCAACATCACCCTCATCCTCATCCTCCTCCTCCTCCTCCTCATCATCATCATCATCAGCATTATCATCAGCATTATTATCCCGCAGGATAAGTCCAGTACTGTTTTGTTCACACAATATACAGGCTAATTACTGTTTATTCGTACCTCAATCGCTGATAAATACGTGTGACTAGCTTTAGTTGCGACTCAGGCAGCTTCCTCAGAAATGTAAAAAAATTTGACAGACCGACAGAGAGATCAACAGACTGACAGACTTACCATTATGTACGAGTCGCAACGACAACACCCACCTGTTCATTTGAATACCAAATACAAGAAGTAGGCATATGGTAAAGAAAGGTACCTATAGGAGGTTATTGTTACGTTATTCGATCTGTTGCTCCCGTATATGACATCATAATCAATTCACCTTTCCAGAGTATCCATCGATGATTTGACGTCATATGACGTCATAATCAGCTAAGAAGCGTGTAGGATGACGTCATAATCATTACGTCATAAATGATTCTATTAGGTCAGACTTTAACTCTTGGTAGTCTGACACGTTGACGAATGGTATGACTCTACTCTTTAGTAAACACGCTGTTGAATATTTTGAAACTAATTTGACTGGGCGCTGTTGCTGCCATAGGCAGAAACAGCACCCAGCCCAATTAGTTTCAAAATACTCAACAGCTTACCTATATAATTTTCTGAAAATTGATAGTCAGAGTTCAGAGATCGATCGATCCCAACATGAACGAGGCGTGGGTGGAGCTTAGCTAGAGATGGGCGGGGCATAGATAAAAATGGAAAGGTCCATTATGTCGTGTGTAGGCTGAAGTCATAATCAGATTGCATACTTAATGACGAATCTAGCTCCGTCATGTACAGTGACTAGTCCGTCAAGTGTACGAATTGTTTGTCTTTACTATCTAATCAACACTCTTTTGAATATTTTAAAACTAATTTGACTTGGCGCCGTTTTTGCCATGAGTAGCAACAGCACCCAGTCAAATTAGTTAAAAAATATTCAGCAGCTTAAGGGAAATCAGGATATTATAAAGTATATAAATCGATTCCAATACGTGGGAAAAGCCGCCGGAAATTAGCTAGAAATGGGCGGGGCATAGCTAGAAATAGCACCCCCATTCCATCCGAGCCAACCCATCAGCTACATCACACAATCTGATCATCACACCTTCCCTTCACGCAAAAACAAACCACATCTCACCCCACCAACTCACGATCTTTTTCATACACAATCTGATCGGACCACTTTTCCCACCGTACCACATCCCCATCGCAAATCAGCTTGGCAGATGGGATAAATTAAGTCTGCGAGAAATAGCCTGGAATTACTCACAGCCGTTGTCGCTACAACGCGGCCGGTTTCAGCGGTGGTAAATGTATGCCAGGGCAGCGAGCTACAACAGAGTAAATTGGATCGGGCGCAACAGCCGGATGTGGAAATCAGACCCGTTGTTCGGAATTTTTAACACCCTGGCACCGACCCGCTACACATATCAACGGGTAATTCGTGTCTGAAGAAGCATAAAAACCAAAATACAACACATTCCTGGCAATACAAGACACACTATGTTGGATATTTTGAATCTAATTTGACTAGAATCTCTTGGTGCCATAGGCTCCAAGAGCTGACAGATTAATTTCAAAATATTCAACGGTTGATTTGAAAATGAGATGCTTGAATTGTAGTTATGAAATGGTTAACAATGAGAGCTGTCCAAATCCGTTCGAAGCTTGGCTAATTATTTTAAACGTTTTGCCAATATTCCATGCAATGGGCAAGAGGTATGAGATGGTAGGGGAGTGATGGTTGTGCGGTGTGAATTTGGAGGGGGTGGGGGTGGAGTGGTGTTGTGAAATTTCTTACGATATACAAGATGCTTCGTATTTCCGGATCATACTAGGCCTACGTACCATATATCTATTGTCTTATATACATAGAGATCATGAGAGTTGACTTGACTCAAAGTTTAACACAATACAGGATGTGGCGATAGAGTATGATTCCTCAATAAAGCTTATTTGGTTTTGATATGCCAAATATCGACAACTTAGAAGAAATCTAAAAAATTACGGATGACGGCTTCGCAATCCACGCGTGCTGTTGTTGCTGTTTATTTACCCTGATCCATACTGGCGTTGCATGTCTGTTTGTCTGCTTTGATTAGAAACAAGAATATGCGATCATGTAGTCTAGAAGTCACACAACTTTCACTTTGATTTCGAAAAATACATTAAAGATATGCTAATCCCATCTCAAATGTTATACTGCACCGATAGATTATGGTTTATAGATTCCATAGCATTCATAGTTTATCACATTCCCGTTACTCTAGCACAATTACTCGCTGTGTAATATCGCGTAAATGTTGAACATGATCACCACCATTTTGTTTCCTCAAGCGATAGTGTGTGATGTCATGGACGTGCCAACGCATTACGTTCTTTAATACGTAATACTCATCTCGGTGAATATTTTGAAACTCATTAGTTGCCGCCTAGCAACAACTTCCAGTCAAATTTGTTTCAAAATATTCAACAGCTTACCTGTACGATTGCTTTTATAACGCATTGCCACACTATAGCTGGCGCCTCTGACTGAGGGTATACACCTAGGCAGGCACGCTAGACTTTTGAAAAGTAAATAATAACGACCAGCATAGGCTGTAGAAATGTAGCAACATTTATCTACTAAGGCCTGAATATCTTTCTTTAGCGGCATGATAAAAAGCTTAAAATTACCTGTATAGTTTATGGGTGGCATATTAGATCACCTGCATAGCTATCAGGAGATACGATTAGTTGTACTTAAATATATCGTTGAATGTACAATTTTCGTCATCTGATTATATTCACCACCACTAAGTACTGCGAGATCGCTCATCCGAATGAACGCTCAGTCCCAGAGAAAGCTTTGCTGAATCACAAGTGGAGAGCACCTTTACCATTCCGAATGCTCCATGGAAGAAATAAAGAACATATCTGAACATGATTGTAAAACATTTGTATCGAATTAGCCCATTCATAAGCAAACTGCCAATTGTCCTGATCAGTCTTGATATTAAAGATATTCCGAAGCACAGGCTATTAAAATCTTCCCAAATCTAATGTAACATGTTGCTGGCACCTGGACTCTGTCATAGATGTCGTTTTTTTGTTTCGCATGCGAAGCGGAAAGCGAAACATGTAGGTATCATTTCCGACTACAGAAACCAAGCTTGGACACATAGTTGCCTATGCGACAAAGAACCGGCTTGATTATGGTGATGCCACTAGGTCAAAAGGTCACGGTCATTCTGATCTTGCTATTTGACCGCTGTATTTCCGATTCTAAGTGTTTGCGCGTAGGAAATCATTTACCCGTATATTTCACTATTGGTTAATTCTATTGGAAGTACACTTGGATACATAGTTACCTATAATCTTACCTATAAGAAATGTGATGACATTGAGGCCACAAGGTCAAAGGTCATGGCCGCTGTGACAAAGAAGAGACAGACGAGACATTTATTTCCGAGGAATACTTTGTTATAATATAAATAAATCGCTGTTATAATTGTGTTGCATAATGTTGCTATGCTTGCAGAGTTTATGTATTAACGGTTCTGAATGTTCACCTATCCGAGTGTTCAAATAATTAATCAAATTAAGTGCGTTAGCTATGGTATTATTATAATTTAATAAACATTCCATTGGCAATTTTGAAACTAATTTGACTCCGAACCCTAAGTTGCTGCCATATATTCGTTTCAAACTATTAAACATCTTACCTGCATAGTTTAGATACTGGGAATTCACGTTTCAAAGTTTCAAAATCGATTCCAAGACTGGCAAAATGCAGGGGTAGCATTGCCAGAAATGGGCTGGTTTCAGCTAGAAATGGGCGTGTCCCTAGCTAGAAACGGGCGTGTCCGAGCTAGAAACTGGCGTGTCCCAGCTAGAAATGGATTCGTATAATGCATATCGATCTCTGTACTGGTGACCAAGGAGCAATACAATATTCAATATTGATCAACGATACAAATATAATATGGATTCAAGAGGACAACCGCTGGACAATTATCTGGATCCTATCTTGACTATTGTGTTGCTGAAACTGCAGCAATGGTTTTCAGCGACACGTAAATAAGCTTCAATGGAGGAATCCAGTTTCTCATTCTATCACATGGCATCATATCGTCCTACGTGATGTGTAGGATGACGTCATAATCAATCACGTTATGGATGACATAGCTAAGTTCGTCACGAAGGTTAATTGAGACGGACTAACCGTAACGGTTGTTGTACGAATTGCACGTATTTGCTATTTAGTAAACATTCTGTTGAATGTTTTGAAACTAATTTGATTGGGCGACGTTGGTGGCATTGGCGGCAACAGCACCCAGTTAAATTAGTTTCAAAATCATCTAACAGCTTATCTGTATATTTTTCTGAATATTGATAGTCATGGAGTTCAGGGATCGATCGATCCCAACGCTGGCGGAGTGTGGGTGGAGCTTAGATAAAGATGGGTGGGGCATAGCTAAAACTCGATTCTTCCATTTAGGTGAGAAGGTATAGGGCTTCTCGACATAATTTGGCAAGTGAAGATTACAAACGTTAACGGTATTGCCATCACACGGCATGGTTGGTATTACGCCGCTAGAGAAGTTTGTTCCACATGTATAAGACGTCAACATTCAGCCGCTACGCAAACTTCACAAATTCAATTATAGTACTATTTGTGCATTTGTGAATAAATTGGAATACATTCTAACGAATTTAAAATGACATGATGATGAGAAAAATGCATCGCCGTCTTGTTCGCCCTCTTCCAGTCGAAACGGTATAGCACAAAATAAATATTCACTGAGCTTTAATCGACTGACAAAGAACTGCACAAAAGCTTCGATGAAATCTGGTGACAGGCGACAAGGGGCTTGACAACGGATTGACACTAGCCTAGCGCGCCGCTCACGAGGGTGCCTCCAGGGCGTCAAAAGGCACTCAGAGCAACGAGCTATTTAATTAAGAGCCTGAAACCTGGTTCCCGGTCAACTACATGTTACGCCTGGTGATACGACGAAATGGCCATAACTGGCGCCCGTATCAAATTAACATTTCACGAAGATCGTATGAATAACTAGTGCGAGCTAAAGACGTGATTAAACAGCTGAGCGATTTGCATAGGAATTTGACATGAATAATTTGTGTGAATTGTTCAAATTCAATGAAGTAACTGCCATATGCGGGAGATAGTGAAATGATAAGAGTTTAAATTTGTTATCAGCCTCTAACCATCTCAAGTCGTTTTATTTTCAATTTGGCCTCAGCTAATTTTATAATTACAGCCATGTCGAGTTAGTTACATGGCGTAATTTAAATCTAGGATTGTAACGGTTAAATCACTATACTGTAGCTAATTTGACTGGACGATGTTGCTGCCTTAAACAGCATTAGGCAGCGACACATTCGGATATGATTGGGTAGAAATGTTTAGCTACATCAGCTAAACGCAGAGTTTTTTTAAAGATCGAACTACTGCACGGATTTCAGGATTGAACAAGTCAAATAGGACTTGCTTCCATACATGCTTGATGACTTGGCAGTGCAGAGAGACGATTGTCTTGCTAAAAAACCCTTATTATAACTTACACGGCTGGGGAAGAATTCAGAGATCTGCATATCTCTGCAAAAGGACTCGCTCGATCCATCCATCCATCCATCCATCCATCCATCCATCCATCCGTCCGTCCGTCCGTCCGTCCGTCCGCCCGCCCGCCCGCCCGCCCACCCACCCACCCGCCCGCCCGCCCGCCCGCCCGCCCGCCCGCCCGCCCATCCATCCATCCATCCATCCATCCATCCATCCATCCATCCATCCATCCATCCATCCATCCATCCATCCATCCATCCACCCATCCATCCATCCATTTGCCGCTTGATTGATTGATTGATTGGTCTAGTAATTTATTGATTGACTATTGATTGATTGATTGGTCGTGTAATCTATTGATTGATTATTGATTCATCTTTACTGGTTACTATTGTTATCTAACAAACATTTTTCTCAATGTAATTGTAACCCTGTTTTGTTAGTGCTACGCTCGTTTGAGTTCCGATTTGCTCTATTGAAAGCCGACACCTTCATATCCCTGGATAACTTTCATAAGTTTTATTGAAATAAAGAGATACGCTTGGCGTAGAAAGTTATACTCCGCTCGTTTCGAGGCTACACGTGAAGATTTCCCCATACAGTTTGAGACTTATTGTGATGCTATCAGTACGAACATGCCTTGGTCTATGCCTGTTATGAATGGGCCCGTGTTCCGGAAGCTATCGTTAGTATAACGACACCGCTTAGTTAATTTGCGAAGAGCTTTTCAAGAAATATAGACACTTATTAGTTATTGCATGTATGTACATGCACAAGTTTGTCATTTATTCATTTCTGCTTTCTCTGAGGTTCGCAAATCGCCTTCTGGATGACAGATAAGTTAGAAAAAGATCAGACTATAATAGTCCGTTTATGTTATTTTGAATTGGGTATGTATGATTACTCTATTCTGCGTCTGTAGTAGTATAAACATCCTGCAGCTGCAACCAGTCCTTCTTCGCTTTTGCCCACTGTGTCTTGTCTTCAGCCAAAATCCTTAGCTTCCTCAGGCCCATTCTTGAGGTCACCTCCCAGCACGCTTAGCAGATTTATGCAATGACGTCCTCTCCTGGCTTTGCATTTGCTGGCTCTGAATAGGGTGAATTCCAAGGCTCTCTGTGCTGGTGTCGCTTCTGG
Organism: Chaetoderma sp. LZ-2023a; assembly: GCA_034401795.1. Classification (NCBI taxonomy): domain Eukaryota; kingdom Metazoa; phylum Mollusca; class Caudofoveata; order Chaetodermatida; family Chaetodermatidae; genus Chaetoderma; species Chaetoderma sp. LZ-2023a. The sequence goes on from CM067367.1 coordinate 72,747,245, forward strand.
CATCCTTAGAACATGGTCTACCATGGACCATCTTTGCTGGACGACTTTTACAGACGGCGGCGACGCATTACACATCTTGTATAGTGCATCATTGGAAATTATGCTGTCTGGCCATCGGTGTCCAGTAATGGTGCGTAAGCGTTTGCGGGGGGGGGGGGGGAGGCCGCTAGATTGTCTAGAGCTGGCTTTGGAGCTGGTCAGCTGTTACAGTTATATATTATCAAGGATACGCGGGTTAAGTGAATTGGGTAGACCGTTACAAAGACAAAAGCCAATTTAAACGATTAAAGCATGTAAAACAAACAATGGACCTTTCCAGTTTTAGCTATTCCCCGCCCATCTCTTTCTAAGCTCCACCAACACCGCGCTCGTGCTGGGATCGATCGAGCTCTGAACTCCCTGACTATTTATTTCTAGAAAACTATACATGTAAACTGTTGAATATTTTAAAAACTATTTTGACTGGATGCTGTAGCTGCCTATGGCAACAACAGCACCCAGTCAAATTAGTTTCAACATTTTCAACATCATGTTTCTTAAATAGCAAAAACATACAATTCGTACACCGTGTCGGAATATTAAGCGTTAAAGAAGGGCTTAACCCTTTCACGACGAAGCCGCCAAAACCGGCCTCTGTAGGGTCTTGAGGAATGCCAATTTGCAGGCTAAGAGAAGACTATTTTTGAAAACTTACCACAAGAATGACTGGCTCGATAACCGAGATGGTCAATCCAGTGGTAAATTTTCAACTTTCGTCTTCTCTTGCATGGCCTGCAAATGGACATTCAATAAGTAAATATTTGAATTTTTGGAACAAATTGAGTCATTAAAGGGTTAATCGAATCATTCATGACGTCATGCTTATGACGTCAGCATAAACGTCGCGTAGTTGATTATGACGTCATATGATTGTGTGAGGAATGGATTCATGAATTCTGTGCATAGACGTGACACGAGGCAAAATAGAAAGAAAGCTACCAGTCAGAGTTAAGAAGGAGGATACTATCATGGATATAGATATTGTAAAGATTTGGACAGGAGAAGAACTACAAGTCTGTCTTCCAGGTGGCGAGGATAGTGAATAGGGAATAGTTGAGGACCTGCGCAACCAATGTTCTACGACGAAAATGAACACCGAACGAGACTTAACAAAACAAGTATATAGGCCTCTAAGGGCAAACTCCAAAACAAGTTTGGCAACGAGCCATAATGGAAATTGTCTGAAAATACATACGCATGCACGCACGCACGTACATACATACCCGCACTCACGGACACACGAACGTACGCTCGCTCACTCGCACGCATGCAGGCACCCACGCACGAATGTACACAGGCGAGCACGCATGCAGGCACGCATGCACGCAGACGCGCACACGCGCACACACGTACGCAGGCACACACGTACACCATCACCCACACAAGCACGCACGGAGGCATGCACGCGCGCACGCACGCACGCGCGCACGCACGCACGCACGCACGCACGCACGCACGCACGCACGCACGCACGCACGCACGCACGCACGCACGCACGCACGCAGGCACGCAGGCACGCACGCACGCACGCACGCACGCACGCACGCACGCACGCACGCACGCACGCACGCACGCACGCACGCACGCACGCACGCACGCACGCACGCACGCACGCACGCACAGTTACTGAGCTGGTGTTGTCCCATTACTGGCCCAGAAACCTGCCTTATCTAGGCTTCTTTTAATCAGGCCATACGTGAAGTAACATGCCAGTTCAATTTTCCAAGTCAAAGTAGCACGACCTGGAACTGCGTTTTATTTATTTGAATACAATTATATGCTGGCTAAATATATAACCAGAGCCTCTATTAGTTGGGCATAGGATGATAGGTCAAAGTCATTTAACATTTTAATTCATTCGACCGTGTGTCCAATAATAAACCTATATGACCTGTAGGCCCATAAATTATTTTAGCGATGGCAAGTTTTATATTACCTCATACTGATTTGTGACAGCTTCCTGCCGATACCGCCAAAATAACAACGGGCATATTAAATACTAGTAAATAAAGTAGGCGTATGCATGTGATGTTCGATTTAATAATTTCAATAGCAGATGGGTATGCCTACGGTTAACCGCATATACGCCATCCTTAAAAACCTTCTCAGAGATGGCTACGTGATTTTGTAAGGTAGTCTGACGATTATTAATCGCTAGACCTGCCATACCATCGCCCTCTCACAATGAGTCTAACACACTAGAATAAGAGGAACAGACCAGACAGCTACAGGGAATTAGTATGCGCGTAAAGAACATTCATGATTCAATCTGCACTCCAAGTAGCTCGAGCTTTGGGACGTTCGATTGAAGAATTTCCTCTGGGCAATGTGACACCACCTCTTTGATTCTTCAGGATGATACCAAAATAAGTTAAGAGCTCACTTGTACTGGCACTAGAGAAACCTCTTACCAACGGCCATTAGTAACTCTGTCAATGAAGGATGATACACATATAGCATGCATAACTGCCATGATGTACGAAAGATCATAACTTGATGGGAAAAGCCGAACATACCTCAACTAGGCTATGCAGAAGGACACACCATGCAAAGCAATGGCTTGTTGAGAACCAATATGTAGCATCACAGCAAAGGCATTCATTTGGAGCAATTCATCTAGATGTAGTCATGCCATACCAGAACTTATCATGATATAAAACCTTTTAGAACATATCATGTGATTCCCCTCATTTCTTTGGAACCAACCTTATACGGATTCAGAGAAGAGGATGAAATCGTTCTCCCATATACGACAAAGCAGGAAATACTAGAGGCGTATGCACCGTAGTACAACTGAATCATGTGAACAAAGGTTAGATGAATCTGTAGGAAGAAAGGGTATGTTGCATATCGTGATCCATGGTGTGTCAATGTCAGATCGATCAAGAACAAGACTTTGCCTTGCGGCGTTGGTGTGGTGGAAGCGTTTGTGGGCTATGATGCTTGGCGCTTTCCTTGTTGTGGGCTCGATTCCTTGTCAATGCCAATATACCATCATGCCGCGACTACTTCTATAACTAAGATCTGATAACTATTTGCAAAGATTCAGCTGCAACAATGAGTAGCTGGAAAGTTAACAGATGATATGAACAGTCCAACTATCGAATCAACAACAACAAATAGACACGTGTATACAAAATAGACTAGATATTTAGATGAGTCGACGGAGACTATTCATGCTTTTCAAGGTGGAACTTTGCGCAAAGCCATACTTGCTTAAACCTAGCGACAGTAACAGTCCTTGGAAAATAAAAAACGTCCGAAGATAATAGGTTAGCAGCTGAAACAAGAAACTGGTCTAATATTCACAGAAGTAGAAAATGTCATCTATATACACAGGGTGTATATATATAATACTTTCATACAGACTATAAAAGACAGGCTATGATTGGACCGTTTTATATATATACTATATATAGTTCTTTCATACAGGTACACAATTTACATAACAATACAAAACGGTCCAATCATAGCCAGTCCTTTACAGATATTTGGAAAGTTAGTGGGAGGGCATGGCTACAAGCGAGCAAAACACGACTTTCCACACTGAAAGCCAATATAGTGGGCCGGATATGTAACAATTTTGAGGTAAAATGTTCCATTCTGGCAGAAAGCATGAAATTTGGCATATGGGTGGTTTAAGGTATGCTGAACATATGCTGGATGGATATGATGGGCCGGCTAGGACACCACCGCAATTGATGTGGCAACTCTGCGTCTTGGACTATTATGCACAACTATAGTAAACACATCTAGGTAATTCGTGTGGTTGTGAGACGGATGGTTGAAAGACAAAAAGGGTGAAAGAGGAATTTTGTCCTCTAGATGTTAGTCTGGTGGTAGAGCACTCGCCTCCCAAACGCTAGGTGAAAGGTGCCATAGAATTGCAAGGTTCTAACCCTACTCGGATCGAGCATTGAAAAAAGGTAAAATTACATTCCAGATGATGAATGAGCTAAATTCTAGTGCCAGTGCGTTGTCAAAGACAAGGTTCATAGAACTAATGCTTGACAATAATAATAAAAACTACTACTACTACTACTACTACTACTACTACTACTACTACTACTACTACTACTACTACTACTACTACTACTACTACTACTACTACTACTCCTACTACTACTACTACTACTACTACTACTACTACTACTACTACTACTACTACTACTACTACTACTACTACTACTACTACTACTACTACTACTACTACTACTACTACTACTACTACTACTACTACTACTACTACTACTACTACTACTACTACTACTACTACTGCTACTGCTACTACTTCGGCTGCTACAGCTACTGCTGCTGCTATTGTTATTTCTTCCGCTGTTGTTGTTGTTATTGTTGTTGTTGTTGTTGTTATTGTTGTTGTTGTTGTTGTTTTAGTTGCTGCTGCTACTGTTACTGCTGCTCGCCCTCTCTTACTCTCTCAATCTCACTCAATCTCACTCACTCACTTTCTCTCTCCCCATCCCTCTCCCACCCACCCTCTCCTTCTCTCTCTCTCTCTCTCTCTCTCTCTCTCTCTCTCTCTCTCTCTCTCTCTCAAAATAAGCATAAGTTATTAAGAAAAAGGGAACTAAACAACTCAGTGTGACAATGTAGCTGTGGATGTGATAATCCTGGAGATCCCGCATGCCCTACTGTCGGTAAACAAATATTTGTTTAAGAGATAGCAAACATGCGTTTAATACAATATCAACACCATGGTGATATTTTAATACGCAAAATAAAGCAATCCGGATGCTAACTCACCATTCACGGTTTATCACAGGTATGGCGAATTTGATGTTAGATGGAACACGAGCTTATTTTAAAGCGGTATATATTGCCCAGTTCTGAGTATTTTGGCACTATGAATGCTATTAAGACTTTGCTCAAATTATCCCGTTCAGGTCGAAGCCGATAAAAACTGGCCTCTGCAGTGGTCTTGAGGAATGTTCATTTGCAGTCCAAGAGATGACTATTTTTGAAAATTTACCACTGGAATGACTGGATCGTTCAGATTTACTAGACCATTTTAGCGTTTAAAGGCTTACGTATTATCAAAGCCCGGTAATGAACCTGGACCATGACCACGATTCATATTTTTGGCAGAAATCGTACACTTCCATGTATATTAACAATACAGTTACAAACATTGTTTTAAAGAAAGAGAAAAGGGAAATAACAAATGATGTTTATTGGTAATTTCTATACCATATTCAATAAACTACCATCGGTAAAAAATGGAAATGGAATCGGGATTATTTGAGGAAACGCATTTACTAAATCTAGGAGCGCTTAACTTGGAATCAATTAGTGACGTCACTGGTGCTTCGCACTCCGCCGTATGCCAACTGTGTGTTCAGGTGTACCGTATAGGCCTACCTGAATATAAGGAATGTACACATGAATATAGTTTTGTAAGCGGTGTGAATAATATTATCTATAGGCTCCGATGTAGAGCGATTAACTCGCTACTGTTAATTCCCTCTTGATACTTTTGAAAACATTATATTTGAAAGTAACTTTTTCTGGTCAACGCAACAAGTTTTGGTCAAAATGATTTCAAAATATACTGCTGGTTTCTAAGGTCGCAACATAATGCTTACTGAATATTTCTAAATTCCAACAGAATATAGATCCCATCTCGAGAAACAACTAATTTCAGTCAAATTGTTTTAAAACTGGACAGTATTTCACCTGTAGGTCGTTGTGGCTAATCAGCTTAGCGCAAATATAACTGAGCTTCTATGACCGGGTGTACCGGGTATTATTTATTCGCATGGTGTACACCAGAACACATAGCACCACCTGCGTCACTAGTTGGTTCCCACCAGAGCCACGTAAATGCTATTTACCCTTTTTTTTCAAATTATTCTGATTTATTTCGTTTTTTTACTCGTGGCTCCTCGTTGATTATTATATAAAGCTAACATTCAAGAGCATATGTTAGTTCCCTGCTTCGTTCCTTTAATCAAAGATTAGATTTTGGCCTGGAGCTTTTGCAACAACCGCCAGTCAAATTGGTTTCAAAATATTCAAACGCGTACCTGTGGGTATAATTACCTTGAAATTGCGATTCTAGGAATTCAGGATTCAAACTATATGCATCGATTCTAGCAAGTGTATGCAGTGAGCAGAACTTAGTCAGAAAGGGTTGTGGCATATCTAGAAATTATTCCATCCTTTGTCACGAGTATCGGTAGTACTCGAGCTATAGCTCTACAGATGAAGCTGGCATTGTTAGTAACAGCATTGGAACAGTGACAACACCAGAAGCAGCCACTAAGAGGGTAGTTAGAATTTTGATGGGAATATAATGTAGCTCAATAGCGGAATCCAGTTTATAGATCAATCATATGACGTCATAAAACAACGTCACATCTAGGCTAATGTCATGAATGACGTAATTAATCCGTCTTAAACGCTTGTATTAAGTTGTATGGCTTTACTATTTACTGTTTTGAAATATGCAACAACAGCACCCAGACAAATTAGTTCCAAAATATTCAACGGCTTACCTGTACAGTTTACTGGAAATTCAGATTCAGGGAGTGAAGGGATCGATCGATCCCAACACGGGTAAAGCGCAGATGAAGCTTAGATTAGCTAAAACTGGATTCCTCCACTCACAATATGGACTTGAGATTGAGAATTCAGTCGCTCTGGAATTTGATATTACATTTGCTGCACACGGTAAATCATTGTGATTATCCTGAATTCCTGAATATATCATCTTCTTTAATACTTATTAGGAAAGATAGCAGGAACTAAATAAGGAAGTCGTTGACTAAACAATGAAATTCGACAGACTATGAATTTGGCCACCGCCACTACTAACACCGCCGCCGCCGCCGCCACCGCCACCGCAGTAGTAACAGCAGCCGCAGCAGCAGCAGCAGCAGCAGCAGCAGCAGCAGCAGCAGCAGCAGCAGCAGTAGTAACAGCAGCCGCAGCAGCAGCAGCAGCAGCAGCAGCAGCAGCAGCAGCAGCAGCAGCAGCAGCAATAACAGCAGCCGCAGCAGCAGCAGCAGCAGCAGCAGCAGCAGCAGCAGCAGTAGTAACAGCAGCCGCAGCAGCAGCAGCCATATATTCTCTTATTATTACGCAAGCGCTTTCTTTTTAAAGCATACATTCCTGGATGATAACGCTTGCCCATAGCACAAACATATATATGATGGAAATAGCCATAATTAACTGAAAACCATTATCCTTTAGATTGAGGTCCAATATACTGGCAGTAGTTGAGTGATCGTCAGAATAATCATAAACACCTTCTTAATGGCACTTTCCAGAGTAATGACGTCATCTAAACAGCGTGTAGGATGACGTCATAATCATTACGTCATAAATGACTCTATATGGCCCGTATTTAACTCTTACTAGCCCGACACGGTGTACGAATTGTATGTCTCTACTATTTAATAAACATACTGTTGAATATTTTGAAACTAATTCGACTGGACGCTGTTGCTGTCATAGGCAGCAACATCGGCCAGTAAAATTGGTTTCAAAATATTCCACAGCTTACCTGTCTAGTTTTCTGGAAATTGATAGTCGGGGAGTTCATATATCGTTTTGTCCCAAGACGAGCGAGGTGTGGGTGGAGCTTAGCTAGAGATGGGCGGGCCATAGCTACAAATGGAATTAGGTCCAATCGAAAAATCTCACGTTCAATATCAATGCTAATATATACGTAACCAATCTACGGTGAGCAGCAGTGAGATATTCGGGGGCTTTTAAAGGTATATAGTTGTTGAAAAGACTTCAGCTTCGTTACAAAGCAAGCACACAGATCTATGATATTGGCTTGCGGCTGACTATACGTTAGTTCACGGATTCTATGTGAATCTGATTCACAATCATTTATTATTAATTCATGAATCCATTTCCTCACTCAAACATATGACGTCATAATCAACTACGCAACGTTTATGCTGACGTCATAATCATGACGTCATGACCGATTCGACTATGCCCGTCTTTAACGCTTAATAGTCCGACACGTTGTACGAATTATATATCTATACTATTTAATAAACATACTGTTGAATATTTTGAAACTAATTTGGCTGGGCGCTGTTGCTGCCATAGGTTTCAAAATAGTCAACAGCCTACCTGTATACTTTTCTGGAAATTTATAGTCAGGAAGTTCAGAGATCGATCGAGCATAGCTAAAACTGGAAAGGTCCATTGGTTTTTACGTATCCACACAGGATGCCAAACATTTGTGGATCACTGATATAGCAACAAAACAGAAGCAAAAACACCTCAACAACAAACAATACATACTGTTATCGGTGATGCTTATATATGCATCACATCTCATAGCAGTTAGTCCACTACTGCATGTATGTGTGTTGGGTGGGTAGGTAGTAGGAGATGTGCGTGTGCGTACGAGCGTGCGAACACGTGTGCGTCAGTTGGTATGTGCGCACTTAAAAAGAAAAGGAAATTTGATAAGGCCTTCTATGAGTATTTTCTCGAATTCTTGGTCTATGTTGATCAGGTCGATCATGTTTCCATAGCTTTTTAGCAGCTATATTTAATAGCCTGTGATATTATAAATCTCGTCACAGCCCAGAGCATTATAAAATCTGTGACAAAGTCTCTCGTTTTGAAACAGGAATTCATAATTAGTTATGTGTTTACCTTGACCAGCAGTTACCGGGAATTATTTGCATATAGTTTCGCAAAAACGCTCACACCCGCTGATTAGAGACATCTAGTAGTACCTAACCGAAACTGACATAAGTTATCATTAAAATTAATAATTCTGCGCACGCACACTTGCAGTTTCGCACGAACACAATGCCGTTAATACACACGCAGTCTAGCCTGCACGCGCGCAATACACCATTACCGCCACCCCCACCCCCACAGGCAGTCCCACGTGTGTACGTCCACAAGGCAGGCAGATACTAACATGCACGCACGCACGCACGCACGCAAGCACCCTCGCACGCACGCACGCACGCACATACACACACACACGCACACACACACACGCGCGCGTACGTACATACACAACACATTTATCCACAGTTCCACATACGTTCGCGCATATATGCATGTATGTACATATGCAGTAATGCAGATACGCATGAGTGTTCACACGCATGCACGCAAACATACATGCATGTTCAGCTAAACTAAAATCCGCCAAATACATGCAGGTTCTTGAGTAATGGATGAATCCACCTTTAGCTTTGCTCCACCCATTTCTAGCTAAGTTCCGTCGATTCTTTGTCCGTGTTGGGATCGATTGACCCCTGAAGTCAATTTCCAGAAAAATACACAGGTAAGCTGGTGAATATTATGAAACTAATTTGGCGTGGTGCTGTTGCTACAATAGCGCCCACTCAAATTAATTTCAAAATATTCAAAATTTTTTTTTAATAAAATAGTAAAGTCATGCAATTCGTACAACTAGCGCACTGCCTACATGTGACGTAATTGATATGACGTCATTTGCTTGATCGCCAGATTGGATTCATCAATTGTATTGCGTAGTCTGTAGCAAACTGAAGCTGGGTAATGCCGATACTATAGTCATTTGATTGCTTTGACCTCGTGTTTTTTAAATAACTATACACTGTCAGCCTAGCATCAGTAGCAACTCTGATATAATTAACACATGGTTTAAGAATACGCATTTTTGTGATACGTGCTGATTTACTTAGAGGGGCATGGCTCTTACGCTACTTCCGAAATTTAAACCAGTAAATGTGATAACTCATAAATCCACATCTTCACTCAATCATATGACGCCATAATCAACTACGTGACGTGTAGGATAACGTCATAATCATGACATCATGAAGGGTTCGAAATAGTCCGTCTGTAACGTTTAATAGTCCGACACGTTGCACGGATTGTATGTTTTTGCTATTTAACAAACATGCTGTTGGCATAGTCAGCAACAGCACCAAGTCGAATTAGTTTCAATATATTCAGCAGCCTACCTGCATAGTTTTCACGAAATTGATAGTCAGGGAGTTCAGAGATCGATAGATTCCAACACGGACCAGGTGTTGGTGGAGGTTAGATGGAGATGGGCGGGGCATAGATAAAACTGGAAAGGTCCATTGACATATATTTACTGGTAAAATAGGGCGATTGGCTTAAATAAATTGCCAGTGACGTAGGCAATGGGTCGTCTGGGTGTTTGAAGACACCCCTATGATCATGGGATCTGTAATTAGGCCGCAGAGTCTAACTTTGCCCATAGAATTTAACACACCAAATCAATGAGTTAAATACCAATTCTTGTTACCGATAATCAACATATAATAATCTTAAGCTAAGCGGAGAAACTTTGAGGAAAATACGATAACGAACTAGCAAATGAGGAGAGCTTGTATCAAACATTTTCAGATGTGAAGAAGCATACTAGAGCTTTATCGTTGGAGCGTCAGTTTAGAAAGGAACGTCAGGTCCAGTACCTGCGCCTAATAAGACCGGCAATGCCGTGTACACGCTTGTGTGAGTGCTGTGGAAGAATAAAAAATAACCGAGAGCTGGGGACGAGCCGAGGAATGTGTTATGCCAAAGGATGAGGTGTGAAATGACCCAAAGCGATTCGTCGGCACCTGTATCGGAGCTGAACTGTATCTTCCCTATGGGAGCAATATGTCTCACAAGGTGTAAACTGTCAAACCAATATATGTACACTTCTGCGCAACGGGGGAGAATCGCTGGTATATCAGGACGTGTAAAATACATGGCCATTGTCACAGAACTAATACAAGAGGTTAGAGCAGAAAAGAAAAACTGTTTGTAATCTGGCCTAATATGACCAATGTCTATGGCTCAGTCTCACACTAACTAGTGACGAGAGTCCTAGTGAGATGTGTCTGAACATATCCAAAATATGAACGGTAACTACGTGGCCAATATCATCTTTCTATTCGCAATGAATAGCACTATAACAAAGTGACAGAAACTATTCCAAGGCATCGTCACGGAACGCACAATCACGGTAATTTGTAAAACCAGTTAACTTGATTATCTCATCTCTGATAACGGAATATGGAGGACGAAAATTATACTCATGAATACATGGCATTCACCCATCAGGGCTGTCATGGATGCCCTTACAGACATGAGGGGAAAGCAGGCTGGGAATGTTGCTATTGGAACGACTGGAAAGATTAGCAGGATGGACGAGAGTGAATTTTAAATGTAGCAAGGCACCAAATTTAGTAATCCAGAAAGGTCACGAGGTGTCTCAAAGAACGCAAGCACAGAAAAAATAGGGACACGCATTTCCATCTGCATCAATTAAACCAATCGTGAATTTGATGGCCGGAGGGACACTGCAATCTGTTGAACTTAAAAAAAGCATGTTGATTAGGGTGTCAGCGCAATAGAAAGAAGCGGATTGCTGGGAAAGCTTAAATTGTGGCACTATCAGTGTGGCATGATAGCGAGTTTAATTTAGTCATTGACAGTATGGAGTGTCACGTTGCCGACAATAAAATTCATCTAAAGGGCGATTATACTAGCTACCTCAGGAGATGACAGGGAACTCTCCGAAGCATGTATAATATTTGAGCTATACAACAGGGCAGCAAATCCGAAAGGTGCCACTCAAATCCGTGGTAGAACACTACACAGCTACCAACATAATAACTTATGTTCTGCCAAACAACTTTTGGAATGAGAAGGTTAAGAAGGCAACACGATCTGGAAGGAAGTGGAAATTACCAGTAACCATTGACAGATCAGTTAGTAGATTGCAGCACACCGGTGTGATGGTAGAGTGTGCTAAAGGCAACTCGGAATACTTTGGACTCGGGAAAGAAGTTCGAGATCCGCAAGGAAGACTTAGTTAACGCCAGCAAGATTTTTGTGAATTGAGGTGAGGAAGAACAGAATAGCCAAAGCTACAGGAATGGGTAATCAAGAAGTAGGAGTGAGAAGGAAGTATAGTCAGATTCTGCAGAGTAAATGCTATGGCGGTTGCATAAATGGACCATTTGAATTCAGTTTCTGCTGAATAGGGTTTACGGGGTTCTTCCTTCATCAGAAAATATCGACGGTTGCTGGGGTGACTAAATGAGGAGAAGCTTAGATTATGTTCAAAGAAGAGAACTCTGAACCATAGGATGCCCCATTTCACCTGGAGAAGGAATGTACGGTCGGAGACCTGACACGGTACACACAGAGCTGGCATGACTGTAAGATAAAGAAAATGAAGAGAAGTGGTTTCCAACAAAAGGCCCACAATCGATCAAGTTTGAAAGCGAATGGAGTGTTTAAGGAGCTGCAAGAAAAGGCATACGAAATGTGATTTTGGGAAGAGTATATAAGTTAGAGCTGAAGCAGGCTTGAAGCGACATGTGTGTTTCGGTATCACTTAGCATGCATAACTCTGAAAGAGGGGTGTGGTCATCGGGCCAAAATAACTGAACCAATTAATTCTGGTGGAGCTAATTGTGACGTCGGAGCTGCAAATGGGGGAGACTGTGCGAGGAAGCGATTGATAGTAGGAGAGGCTGTTGGACCAGTGCACGTAGAGAGGTTGGATACTTTTTTAGTTGAGGTGTCGTCCAGAAGCCTCGCAAGACAGTCAGCCTAGAGAATGTCTGGAGCGGTAGGGTAGGATAAGGAGAAAGAGCGCAACAACAGTGAAATCAGTAACATGGAGTCGATTCCACAGTAGTGATGATGATTGCAACCAGTGATACTTGGCCAGTATTGCTGCCTCACCAGTGTTGGGTTAGTCCTGGGATAAGAAGCGACGTCAGCGAACCTGTACATTCACCAAAGACATACAATTTAGACGCCCACTGCCGGACCTCTTTTGTGTTTATCGTACGTTATTTGATTGTGACATCAGCTACCCAATGACGTATTTTCGTTCTGACGTCGGGTATTTGAGCGACAGAGCCCTCTAAAGGCATACGCGTACGAGTTGAAATGGATCTTTCCAGTTTATCCATCCATCATATGACATCATAATCAACGTGACGTGAAGGATGCCCCACAATCAATGACGTCATGAATGACGTAGACACCGAGTGCATCACGAACGCATAATCGGTGACGGACTATGCGCTGTTGCACGAGTTGTATGTCGTTACTATTTAATAAACATGGGCAGCAACAGCACCCAATCAAATTAGTTTCAAAATATTCAACAGCTTGCCTGTATAGTTTTCTGGAAATTGGTAGTCTTGGAGTTCAGGGATCGGCCAATCCCAACACGGGCGAGGTGTGGGTGGAGCTTAGCTAGAGATGGTGGGCCATAGCTAAAACCGGAAATGTACATTCTGTTCTGGGCCAGTCATGTCAGTGAAGCGTTCAAATGATATTTGCAGATCCTCGGCCACCCGTTCTTTTGTCACATTGTAAAAAGCTTTCGAACGCACGAACGCGCGCACGCATGCATACATGCACGCACGCATCCACACGCGTACGCCCGCATGCGCACACACATGCGCGCATCCGCCTATGCGCACACCCGCACGCAGACAGACATACATATAGATACGCAGGAAGGCAGCCAGGCAGGCAGGCAGGCAGGCAGGCAGGCAGGCAGGCAGGCAGGCAGGCAGGCAGGCAGGCAGGCAGGCAGGCAGGCAGACAGACAGACATACAGACAGACAGACAGACAGACAGACAGACAGACAGGCAGGCAGGCGGGCCGGCAAGCAGGCAGTCAGGCAGGCAGGCAGGCAGGCAGGCAGGCAGGCAGGCAGGCAGGCAGGCAGGCAGGCAGACAGACAGACAGACCGTACTACCCTCTTCCATTTACGGGTCGAGGGTAAATATTTACAGTCCCACCACCTGTTGAGCGCGGAAATCTAAATAGTTAGCAAACTCCAGTTCCGTCAGTTCCTAATGTAAACAAGTGTATAAGTGTCTCGACCAGGACCAGGACCAGGACCGGCTAAACTTCGTATTTCAAGAGCTCTCGTAATATTTTAATTTTCTAATTTATTTTCCTCTCTGTTGAATCATAATAACTCGAGGCAAGGTAGCTGTATTTTTCTCGCGTAAGTTTCGCGCAAATCTTGTCAATTGAATCATCACCCGCGCGGTGTCAAAGCAACTCTTTGTAAACACTTCATAATGGACATTTGTAAGAATTATTATTTTTTTATTATTAATGAATACAAACATCAACTAAGATGATAATATACGCGTCATGTAAATCAGTGAAGAGTTCCTACACGCACCCACACGCACCTTTCTTTAGTTGTATCCCGTATGAAGATGTCGTTCGAAAGCAGGTATTGTCGCTCGATTGAATAGAATCATCTGCTTTGGAAAAACATTATCGTGTCCTCTTCCGTTCTGTGGCAAGCATCGCATTGGCTCCCCACGGACACACACGCGTAAGCGTACAACACCTTCCTGCCACTTTTACCGCCACGCATAGTCAAGCAACGGCTTTCAGCAACGCCGATTTCTAAAATAACGAACCGTGTTTTTCTTCTATAAGTCTCTCCGTTCAGTGGGATAATTGTGAACTAGCAAAATCCTGATCACATATGCAACAATTATTTTCTTATCCCTCAAGACGTAATTAAAATTACCCGATGATGCCTTTATTTATTTAAATTCAAGAATCTAGCGCCGAATGAACAATTATTCATGCATTTAAAAAGGATTATCGATTGGCTCACCACATTGGAAAATAGGGAAACGTGACCACTGCGATACAATATTATTCCAAACATTTCTGTCCGAATTAATTGACCAATTATACGTTCAAGTGGGCATTGTTACGTTATCTATGAACAACGCGTCGACGTGAACAAACTAACAAGAGTGGATATTCTGAACAAACAAGACAGTCTCATCAACGCCGCAACTACCACCAAAATTAACACAACTGTATCAGTGCATAGGATGATGGTGATGATGATGATGATGATGATGATGATGATAACGATGATAGCGCTGGTAGTGGTGATGGTTGCGTTGGTGGTTGTTGTGATGGTGGTGGTGGTAATGGCGGCGTCTGGCGGAAGTGCCGGTGATGGTGATGGTGAGGGTAGTGGTGGTGGTGGTGGTGGTGGGGTGGTGGTGAGGGTAGTGGTGGAGGTGGTGGTGACGGCGGCGGCGGCCCTATAGTGGTGGTTGTGGTCGTGGTGCTGATGGTGATGGTGGTGGTGGTAGTTGTAGTGTTGATGACGACAACGCCTACGCCGCCACGGCCGCCGCCACCGACGACGACGACGACAACAATTGCTGCTGCCAAGGAGTAATTAGATTAATGTCTAAATGAGATTATGACCGGATTATTTTAGGACATTCAATGTTTACAACTTAAACGGGGCCCGGTGCTGTGTGACACTAATTCTCTGGGTAGTTGATGATGCGGATGTACAGAGCCTCGTGCCAGCCACATGTTGTCCGTTTTGGATGGTTCTTTTAGTGGTTTAGTATGCCGAAGTGAAGCACACGATACTAAGTATGCATACAGATAGATTGAAAGGAATTTGACAGGAAACGGGTACAGACAAATTCAAACGGTTTCTTGAGCAGGTATGCAGACATTCTCACAACCAAGTCCAGTCCAGTCCAGTCCAGTCCAGTCCAGTCCAGTCCAGTCCAGTCCAACCCAGTCCAGTCCAGTCCCGTCCCGTCCCGTCCCGTCCAGGCCAGCCCAGCCCAGCCCAGCCCAACCCAAACCAGCCAGCCCAGCCCAGCCCAGCCCAGCCCAGTCCAGTCCAGTCCAGTCCAGTCCAGTCCAGTCCAGCCCAGCCCAGCCCAGCCCAGCCCAGCCCAGCCCATCCCAGCCCTGTCCGGTCTAGTCCAGTACAGTACAATCCAGCCCAGCCCAGCCCAGCCCAGCCCAGCCCAGCCCAGCCCAGCCCAGCCCAGCCCAGCCCAGCCCAGCCCAGCCCAGCCCAGCCCAGCTCAGCCCAGTCCAGCCCAGTCCAGTCCAGTCCATTCCATTCCAGTCCATTCCATTCCAGTCCAGTCCAGTCCAGTCCAGTCCAGTCCAGTCCAGTCCAGTCCAGTCCAGTCCAGTCCAGTCCAGTCCAGTCCAGTCCAGTCCAGTTCAGTTCAGTTCAGTCCAATCCAGTTAAGCCCAGACCGGTTATGTCCTGTCTGGTTCGGTATAATCTAGTCCAGTCCAGTCCACCCACCACCCACCCAACATAGTCGAGCACAGCCAAATATAATACAACCAACCCGGGACACCACCCGTTAGTCTTAGTGCGTGTTTGAAATATCAGATTACAATTAAACAACAAACCGACACATTGTATAAACTGTGTACCCAACAATAGCATCACGTTTATTATCTAATATTACACATGTATACATCGTATATATGATGAAATAAAAATACATTATGTCTGCTCGCCTCCATACATTCCCTCTCACCGGCAGAAACATAGCTCAACATCTTGCGGCGAAAAGATTAACCTCTTCTCAGCAAAGCCGCCTAAACCGGCATTTGCAGTGGTCTTTAGAATGCCTATTTATAGCCCAAGAGAAGAAATCTTTTGAAAATATGGCATTGGAATGACCCACACGATAACTGAGCCAGTCATTCCAGTGGTAAATTATGAAAAATAATCTCTTGTCTCTCAAATTGATATTCAATAAGCAGATACTTTGATTTTCCTAAACTAATTTAGCCCCTACCCAGTGACATTCCAGTCCCTAAATTTCAAGACAGCTATACAGGAAAGCTGTTGCATATTTTTGAAACTATTTCGACGGGGAAGATTCAAAATATTCGACATAATAATCCTTACCTTATAAAGAATGTGTTATTTCTGGTCTGTACGGGTAAATCCTTCCCCATAGGGGAATAGCTTTTGAATAGCTTGTAAGTTAACAACGTGATATAAAATTGCCTATGCTAACAACTATGAAACCCCGCAATATATACAACCTACGATCCTTTCCAGTTTGTCCATCAATCATATGGAGTCATAATCAATTACGTGACGTGTATGATAACGTCATAATCAATGGCATCACGAATTACGTAATTAAGTTCGTCACGAACCCATAATTGATGGTGGACTAAAGCGTTGTTGTACTCATACACCTTTCCCACATTGACGTCAATCCACCGGGATTCCCCTAATTCAACACTCAGAGCAAAACAAGCTGCTGACCCGCATTGAGTTACGTTTGCACTAAAATACACCGCAATCTAAACGGTACCTATGATAAACTAAAATCACTATATTATTTAAATCATGTATCAATGCGCGTTCAATTGCCGAAATATTAATGCATTATTTTTTATATTTTTGTAACGATAAAATACACCATTCGACTTCGATTTATTAAATCAAGTGGACAATAGTGGATATTTTAAAATTGCATTTTATGAAACTATAAAAACTAATACAGAAATGTATAGCAAATTGGCTTAGCTTTCCAATGATGTCTGACTTCAAAAATATTATGAACATAGTTTTTCATATGCACTGCCTAAAGTGCACTGTATCTGATTCCCATAGTAAAGTAATGCTGTTTGCATGTCGGCTATCGCGGTTACCAGCCGGAAGTGGTATGCGCGATGCATTCCGGGAATGTATTTCCCAAAATACGCTAATGTGGGAGATGTCTATTGTGTGTCTTTACTTAATTAATAGACATGTTGTAGAATATTTTGAAACTAATTTGACTATAGCAGCAACAGCGCCCAGTCAAATTAGTTTCAAAATATTCAACAGCTTACCTGTATAGTTGTCTGGAATTTGTTAGCCATGGAGTTCAGGGATCTATCGATCCCAACACTGGCAAAGCGTGGGTGGAGCTTAGCTAGAGATGGGCGGGGCATAGCTAAAACTGGACCCCCTCCATTGCCCATCCGCGTACTGTGATTGTGCATGCCCTCTATACTAATTGCTGAGTTTCACAATTAAGTACATACCAATTTTATAATCGTACATTGATATTGGTCAAACGATTTGTCTGTTATCGTTATTATGACCGTAGGATAATACGAAATATTGTAGAGCGAATATTGTAACGGTCTCTTTTTGTTCGACCCTACGTCCGTCCTCCTACTCTACGCTCTACGCCATACGCCCTCCCTATGCCCGCCCGCCCTACGCCCGTCCACCTTATACCTGCTTTACACTCGCCCTATGCTTTCCCTACGCTCACCTACCCTATTCCCGCCCGCCTGCCTGCCTGCCCGTGCACGTACACACGCACACACGCAGTCATGTATGTATGCATGCATGCATGCACGGCCACGCGCACGCACGCACACGCGCGCGTCCACCTACGCACGCAGGCACGCACGCACACGCGCGAGCAGACCCAGCAGCACCCTCTTCCCCATGTGGGCGAGGGTAATTAACTCCCATAGTACACATACACTAAATATCTCATTCCACGTCCCCTGATTTGTCATAGTTACGGCGTGTAATCGCAGGTGTTGGTGTTCTGGATGAGTCAATGACCTTCGTCTCAACTATGATTAATTGGACTTGTTAGAACCTATTAATTAGAGGTTTCGCAATTTCCCACACTCCCCGTTCTGTATTGAGATACACAATGATGTAATGCAAAACTAATCTTTCTCAGCAACTGTACGAAATAGTCCCGTATAAATCTAATTGATGGATGAGATTTATCACTCAATCTAGACGGACTCACGTTGAATATTTTGAAACCAGTTAGCTTCCAATGACTTCCACCCAAAACACAAAACATGTTACATAAGTAATATATCTCCCGCGAACGATCTTTTTGAACGGTACCGTATTCATTCTAACAATTTAACACTCAAACCGGCCATAAACGCCCTCTAGGACATAGCACAATAGTGGCCTTGAACAATGCCATTTACAGAACAAGAAAAGACTACTATTTTCGAAAATCTGTCACTGGACCGTCTGACTCAATATGCGTGGCAGTCATATCAATGGTCAAATATCAAAACAGTCTTCTCCTGGTATGTAAATGGACATTTTCTATGATAAAATTTTAAACAAATATGAGCATTAGGCTACTCGGTTAATTAATGATATCTTCATGTCAGTGAGAACAAATAGAAAATCTAACAGATTAGGTCACGCGGTGTGATGAATATAATTAACCATTTAACCCTTACATGCCAGAAACGATACATTCTTTAAGATGTCATCAGGTCCCAGTCAAATTAGTCTCAAAATATCCAACAACTTTTCTGTAAATCTGTCTTGAAATTGAGATGCTGGAATTGCTAAGACTTTCCCTTTTATTGGTTACATTTGTTCAAGAAAATTAGAATTTAATGTCTATTTGGAGGCAAAGAGAAGACTATTTTTTAGAATTTACCACTGAAATGACTGTGGTAAATTAAAAGAAAATCACCTTCTCGTGGCATGCAAATGTATATTCCTCAAGATCACCGATGAGGCCGTGAAAGAGTCAATGTGTTAACAGTAGGTCTACATGTATCCTATATCCCTAAAGGGTGGCATTTTCACACGATTATAGGAGGCAAGTCGGGTTTGGGAGGAATAGAAGGTTGATCTATGTTCCTGGTGTCAGTTCTACTGGTGATGTAATGCTTTGTGAATGGAACAACTCATGTAGCCATGAATCAAACACAAACGACTGTTATGATATACGGTATTGCGATATTGAGGCTGATAATATATTACCACACATACAGACACAGAAAATAATATCCACGAATGGGAGGGGTGGGTGTGGGAGCGGTCTAATAAAATGTCTTACACAGGAAGAACGGCGGATCGTCGTCCCCGATGTCGTCGTCGTCGTGGTCGTCCTCCTCCTCCTCCTCCTCCTCCTTCCCACCCCATCGCCCTCTCCTCCTCCCCTCCTCGTCATCATCATTTTTGCAACGTTCTACTACTCCACAGACGCGCCTGCACTACTATGTGGTCCAGCATTACATTCCTTAATCCATTAATCCTTGAATTTGGTTGAGATCATTAGAATTCTCTTATAGAAAATGTCCATTTGCAGGCCAAAAGAAGGCTATACTGAAGATTTCCGAATCTTGATCTTGATCTTGATATGATACGTCGACAGAAACCAATTCTGGCATAGAGTCAACGGGTTTGATAGCTGGTCTTGTCTATAGATTTGTAGCCTGAAGACTAGAATGAAAGTCTCCCCACTGATGATGTCAAGACAACAGAGTCCTACAGCGGGTTCCAATCTACTGTAGTCTGCACAAAGAATGAATGTTTGTACACGTCCGTTTTATTCTCATACCCTTTGAAGCACAGGCTGTTGTTCTGAGTCAAGTAGTCTACTGTGTTTTTAGTTTCAACGTTTTCAAAGTTCCTGGGTTTAATCAATCTTTTTCCACGGATCGGTGTAAGATACTGGTTTGTTGAAAGAGCTGGCACTAGCCCTTCGGCCACCTTGAAAAACTGTGTAAGTTCTATTTCCTTTCTACATTTTTGTACTGGTCAAACCTCGATGTCGGTCATCATTCTGGCAACGCATCCCTGGAGGCGTGATGTATAACTGTTGCAGAAGAAGCGGACTGCACGCCTTTGTATGTCTCTAGGTTATCGATGTCTGATTGGAGGTATGGGTCACACACTGCAGAGCCATATTACATGCCTGATCTAACTAGTGAATAATCCGCAGTTTCCTTGCATGTATGGGGACAGGATTTCAAATTGCGGCGAAGGAAACTGAGTGTTGAGCTGGCCTTTTTTGCAACATTGTTGACAGGCGATCTCGATTTCAAGTTGTCTGAAAGTTTGATGCCTAAGCAGCGACTGTGAGTTAACCTGTTCTAATATATTATTGTCCAGCGAGTATAGATCTGTTGATTTATTCATAATGGTAGGGATATTCCACACATTTTAGCCCACCTCTCGAGCCTTTCAAGATCTTCCTGGAGGGTGATTTAGTACCGTAGCGATCGGATTTGTCTGTATAATAGGTAAGCATCTGCAAACAGTCGCACCTGTTATCGGACACAGTTAGCTAGATAGTTTATATGGCACAAGAATAACATTGGCCCTATTACAGTTCCTTATGGTACTCCGGATTCAATAGGCTTCTCATCTGACAGTTCACCATCAATGGCAACGCGCATGATACGGTTGGTTAAGAATACTTGAAGCCATAGTTGAATATTGCCCGTTATAACGTAGCATTTTAGTCTTTCCAGGAGTTTAATGTGCGGCAGAGTATCAAACGCCTTAGAAAAATCCGATATTGCAGCATCTGTTTGTATTTTCTGGTCATAATATGTATCAAAGTCAATGAATGTTACGAGCAGCTGTGTATCACATGAAAATCCAGATCTAAATTCATGATTTAAGTTTGATAGAAATGAACTAGAAATGTGGTGACTGGTTCGCTTAATGCGCCAATCACTCTAGTGGTAAATTAAAAAAAAATCGTTACTTGGTCTGCAAATGGTATTTCTCAAGACGACTGCATAAGCAGTTTTGGGTCGTCTTGAGTCTTAAAGGCTTCATGTCCAAGTAAATGATTATGATGATTTTACTGTGGCTCAGAATGTGAATACACGCGTGATAACGAATGGATGAAACCACCTTTAGCTATGCCCCCCCCCCCCCCCCAATTTGGCCATTCTAGTTAAACCCCGCCGTCCACGCTTTGCCCGCGTTGGTATCGATCAAAACCCAAATTCCCCAAAATCCCCAATCAAGGTAAGTATACAAGTACGAAGCTGAATATGCAGCAACATCACCCAGCCAATTTAGTTTCAAAATAGTCAATATAATGTTAATTAAATAGTAACGATATACAATTCGTACACTTGACGAACTATTAAGCGTTTATTGTATGATTTATGACTACTGTATTCTGCGGCTGTAGTAGTAGAAACATCATACAGCTGCAATCAGTCCTTCTTCGCAGTTGACCACTGTGTCTTGTCCTCAGCCAAAATCTTTAGCTTCCTCATATTCATTCGTGATATGAGTGTACCGAGTCTTATTTTCTTGAGGTCACCTCGCAGCACGCGCAACAGATTTACGCAATGACTTCCTCTCTTGGTTTTATCTTTGCTGGCTTCCAGTAGTGCGAATTCAAACACTCTCTGTAGTGGTGTGTCGTCTGGCATCCTTAGCACATGGCGAAACATGGACCATCTTTGATGGGCGAGTCCTGCAGACAGTGGCGATGTGTTAACATCTTGTATAGTGCATCGTTGGAAATTATGATGTCTAGCCATCGGTATCCAATGATGGTGCGGAGGTGTTTGCAGTGGTAGGCATCACGTTTATAGAGAGCTGCCTTTGGAGCTGTCCAGCTGTTACAGCTATACAGCATCAAAGATAGGCAGGTTGGGTTGTAAAACGTACTTTTTTGTCAAGGGTATCTGTGATCTATGAATCCATAGTTTCAAGAAGGACTGGAAAGCTGTGTTCCCCATGACACAGCGTGCGGTGATGTCAGCAGTACTGCAGAGCAGTGAGTCCAGGATGTTACTTCTTGCACATGGTTCCCAGCCACAAAATGGATCGTCATTTTCTTTAGTCTCTTGTTTTGTCGACAGTTATATGTGCGTAAACTCTGTTTTCGATTCATTCATAAAAGGATTCTCAATTTTTAGTTTGCTTGTAAATATAGGAAGTGTTCGTCCATGGGGATTCTTTTCCTCATCTATGAAGCCCACATCGTCAGCATATTACCATCTATAGTGCCATACCCACTAATGGAAACTGGGGGTTTGATCTTGTGGAATTTTTCCATGCAGATTTCAATGTAGCAGCAAGGTAGCAGGTAAAATACCGGGGATAGTCCATCTACATTTGGGGAGCCGATTGATGTCTCAAACACTGCAGAATTCACTGTCTTGACCGTCACGCTGAGCCTGGTGTCTGCAAGTAGTAGCCTCATGTCGCAGCTCATCTTCATTGCAACTGGCCTGGTGCGGTACACACATTATCCTTGAGCGTTTAATTGCGTCAAAGCGTTCCTTCCGGACTTATATACGTCATTCATCACGCATGTTCATTGCGACGTCAAATCACAGGTAACGGAATTGATTATGCCGTCATATAACTGAGTGACAGATTGGAATTCAGTAATTAACCTTCTCTATGCTCGTATCACGTAAGACAAACCATCTCTGAGAATACATGTTACTGGGCCAGTAATGAACCAATACCGACCCATTAAGTTGTGTTTTCATGGAAGAACGATGTACGGAATACATTGCTGAACACTTTGAGAGTAATTTTACTGCCCTCTTTTTGCTGTCCAGGGCAAACATATTCAACGACTACACGGTGCCCATAGGAGGTGATGACTCCCGGTTTTCCGCTCTGTTTTTCCCCTAGATATTTGCCACTGAGGGCTAAGATCAAAATTTCTTTATAGTCAGTTCCAATGTGAATGTTTTGCCAATTTTTGTGATATTAACTCTGCCCATTCGACATCTATGACAAAATATACATATTTCGGTATGCGCCTAATAATGCCGCGACATAGATATTTATATTGCATTCCCTGAATCGCGAATTACGTTTAGCCCAACAATTATGAATGAATTAGTCCAATTTGATGATGTTATGGCCAAAAATGTGTTTTTCAGCAGGCACTTAGTGACCGACCGTATTCTCAAAGGGTACCTAAGTATGACAAAATGCATTAACCCGCCTACGTTTGTATTCACCCACATTATATGAATATTTAGCCGCCACCTTGTGAATACAATGTAGTCGGGTCTTCTAAATAGGTGCAAGCAATTAAACGGGTGAATACGCCCCGAAAACGCGCACGAGAGAGAGCGAGAGAGAGAGAGAGAGAGAGAGAGAGAGAGATAGAGAGAGAGATGGTGGGGTTGAGGGGAGAGGGGTGGGGTGGGTGGGTG
This sequence comes from Chaetoderma sp. LZ-2023a, assembly GCA_034401795.1. Lineage (NCBI taxonomy): Eukaryota > Metazoa > Mollusca > Caudofoveata > Chaetodermatida > Chaetodermatidae > Chaetoderma > Chaetoderma sp. LZ-2023a. Next base: position 72,771,042 of record CM067367.1, read on the forward strand.
CGGACTTTGGGAGTGTGAGCTACCGAATTTTATTCAGTCAGATTAATTTGAATTTCACGAACCTACCTTTCTGCCTATGGCAGCAACAAAGCCCAGCCATATGACGGTCATATGTCGTTTGTTAGTTTCAAAATATTACAACAACGCTTAGTCCGTCTTCAATTATACGCCCGTGGGCGCCTATCTACGTAATTCATGACGTCACTGATTAATGATTATGATGTATTCCTACACGTTACGTAGTTGATTATGACGTCATAGGAAAGATGGATACATGGGAAAGGTCCATTGAATATATGCATTTAAACAACGCATTTGAAATAAGAATTAAATGTATTTGATTGAATTCAAAAGAAAATGCAAATATTTTCTTTATTTAAATGCACATGCAAATGCAAATAATAGGATTCAGATGCAATGGGGAATGAAATTGTTTAAAAATGTTATGAATGTATTTAAATGCAAGTACAAATGCAGATACATTTAAATCCATATGTAAAAGATTTGGACTTGGACACAGGCCTGAATTTCTATGTGTTTGCTTTGAGATACTGCACGTGTTTCTGAGTTTAATAATTCATCTGCATATTTGCACATACAGGCATCTGAAAAGTGCACATCTTCACACTGTATTATCTGGCCAGTTATTTATATGTATAGGTTATCAAACTCACATACGCCACCAGGTCTACATCTATACGTGTATACTGTTCCAGTTGCACGCCTCAACCTGTTCACGTTCAAAGACTGACACGCGTTCAAGCGGTGAATAAATTTATCACTCATATACATTGTTTTCATAAACCTTGGCATTTACTTAATAATTTTCCTTTTCATCAAATGGATCAATGCTGGTACAGCGTATAGCACACCCACCCACCCACCCACCCACCCAGTCGCCTCGGTGCTAGGGAAAATAACTGACATATGCTAACTAGAAACTTTCTGATGTAATATTATTTTGATTATTTTAAAACTAATTGATTGAGACTACGGCTCTTGCTGTCCGTTTAATCTTAGGGCAATGGACCTTTACAACTTTAGCCATCCATCATCTGACGTCATATTGTCATATAATCAACTACGTGACGTGTAAGATAACGTCATAATCATGACGTCATGAATGACTCGATATAGCCCGTCTGTAACGCTTAATAGTTCGACACGTTGTGCCTTTGTCTTTACCATTTAATACATATTCTGTTGAATATTTTGAAGCTAATTTGACTGGACACTATTGCTGCCATAGGAAGCAACAGCGCCCAGTCAAATTAGTTCCAACGTATTCAATAGCTTACCTGTATAATTTTCGGGAAATTGATAGTCAGAGAGTTCGGAAATCTATCAATCCCAACACGGGCTAGGTGTGGGTGGAGCTTAGATAAACATGGGCGGGGCATGGCTAAAACTGGAAAGGTCCATTAAATCTAATAGGCAGCTAGATTGGAAGCCTTGGCCATGGATTAGGGGAATAGGAGGAATTCTAATAGAAAGTGGTATAGGCAAGTTGGGCATAGCCTACACCAGAATTGACAGAGAAAATCAATACTACTCGCCCGTACCTGCTCATGCACTTTTACGGGACCCACTAACTATACTTCATTTCGCAAGTTTTTGAAGGCTAGTGTTTGAACGAGTTGACAGCAAATTCTACTGCGCATCGACATAGAACAAGATAATCAATCAAGACCCGAGTGGACCTTTCTATCAGAAAGCTTCTCCAATATTCTGACATAGATGGACCAATAGAAGGATCCGATCTGTTACTCAAAAATCTGACGTCATCAAAATACATGACTTGTTGGCTGATGTCACAATAGAATGGCATGGTACCGTCAGCAAACGTCCACTTGTAACCATCTGTATGGTTTGTATTTCCTCAAATGACAACATCGGCCATGAATGTGTAAAGTTTTTCATCTTTGATAGAAAAATGGAATATTGAACTATTGTTTTAAAATAAAAACAAACACATGCACCCAATCAGCGGTACATATGTAGAAATTGACCATTCTATTGGATGAAGAATATAGAGATTTACCAAAAGAGATTATGAGACAAAAATTTATATCAAATCAATATAATTCTAGATACTTTACCTCTGACATACGACGACGTTGGCTGTGGAAACAAAATTTAATAGATCCAACAACTGGCTGTCGTACATCATCGTGTTACCCACGACAACTGTTGCTTATCTTCCCTCTATCTAAAGATATGCATAAATTGGACGCGACTGTCCTCACCATGTATCTATAACTACTTCATGAAATGGCAGTGTGCTGTCAAATGTAAGGAGCCACTCATCAACTGCATCCCAACCGATATAGTCCTATAACAATCCTATTATTTAGATGCTAATTTGCGTGCAAGCGAATTCTCTGTAAAGACAATGGGCAGAACGACCCATTATTGAATAAATGGGTGTGCGGCAAGCCAATTTTGTCAGACGTATCTAAAAAGCTCAATGTCATAATGCACACATAAACTAAGCCGTCCAGCATCATTACAAAGGGCATCGAATAATCAACTGTGTTTCTAATCAGCAAACATGCTGAACATAATAATAATAACATAAAAATAGGACAACGAACACGAGGTGCTACTACATCACACACGCAGGAAAACGGTAATATCACTGAATCTACAGAGGTTCAAATATGTGTGATGGATGTGTCTCAAAAGATAAAGAAAGTAAAACTGTACACTATTTCGAATAGTTGGAGACAAACTCTGCATAGCCATACAGTGAACGAAAAAGGGGCAAATAGGCAATTGAAGTGGATTTCTTGAGGAGAATACTCTAAATAAAGGCTCCTAGAATGGGTGTCAATCTTCGAGAATATATACGTAATTTGAGTGTTTCCTCGACCTACAATGCTTGCTAGAGTCAAATACTTCAATGCAATATTGCACCAATGATGCTGTGGAATTAAATGCTACTGGAAGCTGGAATAAAATTGAGGGAGAAACGATATCAGTTGAACAAGAGTATTAGTTTCATCTTATTGATTCCATGCATTTCACACAGGAGCACAGTTTCACAGCGGAGGAGGTGGCAGCCATTTCACAATCAATTGTGATGGCAAGCATACGATATAATGGACCAGTATTATAACGATGCAATTCTGAAATGTGGTGAACTGATAAGCAGTAATGCCTGACAAGCACGGCAGAAATATGAGGATGAGGGATGCATAAGGACATCTTAGATTAAAAAAAACCCTCACGAATGCGTCCACCAAACAAAAGGAACCTACACAACTTAAAAAATTACACATCATTGGAAGGCGAAGCATCACATTAGAATCCTGCTGGGTTGGTTTCTTCCAAGCTGGCGATTTCTGGGAGAAAAGGTGATTGCGTGTGTATCATCGTCAGGTGTCCAGCAGTTAGTGCGTGAGTGTTATTATTATGAAAAATGGACACTCCTTGATATACATCATATGGCATAGTGACCATGCATTTATACTACGAAGCACTCCATTGGATTAAACCTGACATTTTCTCAGGAAATTAGCAACCTCATGGAAACCAGTTTATCCTCTGCTAAAAAACTAATTCCCTTCTAACTTCTAAAACTAATTCCTTCCCTTTCAGTAGCGTGGTGGTGTAACCTAGAGACCCTATTAACTATGAAATTAACAAAAACCATTTTGGCGATATATGTATAATGAATATTCATTTTACGCTTGTCGGGGATGTTAGGGAGGTGAAATGAGGTTAAGTTGGTATAGGGATATTAAACTTTCATATGAATTGTGTATGCCAGAACTCAGAACATACGTATAATGTCTACCGATCTCTGAAGTTTGCCATCTGGATTTGTATTCATGAAGGTTTGAAAGATAATAATAAACAAGGCACAAGAATAGCTTAATGTATCTGGATGCTTGTAGAATACTCACATAAGATGAAGAGATGATATCTGATGCACGATTCAAGATAATATAGGGATTTATGTGTACTAACTTTGACAATAATAGCGCATGACAATTGTTTCTCAAATGTTCGACCATCTATGAAAAAGCAAATATATGTAAATCATAAATTTGACCAAAAAAAATGAAGTCACACAACTCAGTGATTGAACTCCCAAGCGATTTGATAAATCCATTGTTGTCATAGCCTCCAGCATAATGGAGGAAGCAACTTTTAACTATGCCCCGCTCATCTTTAGCTAAGATCCACCCACGCTCTGCATTCGGATCGAACGATCACTGAACGCCCTGACTATGAATTTCCAGACGACTATGTAGGTAAGTTGTTGACTATTTCGAAACTAATTTGCTGGGTGCCTTTGCGGCCTATGCTTATTTACTAAATAGTAAAGAAATACAATTCGTAAAACAAAGATTAGTCCTTCATCAATTAAACGTTCGTGATGAACTTATCATCATAGTTAATTATGACGTCATATGATTGATGTATTGGTTATGGTGGACATAGGTTTGTTTTGATTGCGTTGTGTTGTGCGACATATTCGTGAGTCATACTCTCAATTCTCCATTATTGGCATTTCCGTGAAATGAGAGACTCGAGTCAGCACAAAAGTTTAAAAACGATAATAGATCTTAGAGTTTAAAATGGCGAAGTTATATGTACCAAACATATTATATTACACAAACACACATTGAATAATTACAACAAATTATTGCATGTCGGAACTATCATTTCTTTTATGTCTATTGTAGCCCATTGCTTGGTAGATCGTATACGTTAATCACGAATCTAGTTGTCCAAGTCATATGCTGTTATAACGACCATAAGGTATGTGTCAGTGTATTGAGACTTTTGGCAGTGAAGCTAGGATAAATCGAATACAGTTATTTACTCAGAGTACTAGTCCAAGAGTAGTCTACAATAGAATGCATACCATAATTGTCGTAGTATTTATTTTGCCCACTACGGTACCGTGTAATGGTGTCCAAGGCGCGTTTACCGTACCCAGTAATGGCGTCCCAGGCAAATTTACGCGACCAAACTTCGGGGGGGGGGGGGGGGGGGGTGGGGTGGGGGGGGGGGAGTGTGTGGTCGCGAGAGATTAACCCTTCTTGTGTCACCTTAACCTTTAATTGTCAAGCCGGCAAGCAACTCCGACGGCAATGGTCTTACGATTGTCCAGTTGCAGGTCAAAAGAATTGTATTTTTGAAAATTTACCACTTGAATAACTGGCTCGGTAACCGAGCCAGTCATTCCAGTGGTAAATTTTCAAAACTACGATTCTCTTTGCCTGCAAATTGACGATGGCTAATCAAAAACTTGAATTTTCTTAACAATTTCCCCTTTTGCAGACAATCTGATCAAAACGTTGTCTGTAGTTGTCTTGATGGCAGAAAGCGATTTTTATAATGTTCCCTTGACCTGCAAACAATACAATTTTATTAAAAAGTCCTGGCAATTAAACGGTTAATTGATATGAGTTGCATCCTGGGCGCTTTGAGGCGCTGTTACCATAAGCGGGGTTAAGTCACCTGAACCTTGCGTTCAAGGCGACGTTCGAAATATTGATGCTGGAAATGAAATTGTGTTTTTATAGCATGAGAGATTTTCTGATAATTTTTTATAAATCCTTGACTCGAAACATAGTTGCTAAGAAAACACGAATCTACGAAACAAAAGAAGTATTAGAATTAATATATATATATATATATATATATATATATATATATAGGCTGTTCCATAAGGTAGGTTTCATATGTAAAACATTTTCGTTGTAGTTGGAATAACGCACAATGTCCCATTTTCCCCCACAAACGATAGTCATATACCGTGCAGCTGAGAAATAACGTACTCGGTTTCCAAAACAAAATAAAATGTAATGTTGAAAATTTGGACGTAATATGACTGGAAACTTGCCGCCTAAGGCATAAGGCAGCAATTGTATCCAAACAAATTAAGTCCAACTATTCAACATAATAATTCGTACATGGTGTTCGAAATTGTACTAACTACCATGTTTCTGTTTTTGTTTGAGAAGATTTTCTGATTTATTTATGAGCGTTACTGTACGTGGTCTACGCATGGAACGGTACCTATTGGTGGGTTGATAGATGACGATCGATCCTCTCTAGGTATACGTGTAGGTCTTGGACTAATTATCTTATAGTGGTGGGCTATGTGTGTATTTGTGTGGATGATACCGCGATGATTGGTGTGGGTGGAGGGGGTTGGGAGAGGGGCGGGGTTAGGTGTGTTACTGCTGGGTGTGTGTTTGGAGGATAGCTGATTGTGGTTTCAGTTGTTAGTTATGAAGATGGTGTTATGAAACGTACATACATTGACATCCTTGTTAACGTCAATCTCGGGAAAGGTCTATGCCCGATTAGACTGTCTCTGGCTAATTAGCAGCCATCCTAGCTAGCCCTATTAGTTCTAAAATCCTCGTAGTATAATTTGAAAAAGGCCAAATATGTAAAAGGGTGATAATTTAAGAAAGCAATTTGAACGACAGGTATTGCTCTCCTCTAATGCAACACTTTCCATTCAACATTTTCTTAAAATATCTCGCAGATTCTCGGCTATGTTGTGTAAAATTATCATTTGAAATATATACGTGATTAGAGTTAAATGCGTTACTATTGCCCACTTTAACCCGTTTAGTCCCTGAAATGACAGCGGTCTCAAACTGAAGACGACTATACAAGATAGCTGGTGAACATTCTGAATCTAATGTGGCTGGGATCTGTCGTTGCCCTAGGTAGCAACAGCTCCTATTAATTTGTTTCAAAATATGTAACAACATTTCTTACATAAAAAAATAATATGTCGTTTAATTTGTACAAGGGTTGTCAAGTTAAAACGACCGCGCAGATTGCCCGTGTTTTTCTTACTGTGCGAGTGTTTTCTGAGAAAGCATTGGGGCCAATTGAAGGATGCCATCTCATTAGTCAGAAGCATTGAATACGAATTAACAACATGACTTCACGAGAAGATCTCTCTATCACCGTCTGTCTGACTGGGTCTCTGTATCTACCCCCCCCCCCCCCCCCCCTCATCTTTCATACGCTTTTATCTTTCTCCACTCTTCCACGCCTTTAGACTCCACCTTCCATACAGTTGCCATCTCTCTATCTCTCTCTCTCTGTATCGCTCTCTGTCTCTCTCTCTCTCTCCCTCCCCCTCTCTCTCTCTCTTTCTCTCTCTCTCTCTCGCTCTCTCTCTCTTTCTCACCTCACCGGGATCTCTACCCCTCTCTCTCTCTCCCTCCCTCCCTCCCTCCCTTCCTCCCTTCCTCCCTCCCTCCCTCCCATCTCTCTCTCACTCCATCACTCTCCTTCTCCTCTCCACCTCCCTTAAAATCCACCACCCCTCTTCCGTCGCCTCGAGCCCCATCCCTCTCTCGCCTTCCACCCCGTTGTTAGTTCACCTGCCGTTCCCTCTGTCTCCTCTATCTAGCCCTCTCTGTGTATAACTCCATCATCTTTCTCCCCCACCACCCTCTCTCTCTCTCTTTCTCTCCTCTCTTTCTCTCCCCCCCCCCCCTCTCTCACACTCTTTCTCCCTCACCCTCTCTCACACACCCTCTCTCTGCATCTCCTTCCTCATATCTCTCATCTCTTCCACTTTCTCATACCTTTCATGTTGTTCTCTCCGTCACTTTTGTCATCGCATGCAGTCACACATATATCCGACAAGCAATGCTCATTCCAAACCTGATTTACGATTTTGTACCAAATGCGCCTCAAAAGACTTGCAATTTTACTGATGCAGGTTGTTATCTATGCATCGGGAGATTGTTATCTATTCTCCCATAAATGGCTTAATTTATTGCTCCGGTGATGTATTGTATTAGGTACAAAACTAGTTTGCCTAGAGCGTACAGACGAAACCCACTGCAATCTGCTACACATATTACAAACATGTACGATCGTGAACGATGTTGATCGCTCAAATGGCACATAGTTGCAAATGTATGTGACGAACTTTAGGTGCGCTTCCTTGCTAACAATGTTCACGTCACAACAGCATCCGTGAGTAACCTAAAACACACGGAGCTATATAGAGCTATAAAACTACCAACTGAGTACGGTGTAGATTAAATAGTGTTCAACGTGTACGGGATGGACACTGAGCAAATAAGATTCCTGGTTTAACATCGTACCCTGCGATGTTGTACTGAAATGAAATGGAAATGAAATGATATGAAAGCTTTATTCTAAGCTCTTGTAAAAAAGGTGTCCAAACCTTTTCCAAAGCAGCCGAAATAGCAAATCATAAACTGCGTTTCAACCTTGCTTCTATAGTCAATATGCAGGTTTGGACAGCAAATGCTCATTTATATAATCCTAAGTTGCTTGAGTACGGAATGCCCCATAAGTTACTCTTCATAGTTATAAAGTGGATAGTTTGGGTAAAAACAAATGTGACGTTGGACTTACTGTAACCAGGCAGTAACTGAGAAAAGGCATCGACTGCCACACCTTCAATGATTCGGGACAAGATCATAAGTGTAGCGGTAACTAACATCGCTCTAACATTGTGTCCAAATAGGAAAGAAAGTTAATAACCCAGCCAAACAGTTGTGGCTTTGCTCGTCGTGCATTAAAACAATGAGTAAGTGGAAAGGGAATGCAACCTTTAGAGAGCATCTGAACAGGTGGCAAGTGGAAGAATTTGTTTGTCATGGGAATGTCATGCATTTCGTGACCCCCTTATCACTGATTCAGATTAGTACATCTGCGAGAACAGAAGTATGAATGTAACAGTCAAATATTAAGGCGCGTTGATTCACCTCACGTTGTTCGTAGAAAATCGCATCCGCAGTGATCTTGAAAGTAACCGGGTCGTGCAAATTCAGAGCATACAGTCGCTGCAACTACTCTGTGCAGCCTTCGACTCAGCCATTTAGATGCGATAGGCCTGTGTGTATCTGGAGCACATGCGACAGCTGGGTGAAACTGGACCTCAACTCACCAAAGATTCTGGTGAAAGATACAAAATGGCGTTGCAAATCTATAAAGAGCAGACACGACCATCAAACAAATCATAGATAGGTTAAGCCAGGTATAACTGGCAGTACAAAAAAGAAGCCGTCTGTAGCAACGTGGAGACCAATTTACCAGGAGATGCTAGTGAAAGCAGCCTTCCTTGACACCGAAGTGAATTGCCCATCCGTGCATGTGACTTGTGCTGAATCATCATTTCAACAATTCCCAAACAATCAATGAAAAAACACGGTCAAAACCATCCTATTATAATGGATGCCATTTAAAACCCACTTCGTGTAACGCGATTTCAGGTGAAGCTTCACATCTTTCTCACCTACGAAGTCATGACGGCAAAAATCCCTTTAGTTGATGGCATCAAATCTGGAGCCTGCGACTAGGCAGAGAAAGAGTGCTATGTAGAAGTGTTTGTCAGATTGTGGGAATGGATTTAGAGGACTTGCATGCTCATCCTTCAAGGTAGCCATGTTAAAAACTTGGCATTTGATTCTTACGTTGAGAAATCAGTAAAACATTCGAGAGATACCGAAGCACGGTTTACATCGAACTGAATGTTGTGAACCAATAAATAGCATTGTCTGTTGAAATGCCCATGTTCTGGGAATCAAGCAATAACAAACAAAAGCTTTGTTTATTACTGAATCATCATGTCGTCACACAGGCCACCGAGACACCATCAACTCTTTAGGTATATGCTACATGTATTGAAAAAAGCGATTCCATACCGTTTCGCGTATAGTGGGTGTTCAACCGAGATGCTCCAGCTGTACATTGATATTTGGAAAAGTGGATACCTGTATTGATCCTCATGGCTTACATGCAGGAAATCATTGGACCCCAGCCACGGACATGATCATACTGATGATGTGCTATTGCGCGATGTATTCCATTCTAATGGTCTTCATGAAATGTTGTTAATGAAAGCTGTGATAAGTGATTCAACTTAATGTGTTTCTATGGAGACGTGTGTTGCATTGGTAGGATTCCATCATTGTACGGTGCGATCTTTGTATGGTATTACCTGCCACTACCAATGACGACGACGACGGCGACGACAACGTCGGTGCATATATACCGTTGATAGAAACTATGTGGATGAGACAAGCAACGTATGATAAATTTCTGACTAAAAATCACCGAAGGAAAAGAAGCCAAACTGTCAGCAAAGATCTATAGGTATATGTTTACAGATTGCTTACTCAACAGGACACAGTACAGGTGGTTAGCACAAGTCAAAAATATTCTAGATGAAACTGGATACAGCTACTTATGAATACAAGAAAACACGCAAAAGATAAACCAGATATTGAGAAATATCAATCAGAGGATGAGAGACCAACTTATACAGGACTGGGAAGGTGAAATGTTAAACTCATGGAAAATGAGAAACGTATCAATACGAAACTGAACATTACCTACTTAGCTTAACTGGCCAGGAGAGAAGTAGAGTAAAGGAAAGCCGAAAAAGCTGATACATAAGATTTTCACACCTATTTACACAAAATATTTTCACACCTAGGTGTTCGGCTTTCGTTTGAAGCGACCCTATCTCCCCTGTTCTGATTGGATGTTAGATGTAGATGGTGGCCATAAGCCCCTTCCCTCATTAAATCACGTGACACGTGTCATCCGATTAGGTGAGCTTATAGTGCTATCAAGCTGGTTTTGGTCTCGTTGGAACCGGAATTTCATCCTCTATAACATATCCAAAATCCGCAAAAATCCGTTCTGGGGAAATTTTACAATATGTAAATTAATTAATTAATATGCGTAAAATGAGCTTTGTGTGGTATAAAGCATTTAATCTGTTATACCATGAATGTATTTGTTATCTAACTTGTTTTATATTACCTGATTCATATACCATATATGATAGAATAAAAATAAATTAAAATAACTATTATGCACATTAGTTAATTAAAAGTGCATATTCGCACCAAAAGCTAGAAGATAAAATTGCTAAATTTGTGTACGTTTAGACGCTTAAATTGTGTATCTAAATGTAACGAAACGAAATGAATCTTAACATAAGATGATTTCATATCATATAAATTAATATAATCTTTATAGTTGTCAAGTTGGATTACGCACTCGTGTCTCTAATTCAATTTCACAACTTTAAAAATTATATTAATTAATATGGAATGAAATCATCGTATGTTAAGATTTATTTGGTATCCTTACATCTAGGCACATAATTCAAACCTCTAAAAGTATCTAATGTAACAATTTTATTTTCAAGAATTTTGCACCTGTAACACATACGAACCGAGAAATTAATATGATACATTATTTATGATCTAATTAGTATGTTCAGAATTCGATAATACTATAGACCTATGTGGACTGAAAGGTACGGGACGAGATGGTGTAACAACGCGAGGAAAGATTTTTTTCTAACAACGCGCAAGTCAGGTTTATTCAAACCATAAGATGCGAGATGTGTTCTGAAATATAATCAGAAATTATCTCATATAATACAATATTAATAATAACGATAACAATAGCAAAGTGATCCAGTAATAAACGCTGTAGAAAATGAACAATGCAGTAAATATGCGTTGCAATAACTGTACTCAGGTAGTAGACCTAGTAGAACGGTATTCATTGCTGTAAAACGATAAGCCACTGGTGCTCATGTAATAATTCAGAGCACTTGTATATCATTATGATGATGTCAAAATAATAACATAAATAAGCAATCGATGAACGATTGGTTTCTCTCTGAAGATGCTATCTCTGTAAACTGTTGTACTGTTAGACAGTAACAGCAATACCACTTCAGACAAACACCAGTCTTATCGGTGTGCCATTGTGCACCACTACAATTACACCTGGGATGACAAGCAGAGAAACGACCCCTGGTCCTATTATCTCAATGGAATTATGCAAACTAAATTTATATAATGACCAAATTCAGAATGCTAGGCTCACGTGTAATACCTGTTATCTATAAAATAGTTCAGCTATAAGACAGCATCGAAAGATCATATTTGTATCAAGCTGACCATTAAAAAAGTTAACGAAGATATTGAATTTACTCAGTATGCAATACTTGTTTATAAAGGCCGAGGTTGGTGGCCCAAATTTGACATCTAGAAACAGATTTTAAACACAAATTTCCGTACCTGAAGAGTTGATCTTCCCCGAGTTCTCTTCAACATAGCATCAATTCTTGTGTCTGAGAACGTAATCTTGAGAATCAAATCGTATTCTAAATAACCCTATTAAATTGTCGGGCTTGTATAATCAAGGAACATGGGTTGGTCACACAATGTGGGTGTAGGTGTTTACGGCAATAGTTCCTGTTTACTGATAGAACAACAGATGATTTTCATGCCATATATGTTATTTCGTAATGCTGTTCCGCCAACATGCCTACGTCATAATGTAAGCGTCCAATCAAGTCAGTGATGTCGGGAAATACGTCATGAGTATATCAGTTTTCTTCCGTGTACGTGTGATCAAAACAATGCATACATCCGTAAACAAATTAATTAAGAAATTCAGTTCATCAAACTATATCCGCCATTGATGGACATGAGTGTTCAAAACACTATGTTATATACTATTGAATATTTAAAATCTAGTTTGAAGCAACAGCTGCATCGTTTGAGATGTATCCTTGAATATGTAAATGTGGAGTTGTTGCTAATGTTTTGCTTAAGATAGATTTTAATGGTGGTGTAGACTTGATAATTAGATGCATATTAAATTTTGAGGAGTTACTCAGGAATCGTATACAGATATCTGTATCCGATTATCAAAGTATTGTATTCAATTTCATTATCATCATCAGAAACAATAAGTTCTACCATGTTCATACATCCATCACCATAACAATTGCCACATGCCGAAACACACTTAAAGCCATTTTTACAACATGAGCATACCATTGTTCCACATGGATTTAAAAAAAGAAGATTTGTACTTACACTGAACGACTTTGAGGATGTCTTATGGTCCACGTTCCAAGTCAGTCACCACATGTGTTATTTTTCTGATTTTTAAGCTTCCATTCCCATTCTGTAGGATCAAGTGTGCTTAGCATTAGGCTATTCCATTGTACAATTCGGATGCGTACTCTACGACAATGGTAGGAAGGTGCTCGCTCTTTTGCTGCCATCCGCATGTACAAGACGTACCTCAAACTATTTAATTTATCAGTCGGCTTCCCTCCATACAGCATTACCAATAGCTTCAGCCCAGCCTGGCTAACCTTCTCTTGGGTAGTGTCATATGTACCGAACTCATCACTCAATTTCTGGACTGCTTCTGAATATTTAACTATCTTTAGAATAGCAGTTTTACCATGACCGAACAAAGCTGGAGATGTGTCGCAGCGACCCCATGTATGAATGAATAGCAGCCGATGAGCAATCTCATCGCCCAGATGTGCACATATATCCTGGATATGGCAGAGCTTCAGGATTTTCCTTTGACGTTTCCTTCCCTCTGATCTCAGAAATATGTCTGATGGAGCAGGTCTAAAATGGTACAAGAGGATCACAAGCATGCCAGTGTGACAGTGTCATCAGCTACTACTGTCACGCACTGGTTATGTACAGATGCAAGCTCGATGGCTGATGATATTATCACTGTGTCTGCATCATCTACTGCTTGGT
>CM067367.1:72789615-72795222 GCA_034401795.1 Chaetoderma sp. LZ-2023a
GTGTTTCGCGGCTGCCGGGCTAGCTGATTCCCCCCCGTTTCTACAGACGTCCGGCAGTCGTACCTTGGAACTTGAACTGCGCACATCTGCCGCTGGTTCCACGGGCCGATTCGAGACCTCTGTTGGGTGAGTAACCTTTTATACGTAGCTAAGTTACTACAAATGGTGTCAGGAGTACTTTGGGCCCTAAATTAAAAATTGTTATTAGTTATTTCTAAATTCTACTCACGATTTTGCTGTTAAAAAGATAGAATTCTCGGAAATATAAAGACTACTCTAGTCCTGCCCGAACGTCAATTTTACAGACTCTGGCCGCCATTTTGATTATTTGATAGTTATTTTTGTATGATTTAACAATCACAGATGATAGGTGAGTTATAGTTAAATATATATTATTTATTTATACTATAGCATGCAAGTGTCGGGTATATAGATTAATATACCTTACATACATACATTCATAAATTCAAGATTCAATGTTATTTATCTGAACTGTAATGAATTGAGGTATATTTTCGTGCTTAGTTTCTATCATTCTCTGTCAGTCTTCCGTGGAATGACAATCCTATAGTTTCTGGATTGTTATTGTTAGTTGTCTTCAGTGTCATATGTACGCGATTCTGAGCTGTAATTTAACCGTCGGTTTTTGGATATTTCTTTATACTTTAATTACAGTTCAATTTCGTTGTTTATTTCAGAATTATTTGAAATAAAGGAGTGATATAAATCACTGTTGTTGTTATTATTATCATCATTATTATTAACTTTTTGAACATTAGAGGGTAATCTCCCTTCTAATCAACAAATATGTTTCAATTGTAATATTAGGTTTACTAATTACGCTGAACACTATTTGTTTTGGTCTTTTTTTTTCTTGTTATTATTAATTCAAAAAGTTCATAATCACATTGCTAGTTACTCCGTTAAAACACTACTCAGCTTATGCCTTCTTTTCAAGTGAAGTCTGAGGAGTTTTTGGCTCGCACCGAGTTTTCATTGGATCAATCTAGGAACCTGTTGGGAAGACGGCACTGCCTTCCTGTTCGACTCTGAATGGTGTCCCCCAAACAGACCAGGTTATCGGAAGGTCAAACTGGTTAGACGCATTCTCTTCAGAAGATCTAAGGGAGCGTCAGTTGGAGGATCCTGATCTGAAGACAGTTGTATCATGGATTGAACAGTCACACACACCTTCTGACGCGGAGCTATATTTAGCTAGTCCAGCTGTCAAGTTTTTGTGGGCTCGTTGTGATCAATTGATTTTTGTCGATAGCATTTTGCACTATCTCTGGGTAGAAGCAAATACCACACGGAATCTGCTGGTAGTCCCAAAGTCTCTCCAGAAGCTGGTTTTGGAGAATTGTCATGATTCCAAGCTTGCCAGTCACATGGGTGAGCAGAAGACATTAGAGAGAGTGAAGGCTAAATATATCTGGCACGGATACTCTCGTGATGTGGTGGCGTATGTGAAATCCTGTCGGATTTGTAGCTGTAGCAAAAAAGTTTCCATCCGACCTAGAGCTGCTCTGGGCGAGTTCCATGCCGGTTTTCCCTTGGAACGGGTACATATGGACATTTTGGGCCCCTTTATCACATCTACACTGGGAAATAGATATGTGTTGATGATCATAGATCAGTTCACTAAATGGGTTGAGTGCTATGCGCTCCCTGAACAATGGGCAGAACTGGTATTTTGTCACCACATTTGGCTGTTCATATTTCTTACACACCGACCAGGGGCGTAACTTTGAGAGCAACCTATTTAAGGAACTGTGCCATCTACTGGAGATTTCAAAAACACGCACCACAGCTTATAGACCATGTTCGAATGGACAGATTGAACGTATAAACCGTACTGTCTTGCAGTGTATACGGTGTTACCTGCAAGAGCATGACAGACAGAAAGATTGGGACAAGTGTATTCCTTTCATCGCTGGAGCTATACGATCTACTGTAAGCCGACAGACGGGGTATACTCCCAACATGATGATGCTTGGTCGAGAAGTACTACAGCCTATTGACATAATGTGCAAATGCCCTGTGTCTGCGACTACAGAGAATGCCCCTTCAGATGCCAATGACTTCGTCCAACAATTACAGCAAACGTTGCATGAAACTCATGAAATAGCACGGGATAACCTTAAAATGGCTCAGAAGCGCCAGGAAAAAGAGTATGATCTACGTTTGCATGAGCATGCCTATCATGTTGGTGATGTAGTTTATCTTGCTAATTCTGCAACTAAAATAGGCCAGTCCAGCAAACTACAACCTCCTTGGACTGGTCCATTTATTATTTATAAAAAGTTGTCAGAAGCACTGTTTGGTATCAAAAACCAACGCCGGGAACTAGTTGTTCACCATGATAGATTAAAGCTGTGCAGAGATCGTGATTTACCTCTCTGGATATTGCGAATGAGACGTGCTATAAGCTCTGAAGATCATGGCGATGATGCGACTTATTATCCCCCGATAATGGCCTTAGGTTATCTGATGATAACCGTGGTTCCATTTTTGAAGAGGATTCGGATGAAACCATTCCATATGGTATTGATCCATCCTCATCAATTCTGCATAAAGATCTAGATGCTGTTTTGACAGATGACCTGGATATCGACTCTGTTTTACCCGTCCTACAAACACAGCATCACTCTCCTAGGCGCATGAGGTGTCAGATCCGAGGAGAAACGCATAACACTTCCCCATGGCGCATGAGGTGTCAGGTCCGAGGGGAACCGCATCGCACTTTTTCCCCTAGGCGCATGAGGTGTCAGGTCCGAGGGGAAATACATCACACATCTCCTAGAGATGACCAACTCCAAACTCACACCATTCAGAGTCGAACAGGAAGGCAGTGCCGTCTTCCCAACAGGTTCCTAGATTATGAAATGTATTAGAATGATCTTTAAGCATTCGTGAATTAGACTATGTAAGTCTTCATGGACCCTACTTGTCCACCTGAATAAACGTTCCTCTGGTTTCATCTTATTACGGATTCATTTGGTCATGGTATTGTTGCGGACTGCAGTTAGCTTTTCGGTCGTAGTACAGTACTACAATAGTAATGTGATAATGTACAATGGTAACATTAATTCAACATTAAAAGAATTCCTGTAATCCAGATGATATGAAATTATGACTTCAAATTTTAACATTCTGCATGACACTGAAGACATTCAACTTGTCTGGAAAACATTTATAATCATTGGCTTATGTTCCGTTTCCATCTTAGCTTTAGTTTCAGCAACAGCAAAATCGTGATGTTCTATTCTTTTTAAGTTTTTGGGAAACTAAATTAGTTGGACACATAAGCACATAGTGGCTTTTTCCAGCAATAATACTCCTTGAGATACCAAAAAGCAACAGGGGTCCATCGCTGTATGACTCACAGAACGCGTTATTATAATTACGCGTTTTTCAAATGACGCGTGAATAATTGCGCATAGTAATGCGTGGTTATATTTACGTATTTCTTGATCACACATTACAAATATGCATTGTCAAATGATGTGTAAATTGTTACACATTAATCATACGCATTGTATTGTTAACTGTATTATTGTCCGTCATGACGTGTGGTCATAATAATGCTCTCTGTTTATGTGTATATGGATTAACTCCATGTACACGCTTTTATAAGTATATGAATCATATGTTATGATGCAAACTCATCTATGTATAGTGAAATTCAGTATAGGTTAGCTATTTAATGCCAGTTCTACATTTGTCAGCTCAGATATTTTATAGGGTAGCTCAAATATATTATATATAGTTTTATTAGGTCAGCACAAATATTTTATAGGATAGCCCAGGTATATTAACTCTACAGAGGTCAGTTCAGATATTTTATATTAGGCCAACATATTATATACTGCCATACATAGGTATTTCATTTATTAAACGTGTAGCAATTACATGTTAAAATGATGCAATGATGCATTATTACTCTATAATGCATAACTCAGGCATATTTATAATGTGCATTACTCTATAATGCAGAAGTCTTGCATATGACAGCATATTTATAATATGCATTTAGCAAAGACTGCATAAATCGTACAGATGCATTTCTTGCGCTTATCATTTCATAATGCGCGAAGTAATTGGCGCATTAGTCATAGCGCAAATTCATATGTTTCTTTCTTCTGCTGTATTATCCATTCCGTTTAGCTTCATTCAGATATCTTTATTGTGATAGGGATAGTGGTTTTCCGGATTTCCTAAATTTGTGGATTCAGATCCGTTTCAATTATATAAGAGGTATACCATAAATGGTAAGGTTAAAAATATTCACTAAATCAAAAAATATGCGATATTCATAGGTTTTCCTTGAATCTCACATAAGTTAATTTCAGATAACACTCCAACTAAATTCATGTGAGATTATTTTTATTACTTCTTTATCAATTCGGCAATTCCGTCAATTCTGTCAGTTTTCTGCTGTGGTGGAAAACCACTGTCCTTAATTTTAGTTAGGATGCTATGCTATTTTAAAATCTGTAACGATGGCCCTCGTCCGGCAGCTGTTTATCTATCCATCTGGTTTATTATTAACAGCTCCTTCCTTCTAGATGGATCGACACCTATTTTTTAAATTGGTAAATGCTATTGCTACCTTTAGCAGTTGAGCGTCAATGCCTGTGTGTTTTTTATGGTGTGCAAATTTTTAAAAGAGTGGATTTTTAGATAAGATTTTTAATTAAGTAATCATGTTTTTATAAACGGGGGAGAGTGTGGTGCTGGCGGTATCCCGCAATTCCGCAGTTCGTGTTTCGCGGCTGCCGGGCTAGCTGATTCCCGCCGTTTCTATGGATGCCCGTCAGTCGTACCTTGGAACTTGAACTGCGCACATCTGCCGCTGGTTCCACGGGCCGGTTCGAGACCTCTGTTGGGTGAGTAACCTTTTATACGTAGCTAAGTTACTACAACTGTATGTTTGCCCAATCAATGACAAGTGATCCTTACACTACCCTTGCTCCAGATATCTGGATTGAATCGACCATGAACAAAGGTTCAAAGTTGAAATCTGTCTGGCTTGTAATCCTCAAAAAACCAGAAAAGGCTACAGTCAAGCACACGAAACATGAACAACATCAACCGTGTTCGAGCATGTTTCCAACTTCATTCAAGGGGCAAGGCAGGAACACCAAGCATGGAGAATGTGCACCAAGTCGCATGCAATAAGATGAGCAGGCTGTACAAGCCCTGTGCATGCACTTTGAATGGTTTGAATGTGACCCCGTTGACCGTACCACCGTAACTCTCCACACACTACAATCTGGAATAGTGGCAAATGATAGTCTTGTGGATGACTTGCAATCGGCATTCAAAGATGGAGCTACAAAGCTCAGTTCTTTTATGGACGAGCGGGTGTTTACAAAATCTAAGTCCTTGCATGACAGAATTGCTCGCAATTCACGGCTGATTTTTTAGAGCGCCCCGACCTCAAAGCCGACTGGCGAGAACATACAAAATTAAAATTGGAGTTATCAAACATCATGACCAACAGAATAACTGAGGAATGCTTAGCTCCCTTCAATGTCAATGGTACAATGGGAAAATTACAGAATAGTAAGTTGATTTAAAGAATGAATCTACAAACAATAGATC
>CM067367.1:72795722-72828222 GCA_034401795.1 Chaetoderma sp. LZ-2023a
TATACGTCATGTAGTTGATTATCACGCTATATGAGTGACTGAGAAAGTGGAATCCTCCATTGGTGGTCTTGTAAGTACCCTTTAAAGAACCGCATTCATTTGACAGATACCTACCGCAAAATCGCTCAATTGAGCTCGGAAATATCGTCTATTTCGATCCCACTTACTGTCTGGCATCCATAAGTCTAAGAGGATTCCTGGAGGAATTTACATACATCAATTTAAATATGATTGTAAAAGTGATCTTTGAATGATGAACAGAAATTATGGTTTTTAGCTGCTACTACTACACGCAGGATACCAATGTGTCACTCTGCCACCACCACCACCCCTCTCATCTCCGTTCTACCATCTGTCCTCTGTCTTCCACTTCTAGGGGCACACCCTTTCTCCTTCTCCCTCTCTCTCATTCTCTCCCCCCCCCGTTCCATTTCCTTTCTTTCCCTCTCATTCTCCCACTCCTATTCCCAACACCCCTTTCCACATCCTTCTCCTTTTGCCCCTCCTTCTATGTAGAGCCCCTCTCTTCATCCCATTCTTCATCATACAACGCCCCCTCCCTCTCCCCCACCCCATCTCCATTTTCTCCCCGCTCCACCCTCTCTGTTCTGTTTTCTGTTATATTAATCAATTACTATCAGTTCACGTACTATTCCGGTGCATCAATAATTCCGCGTATGTATTTGTTTATTTATCAGTGAGTGGTGCTTGGTGTTACATGTCGTATATTCCTAGCCTCTCTCATGTACACTTAACGATGTTCAAAGTGTGAGCTATGTGCTGGAAAATGTTTCTACAAGTGGACTAAGTGGATTGAGAAAATGTGTAAGATAAGACAATTGATGTAGATGTCTGTTGAAGTAATATTGAACGGAGCTGGTCAGTGGGTGGATGACGTATGAGTAATTTCAACAGAACTCATCCCCATTATATCAAAGTCACCCTGTCCGTACAAATGTAAGCCGTTGCATTTTCTAGAACTATTTTGGTATGATGATGATATTGCTGTGAAGTCATACATTTATCGTAAACTCATTCACAGTGCATTAGCCCTTGTTGGCTTATTGGAGGCACGGGATCCGGTCTGTCACTCAACGGACCTTTCCAGTTTTAGCTATGCCCCGCCCTTCTCTATCTAAACTCCACCCACACGTCGCCGTGTTTGGATTAATCGATCCCCGAATGCCCTAACCATCAATTTCCTGAAAACTATACAGGTAAGCTGTTGAATATTTTGTAACTAATTTGACTTGGTGCTGCAGCAGCTATGGCAGCAACAGCGCCCAGTCAAATTAGTTTCAAAATATTCAACAGAATATTTATTAAATAGTAAAGACATATAATTCGTACAACAACGCTTGTCCGTCTTCAAATATGCGTTCGTGACGTACTTATCGACGTCATTCATGGCGTCATTCATTATGATGTCATTCTACATGTCGCGTAGTTGATTATGACGTCATAGGATGGGTTGATACAGTGCAAAGGTCTATTATCTTTGCTGACTTGCAATGAAAATGACCTCTGTCCGCAAGGAAGGTGCAGGCAATTGTCCGACACGAAGGTGTTTAAATTGTATGGTTTTTATATTAATTTCCAATTTATTAAACATTCTGTTGATTATTTTGAAACTACCTTCAATAAAATTAGTTTTAAAATCTTCAACAAATTACTAAATAGTTACCTTGGAATCTAGATTATGAGAATTCAGATTTGAAAGGTTTCAATTGACTACAACACGCGGAAAAACACGGGTGGAGCGTGGACAGAAACGGGCGGGGAATAACTAGAAATATACCCCTCTGCATTTTGTAAGCTTCTGAACACCCATGAGTTCTCAGTTACGGGTTTCATCACACCATTCCATGTCTGCTGGTGTTCTGTAAGAGATGATTATTTTGAAACTATGGCGGCAACAGCGTCCAGTCAAATTGGTTTCAACATATTCAACAGCATGTTTATTAAATAGTAAGAACGGAATAAATCTAGTCCTATGTGAAGCAATTGATTACGACGCCAGACTACAAGTGACGTAGTTGATTATGACGTCATGTGATTGACCGAGAAACTGGATTCCTCCATTGTAAATGTAGGCCTACAATTATATTTTCTCTTGGCCTACAACTTGACATTCCTCAAGACAACTGCAGAGACGGGTTTAGCAGGCTTCACCGTGAAAGGGTCAATGACATGCCTTCCATATATTTTGAATATAGACGTTCATGTATAAATTCAAATTTTAATTTTGTTGGCATTTTTGGAATTCAAGATAACGTAGCACACCCAAATATGACCCATGCAGAACCTGAAATTCTGCAGCAAGTCAATAAACATACGACGACACGTTTTGACTAGCGTATCACCGTCACTCGAGCTCATCACATCGTGAAGTGATAATTCCAGCCGACTAATTGGCCTGTCCTATCCGGAATGCCATGTGTTCCTGGAACTCGGGGCGCGCCAGGAATGGCCGGGTACAGCTGACATATGGGAGTGATGCGACTCTCAGAAGAACTCGCTTAGGGAAAAGATGAGATGATTAGCTTGATGGCCGGAATGCATTGAGTTAGCAAAGAGATATGTCTTTGTGTTGTCCAGGCCAGGATTCGCTGATCTACACACAAATGTCAGAATTGTATAGAGTTAGTAGAATGGAGAATTCTGCTGAAAGAGCAATAGCTTTCAGCAACGCCAATTACATGTCACCAACAGTATCCTATTCTGTGCTCATGAAATAATACATATGTTGGATGATTTGGCAGGAACATCTTGAACAATTTCTTCTTCTTCTGTTAAAACGACATCTAGATTTCAATAAAAACTCTAAAAATAAAAGTTTTTACCATATTATCTGAAATAAATAGATTTTGACAACGTGTCATAAATGCTATCACTTTTAAAATTACGGTTAAACTCGTGAATTTTGATACTCCAATAAATTCAGGGTATGACGTCATCGTGTAGATTATCATTCATATTATGCCACGTGTGTTTTAGAATAGAATACACTGATGTCTAATACAGCTAAGAAACGGGTCATTAGCTCAGAACCAAGCTCTAGTGTATCAAACGCTAGTATAGTGGCTGGAGCTTAGCTAGAGATGGGCGCGGCATAGCTAAAACTGGATTCCTCCATTTGAAAACTCATTGTAAAATGTAATACAGTTTCGGTTGAATATTCAGAAACTGATATACCAGGGAGCTGTTCTACCTACAGGTTCCACTCAAATGAGGTTTAAATTATCCAACAGTCTATCTGTTTAGCTGGCTAGAAATTGAGTCACTGGAATTTCAAATGATAACTGGGTAGGCTAAGTTATTAAAAAATGAGTTAATTTTGAAAACGCGTTGAGCGAGATACGATTTTTATGAATAGCCTATGATAGATTTTTAAATTCGATGTATCTGTACTAATAACAATGGGCCTTTCCATTTTTACCTACGCCCCGCCCATCTCTAGCTAAGCTCCACAGACACCTCGCTCGTGTTGGGATCGATCGATCTCTGAACACCCTGATTATCAATTTACCAAAAACTACACAGGTAAGCTGTTGAATATTTTGAAACTGAAGCGTGTTTATTAAATAGCAAAGAATTACAAATACATACAATTCATACAACGTGTCGGACTGTTTGAGATTTGGTGACGGACTATATGGAACCATTTGTGACGTAATGATTGTGACGTCATCATACACGCGCTGAGCTGATTGTGACGTCATACGAAGTCAGACGATGGATGGATACTCTGGAAAGGTGAATTGTTTGATGCTGCGCAAGGTATTCTAATATAACGAGTGAACGACAACTGCGTATTACTTCAGTAGCGGGCGTTACGGTATGCTAACAGCGGACAACAGTTGTTTCGTTCTCATGGCAACCTTTAACTTGTTGGTCAAGACCCTTGGGATAGGAAAGAACGGAGGATGTCAGACTTAACGATTTCCAAGTCTCTAATCTTCAGGACCATTCGTCAAACGGTAAATATTTTACTGACATAGACCAAATATTTTATTAATATAATTAATATTCTATTTCGTATTTTTGAAAATAGGTAGAACCTAACCCTGTTTACAAGTTGAGCACACATCGACATTGCTTCTCAGCGTGTAAGCAGACATAACTATTTTCAAATATATCGAATAAGAGTATTAACTATGTGATGTCAAAATAATTCGTCTCTCAGGCTATCCCCGTATGGCATATAGTGACCTGGGAATAATTCAATAAGCTTGAAACTTGCGTATTTTGTATGAATTTGATCTTGGTCCCGATATTGGCGGGTTATACATAGCCAGTGCTCTGACAGTTAATTAGCCCCCTTCTTTCTGGTTAGCGGTTCGCCGGTGCAATATCTAACCCAATCATTCATGTACGTCCAGAATTTCATGTTCTCTTTTCTTCTTTTCGTTCGCTGATCATACCGCCAGTCCTGTAAGTGACTATCGACATGATCATAAGCGTTAAGTGCATGGTTCCATGGTTTATTAGAGTGCGCCGTGCGGCCTTGAACCTCCGTCTTCAGCACTCGAGGTTTCTGTCAGGGTTACATCACCCATATCTCCTTTAGTCACCTCTTACGACACGCAGAGGATACGGAAGGTGTATTCTAAGCCCCACCTACAGGGCCGATTTCATGTCTATTCCTTCCAATTGGGGTCGGGCTATGCTTCAGGCTGTAGGCATACTTCTTTCTATACTTAGCATATGCAGTTGGTACTGATATCGTGCCATACAACACAGCTCCGGATTAACTTAAAATGTTTCCCAAAATAAAAACATAATACTGTTAGTTAGTATAATTTGGAACACGATGCAAGACATTTTCTATTAAATATGTTGAACTTAATTTGATTGGAAGCCATTACTGCCTTAGGCAGTACTGGCTTCCAATCGAATTATGTCCAACATATTCACCAGTACGTTTCATCTTAATTTGGAAACATGAACGTTATTTATAGGCTGTACTGTATCAAATGATGGTCCATGTGTGCGCCATTTGTTCATTCATAAACGCAGCCAGATTTGCTTCACATTATATCGTTACATCTTTTAGACGTGCATTACGCCACGAAAGCCGGTCGCGACTCCACTCAAACATACATCTATTCCATAAATGTGATAAAATGACGGACCGACGGATAGATGTATAGTTCTCGCGAGTCGCAACAAAGATATATAAAATTCATCAATTTACACCGGTTCCTCCATCGCGTAAAGGCTTAGAGCTGATTCAGATATGGGCTTACAGTGCAGCCCAGAAATGGATTAGAATGTTTCCAAAACTAAATAAGACATGCTATTGACTATTTTGGACATAATTTGATTGGAAGCCATTGCTGTCGAAAATATTCGAGATGACATTTATTGCATTTTCAAAATTGTACTAACAAATTTCTGCTTTTGTTTTGAAAACATGATATGACGTAATTATGAGCTGTACTATAACACTACTAATCCTATTTTGCTGAAAACCACAAACTATTGCGCGATGTGGTTATTATTTCAATCATAATATAACCTAAAGCAGTTACTGTCTAAGCGAACAACGGCATCCAGATAAATTTGTTTCAAAATTTCCAATGACTTACCAGTAGGTTATATATAATTGCTTTAAAAATCAGAGATTGATGCTTCAGAGTATAACCATTGGAATCTTGAAGTCACAGAATCGGAATTTGAAGACAACCATATGCTTTCCTGTCAAATTAGTTTCTAAATGTTCAGCATAATTTTCCTAGCATAAAATTGTCTTGCGTATTTCGTCGGTCTGGTTCAAATGGTTAAATGCTTAATGCAAATTTCGTTGCTTCAAGGATCAAAGGCCAATTATTTTCTACACTTTCCTAATTATGATATTTGATACTAATATGAATTAACTAGGATGCCATGTTTAATAAATGCGTGTAAGGTCTACAGAGTTCGGCTGCAGCGCCCAGCCGTCTGACCTTATACATGCCAGTTTGCATCCCCTCGAGAACTGTACATCCGGGGAAAGATGATAGAGTACTCAGGTAATTAATTACCTAAGTGAGATACACTCTTATTAATAATTTTAAAGTAATTATTGTAAATATATTTGAACGGGGTTAGGTCCAAGTATTTATAAACTATTTTTGTGTCTACCTATTGATCAGTTGACTGAGTTAAATTCGATATGACATGGAGTCAGACACGCTTTGTACTTAACCAGAATTTGACCCGATCCTGATCAGGGGGATCGGATTATCCAATTTCAGTGCTTCAATTTGAAGACAGCTATTCTGGAAAGATGTTGAATATAGTCGAGTTAGTTTTAGAGTTGGGAGGGGGGGGGGGTGCGCATCCATGCCATATTCAATGGGGATGGTGTGGGTGGGTGGGGGGGGGGGGGTGTGTGTGTGTGTGTGGATATACGTGTATGCGCACTCTCGCATACGGTTAAGAATGAACTAGGGGAGATAATTAATTGGCAACAAGAAAATGTGTTTATATAAAATCTGGATCCCCTCCCCTGATTCAAGAAGCGATGTAGCCCGAGTTTCTGGGTGGTCCATGGGAGACAACCCGTGTAGAGTTTGATTTGGAGCTACTTGAAATTGTCGCCCATATAGATCCGTTTCGAATGATCATAATGATCACTGGTACGTCGCCTGTGAGTCAGTGTTGCCTGCCTGCCTACCTTCCTACATGTTTGTTTGTTTGTTTGTTTGTTTGATCTTCACCAAAAATTTCTCCTGAATGCAAGAAGGTAGAATCACCATTATATTGTGGCTGGATACATAGATAGGAAGAACCAGGTCAAAGGGTCAAATATCGAGGTCACATGTTCACTCAGTGCATACTGGAAGACACACGTTTGCAATAACTTTGCAATGCAAGGAGATAGACGGAATTAATTTGGCACATCGATTCATTTTGCTGTCGATTAGATGGTCTCGGGTCAAAGATCAAATATCCAGGTTGTGGGGTCACCGAGCAAATACCTGAATGAACGTTTTCGGCCATACTTGTGGAATAAAATTTGTACTACTACTACTACTACTACTACTACTACTACTACTACTACTACTACTACTACTACTACTACTACTACTACTACTACTACTACTACTACTGCCACTACTACTACTACTACTACTACTACTACTACTACTACTACTACTACTACTACTACTACTACTACTACTACTACTACTACCACTACTACTACTACTACTGCTACTACTACTACTACTACTACTACTACTACTACTACTACTACTACTGCTGCTGCTGCTGCTGCTACTACTACTACTACTGCTGCTGCTACTACTACTTCTGCTACTACTAGTGCTGATACTACTGCTGTTGCTGCTGCTGCTGATGATGATGAGATGATGATGATGATGATGATGATGATGGTGATGGAGATAAATTTATGATTACCCTTATGATGATGGTATCTATATAATTCTTGAAGATCTTATATTATGATTTGAATGTACACTGTGTCCGCCGCAGTTAAAATTGTAAATAATTTACTTACAATACCTCTACACTGACTGAGTGTAATAAAGTGAACGAGAAATCACAAATATTTTTATGACATAAGGAATATTCTATTGAATATTTTGAAATCAATTCGATTAGGAGATGTTGCTGCCATAGCCAACAACAACTTCTGAAACTAATTCGATTGGGCAGCAGCAGCTTCTAGTCGAATTAGTTGTATAATATTCAACATCTCTCCTGCATAGTTGTCCTGAGAATTGAGATACTGGTATTTCAGTAACGGTTTTAGAGCCAAAAGCAGAGTCCAGCTATTGATAGGTATATGTGTAAAGACACACCTAATAGTAAGTCTGAACAATGACTCACGGGGGACAATTCATTTTAAACAGGTACATTTGTCTTATACAGCCAGGATCACCTCCCTTGATACAAAACTGGATTCAGCACGTCTAGGCCAACGACCGCGTCTATGATGGGATGATTATAAACTGACTGAAATTACCGTCCTTATTAGAGATTCGATTCACATGAATAGAGTGTTTGAACAGTTTAATGAAGCAAAACTACATCGAAATTCATACAGATTACTGCTACATGCTACATGAGCAAAATAGCTATATTTTCATCTTTGCTCAAACTTGTCCCCTTTGGATGCGTCATTAACAATTATCACTAAAATTTTGTAAGAATATACATACAATGTTCTCCCGCCACAAACGGTAAAGTTGCGAATGCAATGGACCTTCTCAGTTAAATCCATCCATCATATGACGTCATAATTAACCACATGACGTATAGGATGATGTCATAATCAATTACAGCATGAGTGGCTCGATTTAGTCCGTCTTAAACGCTTAATAGTCCGACACATTCTTCGAATTGTATCTCTTTACTATTTAATAAAGATGCTATTGAATATTTTAAAACTAATTTGACTGGGCGTTGCTGCTACAATAGGCAGCAATAGCACCCAATCAAATTAGTTTCAAAATATTCAACGGCTTACCTGTATAGCTTTCTGGAAATTGATAGTCGATTGATTCCAGCACGAGCGAGGTGTGGGTGGAGATTAGCTAGAGATGGGCGGGGCATAGCTAAAACTGGAAAGTTTAATGGACCTTTCCGGTTATAGCTATGCCCCGCCCATCTCTAGCTAAGCTCCACCCACACCTCGCTCGTGTTGGGATCGATCGATCTCTGAACACCTTGACTATCAATTTCCCAAAAAAATACACAGGTAAGCTGTTGAATATTTTGAAACTAATTTGACTGGGGGCTGTTGCTGCCTATTAAATAGCAAAGGATTACAAAGACATACAATTCATACAACGTGTCGGACCATTTGAGATTTGATGACGGCCTATATGGAACCCCTTGTGACATAATGAGTATGACGTCATCATACACGCGCTGAACTGATCATGACGTCATACGAGGTCCGATGATGGATGGATACTCTTGAAAGGTTAATTAGACTGCAAACGCTTTGTCACACTGTAGCCCCCCCCCCCCCCAAAGATTCTTTCGATTTTTCAAATTTTTCTGGATTATTTTCGTTTTTTCGGAACATGACCAATGTTATCCTATAGTAGTCCGGCAGACAGAATGTTCTACTTGGAAACATTTGCCTTGAAAGGTTTTATTGCTGATTATGGTCATATGGAGCCCTCGTTTTGAGATTTCAGATAGTGTGGTGTTTTAACTATTGAGCTTTCGACAAGTGGCATATCTGTCTAAGGTTTATGGTTAGTCCGAGAGATAGTTAATCAAAATAGGGGTTTGAAATATATTAGGTACAATTTATCAGTATGAGAAATGGGAAAACTAAATGTGGACGCATTTAAATCTAAGATGGTGGACAAAATGGCCACCGGTTCTATAGTTTGATCTCCGAAATGTCAATGCTGTCATTCCTATACCCCAACAATCTTATGGCGAGAACTATGCGGAAACAATCACATTTAAGGTTGGTTAAATGTACTGTAACGATTTCTAACACTGAAAACACAAATATGAAGCATACAGTTAAATCCCAGATGGTGTTTTATGAATATTTGGATTCTTTTCAACACTAGGATAATGGATAAAACATGACAATATGGGATATATGAAAAACTCCTTTGCTTAAGAGAAAATATTTAAACGATACTTTAATGGTAACGTATGAAAATAGACATTTATCATGTGCTGAACAATTGCGTATTTTAGTTCTTCCATGTTATATTCAGACGGTGATGAATGTTTATATTAATGAGTTGTATCTACTTGGCTTATGCATGTGATCGTAATGAGAGCGCACACGCAACACCAACGGAGATGCACTGGTGGCATTCCTTAGCTCGAATGGCCTATCTCTCACAAATACGGCTTTCAAACACCAATGCAGTCACCGGACAACATGGACAGGACACATGGCTGATTGCAAAGCCCCAAAAGGCTCTAAGGCTACAACAGCAGTCTTCAACCAAATGGGCATCATACGAAGCAAAACACAAGCAAAACTCCTACTTCGCGATGGTCGTTCCTATGGAGACGCATACGTCAATTCTGACCATAAGCCAGTCATTACACACATTCAGATGAACAATCTCTACCTACTGTTTAAATGCCATACCAGGCAAGAGGGTAGACTCATCTACAACCTACCCAAGCTCATCAGTGACACTGACACTCACATGTCATACAGAAAGGCCCTCGGGGAGCAGATAGCTAACATCCACGTCAGCTCCATTCCAAACGAATCCATGACCAAAATAATGAAATCTATGGAAGCATCAGCTCCCAGCACCATAGGAGTTCTAAAAAACAACAGAACTAGGTTCTCAGGAGATCACATACCATTACTAACACCAATTAAAACACCAGAAGTTGAAAATCCACTTAAAGCCCTGAAAATGGGCGTGCATCTATGAGCAATGAACTATTCAAATATGAAAGTGGCATTATCGCAAAACCGATCACGCACCTAATCAATTCAGCTTTTATGCACCACGTTCCCATCGATGCTGTAGACCAAGGGACCATTATCGCGCTACCGAACCAAAGAAGCCGCCTGGCCGCCCAGCCAATCTGCAGTCCATTGTTCTTCTCAACAACATACGGAAAATTCTATCCAATGTTACTCTATGCCGCATCCAAGGCAAGATCGATGATTTCATCGGATGATGTCAAAGTGGCTTCAAATGTGGGCGCAGCTGCACAGACATTGTATGGGCTCCACGCATGCTTGTGTCGGTAGTCATGCCCAAGCAGTGTACTTCCACAAGATGGGCATTGTCATGTCACGAGCCTTCGATACAATTAAACGTTCACAGATCCTTAGATGTCCGTGTTAAAGTAATACAGCTGTTAGGAATACAGAATGTTGTCCTGGCAATACAGCCCATACTTGTACAGACAGTGCATCATCTACCGTATTACCAATGACTAGCTATTATAGTGCAGAACACCCGCACTGCCAAATGACACTAACAGGACAATCGGTTAATTAATCAAATGCTATATTACACTGAATGGCCAACGTACCTATGTAATTAAGCTTTGATGAGCCTTATCAATAACAGGTGAATCAATAATCATTGATTGTATGGAATGAGACCATTAGTTCAGACAGACCAGGCGCCATGATTCATATACGCGCAAACTCTGCGCTTTCCTAATTAGGAAAGATCTGTTATTACATGCTGGTAATTGGTATCTGCCACATACGATCCTATTTGCTTTCGGGACAGCACTCCTTTTAGAGACGCACACCATTTGAACCCAGAAATTCCAGAATAGTTTCCAAGTTAAGAATATATGTATACTGCTGCTTGAGCCTCATTCTACAGGAAGCTCTTGCTACTGACCATAGCATGATAACAGACTATTTCTATGCTGGATGAGGTTCAATGAATTGACCGCATATATGAAAAATGCAAATACAGTTTGACCTACAGAAATGTGTATTTCATGCAAAATTAGCTCGTTTCAGAAGGTTTGCAATCAATTTCGTACGTGCGATTGTTAATTAATTAATTTAAAACGTTGAAAATTTGAAAATTGACGACGAACTATACAGGAACACATTCTTATGATTAGACATTAAACTAAGTTATTTGGCGTAATCCGGTCATGGTATTAAACAATAATCCAATATAAACCCACAGGTACCATTAGAAAAACATACCTTTAATTGTTTCGCAGTAAGATGACGAATCCTACCATAGTTCTTTATATCATAGTGACCAAATTGAAAACGCTAATGAAAGCTATCGTAACGTGGTCGGTGTAAGGTTCCAGAATGGAAGTGACCTGGGTATATTGACCAGTACCAGCGCAGGTCCAGTAACTAGATATGTTATACTCATTGGAGTGATTCTAATCAGCATACTGACAGTTGTTGGCAACTTCAGCATCATTTTGTGTGTGACCCGATCTCGCAGTTTGAGCAGCACTAACTACAGCGTGTACGTGCTGTCGCTGGCATGCGCTGACCTGTGTGTAGGATTGGTCGTTCAACCTTGCATGATCATATATACGTACTTCGGATACTGGTCACTTGGAAACATTCCATGTACAATCTTTATAATATTCGATTATTGTGTTTGTCCTATATCAATTTTACACCTGAACGTTATTGCATTTGACAGACAACGTTCAGTCGCGCAACCGCTAAAATACCGAGCTAACTTTACCCAAGGTCGTGCCAGAAAGATCTGTATCTGGCCTTGGGTAGGATCGGTCCTTTTCTGGTCTCCGCCAATTCTGGCAACACGTATCATAGAGACCAATGCCGATACGATGGTACTCGACCAATGTTATTATCAACCAAACAAGTACTATGTACTCACGGCAGCTGTGCTGTTCTATTACTCTCTTATGGTATTTGTTTGCATTATCTTTATCATGTTGACCATGGCACTGGGATTACGCCATACACTTCAAACAGCTAAACGAGAGTCGATGTCAGTTGACAAACCAGCACCTGGTAATGAGGTGAGTAAAGTCACTGACCAGAACAGGCGCGCGATTCGTACACTTGCCATACTTATTCTTCTATTCATCATCTGCGTCGGACCGTGTAGTGTGTTTTGGCCAATATTGGCTTTTTGCAGCACCTGCATACCAAATACAGTTTACAATATTTCCTATTGGATGTTTTATGTGAATTCATCTGTGAATCCTTATTTGTATTATATATTTAATGTTGATTTTCGAATAGCATTGGGTCAGGTTATGTGTCAGCAAACGATGTATGACATTTGAGTGTCAGCGTCATCAATTCAGAGTTCGTGTCGAACCTATCTACCTCATTCATGACGTAATTGATTATGACGTCATCTTACACGCCACGTAGTCATATTATGACGTCATATGATTAATGGGTAAACTGGAAACTTCTACTATGCGCAACTAATTTGCTATTAAGTCAGACTCAATAACGAGCAGCATGTCCTAGCCATACACATTGAAACATCTAACATGGGCCCCCACCGGACATGGAATGAATACTATTAAATCTGTTAAAATGCTATAATATCAAGCATGGGCCGAATCTCACTTGGCGAGAGCTTGGAACGTAACACAGCGTCAGCAGCATCGTTGGAATACCATTGATGCACATATCGACTTCACTGCCACTCACCGCAACTATGCTGTCAAACACTCACCAGGGACAACTGAGACTGGCAATGCGATTGCCTGGTACTGGACCTACACCCGCATACATTCTCCACACACTGCTGCCCAACTATCAAACCTTTTCCACAAACACATGCGCGGCCGCGTGTGTGCCATTTGCTAATCAAATGCAGAAGGGCTGAGGAATATGAACTGTGTCGCGATACGAACATAGATCTCTCCACCCAAAGATAGCATTTCTAACCAGTGGGCGTATTATTGGTTAGAACAATCTTCCCATCGCCGATGAGTATTGAATAAGAAATTCCCCACCTCTCATAGTCAGCAACTAATGGCTACAAACACTTATTCCATAACTTTAGTTAGATATATTCCTATGCCAAGCACATCACATAACCAGGTATCCACGTACCAAATTACACATTTCTTTTGTAATCATAATAACCAATCTCGGATTGTTTCGCTGGTCCACAATCGCTGTAAAATTTCCCATATGCAAATTCTAATAAATAGAGTTTAGACATAGCCACAGACGACATATCTATCCATTCATGCATTCCATTCAGCATATTGCGCAAAATACCCGCTTTGACATCAATGCTTGCAGGCAAATGCTCACCAAATGCTATTAGCTGTATCTATACATCAGTATCAGATAAGACTATCTGGATACTAGCGTTTCTACCCGCGCATGCTGTGTATGGACGAGAATTCACGTCTCCTGAACGCATGCCAGATCTTCATACATGCTTGATCTTGAGGATACTTCGTAGCACGCTTAACAGATTTATGCATTGACATCCTCTCCTAACTTTGTACTCGATGGCTCCCAGTGTTGCTATATAAAGCTGTTTTTCTCGATAGACTAACAATGTACTATATGGTTCACTGCCCCGTTTTAAAGCAACCGAGCTTTCCAGTGTATCCATCAATCATATTACGTCATAGTCAACTACGTGACATGTAGGCTGACGTCATAATACATGACGTCATGAATGACGTAGATAAGTTCGTAACGTATGCTTAATTGATGATGGATTTTGCGTTGAGGTACGAATTCTGCGACTTTATTATTTAAAAAACATTCTGTTGAATATTCTGAAGCAAATTTTACTGGGCGCTGTTGCTGCCTATGGCAACATCAACACCCAGTCAAATTAGTTTCAGAAGATTCAACAGCCTACATGTATAGTTTTCTGGAAATTGATAGTCAGACAGCTCAGGGATCGATCGCAACATGGGAGAAGTGTGGGTGGAATTAGCTAGAGATGGGCGGGACATAGCTAAAACTGGATTGCTCGATTCTAATACGGACTATAGGATGTTTTTTTTAGCTTTGCTCAATTAATGGCGACTTTCTTGGTCTCGAAGACCATTTTTACATTGACAGTCTTTCCAACACTAGTATGCGCGTTACCATTTGAATGTTTGTTTCAATGGGTCTCGTATGTATTAGTATATCAACCTGACTTCTGACTTGTAATACGATGTTATGCTATTTTTCAATCCATGTGCAGCAATCTCGCCCCTCGCATGAGTCAGGCGGTGAAGGATGACCATGCCATCTATAGTTGCACAGACATGCTACACATTTGTTCTGGTGCTCTTTGCATACTTCTCTAGTGCCCCAGTGTAGACCGAGTTTAAATTCTTGTAGATACAGTCAGCTGATAATTCACCCTTCCAGAGTACCCACCCATCGTATGATGTCATAATGAACTGCGTGATGTATACTATGACATCATAATGAATGACGTCATGAATGACGTCGATAAGTACGTCACGAACGCATATTTGAAGACGGTCTATGCGTTGTTGTACAAATTGTTTACTTTTACTATTTAATAAATATTCTGTTGAATATTTTGAAACTAATTTGACTGGGCGCTGTTGCTGCCATATGCAGAAGGGCTGAGGGCTGCCAAGTGTGTCCGATGTTTTGTCATCGGTTTCAGCATGCGTGTGGAACTCAATGGTGAAAACGGGTTTACCCATTGGTCTGTGCATGTTTGGATATGTTGAACATTCTACTCATCTTGCTTTATGCTGGAGCGACTCATAATTCGTGACCTAACTTTGGACCAGGGAGACCCGGTTGCAAATAACATCTTTGGCAGTCTAGTGGATCTGCGGGTCACCGAAGAAAGCCTTATCGGGAAGGTCCACAAAGTCTATTTAAGTTATCGACGGGAAGATATCAGCTAACGCATGGCATTTATGTGCCTCCCTGCCCCTAGCACTCTACGAGAGTATGATAGTATCAAGTGTTTCTGCTCAAATTGATTTCTATGAATGATCAGATAATACCGCGCAACTAAGGCACACATAGGTAAATGAGTAACTAAACCTGGACATTAGTTCATGGTTATATTCACTGAATGTTCTCCATATACTTGACATAGTAGTCAAATAACGTGTGCAGATCTTGTAGTGAACTATGAGAGATTTTTTCTATGTTTTTCAAGACGTTATTTCAACTCTTCTTTGTTATTATTGAGTGTATATGCAATTTATTCAGAACTTTGATGCTCGAGGCAGGAGGGTAAGGAATGGAATTTGATCGTTGTCTCATGCATAAGGTTAGGTAATCCCATATATCTGTATGTGTTGTAATAGTTACAAAAAGGACATTGTTAATAGATTCAACTGCAAATATGCCTACTTCTGTGACAAATGTCCTCAATCGTGCGATTCCAACTCATGTAGTCTACGTACGACCCTGAAGCAAAGTCCGTAATGAGGTGGAAATCCACTCTTGCGCAAAATAACATGAGTGAGGAATAGCGATATCAGATCTGCCATTCAACTATATGACGTCATAATCAGTTACGTCACATGTAGCATTGACGTCGCAATACAAATAAATAATGAATGACGTATCTAGCTCTATCTATCCTGAACATTAAAAGACTGTCAAGTGTACGAATTGTATTACTTTGAAGGATTTACCATTTACCAAACATTTAGTTGAATATTTTGAAAAAAATTTGACTGAGCGCTGTTGCTGCCACAGGCAGCAATAGCACCCAGTCAAATTTGTTTCAAAATATCCATCAGCTTAGCTGCGTGTATAGTAACCTTGAAACTGTGACTCTGGGAATTCAGGATTCAAAGTGAATAAATTGATTCTAACACGTGGAGAAATGGGTCGAGCTTACCTAGACACGGACGAAACATGGCTGTATTTCTACCACATTACAATTTCTCGTATGACAATTGCTTACCATTATGAAATTCAGATTTAAACTTTCTATGACATCACCACTTCTCCATAGCCAAACGTAGATGACCGGCATTTCTGTTGGTGAGAGGTTGTCACTGGCAGCTCTTCGCTAAGTGCATTTTCACAGATAGTATCAGATGTATTATGATTGAAAGGTGATGAAGAGTGAACAATTGAACTGAAATATCATTCCTATCTAATGCTCGATTTAAAATAAGTTCAACATCGTTGGCATGTGCTTGTTACAGTTCCTTTTCATCAACAGTAAATTAAGTTGCTAAATCTGGAACTGTGTAGGATGTATTGTTATTATTACACGGTTCGGTGCCATGTTACCATACATTTCAATGAAGATGTTTTGATCAAGGAATAAGGTATGCCATCAGTCGCTGGTGGACTAGAAATGCTTTGTTGAATACTACACTCGCTAATATCATGGAAGGTTGCATCATCTGTAAGTGTTATTTCATCGTTATTAAATGCAAGTGCAAGTGACTAATCTTAACTCTGGTCATACTTTCTCCACAATGCTTTCCTTTTCTGTTATCTTTGCCTCTCTGAGTAGTTCATATGATACACCACCCAGTACTGTTTCATTTGAACGTATAACGCGCTTAACTATCCAAGATAAGGGGATTCCCTTGGGTGTAACAATCTTTACAAGTATTACGCTGTATTGTTATTGATTTCATCAGAAAGCATTATTAATTAATGGAAGGTTATAAAATAAAATATGAATAATCTGTTTATCCTACCACAAATCAAGTATTATGTTATTTATCATGCCGTTGGTAGTTTTGAGTTATTTATGATTTTAATTATGAGTTTGAAATAAAGAAGTGCAACAATTGTCGGGGCTTGTCAGCTTTGTTAGAAATGTCAAAAATTGAACCGACCGACTGATAGACTGATAGACCAACAAACAGACAATCTTCTTCTAATTAGAACTTTGGCTGTCCATTAATATGGTCTAAGTATATCTATATGAGGATTTCCACATGTCAGGCAAGATGAGCAGATGAACTGACATACGACCGAATAGATGAACTGACATACGACCGAATAGATGAACTGACATACGACCGAATAGATGAACTGACATACGACCGAATAGATGAACTGACATACGACCGAATAGATGAACTGACATACGACCGAATAGATGAACTGACATACGACCGAATAGATGAACTGACATACGACCGAATAGATGAACTGACATACGACCGAATAGATGAACTGACATACGACCGAATAGATGAACTGACATACGACCGAATAGATGAACTGACATACGACCGAATAGATGAACTGACATACGACAGAATAGATGAACTGACATACGACCGAATAGATGAACTGACATACGACCGAATAGCTGAACTGACACAAAAATGCGCGGCTACTTCATTAATATGCTGCAAATAGCACTAAAGATCAAGTACAACATGCTGTGGTTGAGACATAGGCAGATTTGTCAAAATTAGTTTTTATAAACATGACTGACTGACAGACAAACAGTCTGACAGACAGAACAACTTACGCTAGTTGCAAGTTGCAACTAAAAAGAAATTTACACATGTTCGATAACAGAAACTGACTGAGGCAAATGTAGGGATACATGGATCGGTGCAAAAGAGTCTTCTCCCAAGCCACATAAAACATGCACCTTTTGTTAAGATGCAGTAATATGATGGAATGAAACGAAATAAATCTTAACATATGATGATTTCACTAGGTATGAATTAATTTATTTTTGTGAATTTGAATTAGGGATTCGTGTCTGTAATTCAATTTCACAACTGAAAAAATTATATTAATTTATATGGAATGAAATTATAATATGTTAAGATTTATTTCATTTCATTACGTCTAGGCACACAATTCAAGGCTCTTATCTTACAATTTTAGCAATTTTATTTTCAAACATTTTGGTGTGTTGTGAATATGTACATTTAATGGACATTATTGATGGGGATGGCATATTCATATCGGCAATTTCCTTTCTATGAAGAACCCAGTAGCACCGCGCACAGTTTCTTCATGTATATGTTTATCAGATAATATCTCTTGGTTCCTCAAATATTTGTCCAGCGGCAGCTCGAACTTTAACAGTAGACTGATCCACATAACAACTACCCTATTTGTAAAAGAGTATTTTTATAGATCCAACCGACACCTCTTTTTCTCCAACCTTATATGGACATTCAATCCACGTGCACAGTCCCGTAATGTCATAAATCACGTGATTCACTCTACTAGTCCAACCGCATGCATAGGAGTGAGGAATGAGGAAATACCAGAGAGAGAGAGAGAGAGAGAGAGAGAGAGAGGAGGTTGGTGGTAGTGGAGAAGTTTATAAATCAATGTTTTATGCAGCAACAACACTACTTCTAATGAAGTAACAATAGATAACCTTCACACAGCACAGAAAAACTAATCTCAACAAGGTAACTAGATCATAAAATTAAGCCATATTGTTAGTTGTCCCAAGGGAGGTAACTTCGAATCTTGAGCCGACGTTGATGGATGCATAGTAGGTATCTCCCTTGGATTACAATAAAGCGCCGTTGTTTGCGCGCTGATAGTTTGACACATTCACATAAACATCAATGATGAGTTTGTTTTAAAATGAATTAATTCTCGAGACCGCCTTGCGATCTCACAAAATGACACGGACACTGCATTAAAATCGGTAAATAGTTCGGAAAATAGATATAAAACCGTAAATTACGCAGAATGGTTTTTCACAGAAAGCTGTAATTTGTTCCTGAAGGATTAATTTTGTTCCGGGAGAAGCGCCCATCGTACTCTGCGAACTCACCACGCCCACCAGGTGCGTCCACCTTGTGATTAGTTTTAATATAATACGATGTTCATCGAACAACATAGGTACTTTCTGTTTGTGGAATTTTTTTAAAGCAATTTATAACAATCGACGCATGTGTCATTAAATATTTTTATCCGCGATTTGAAACCATTTAGAGTGGACGGGATGTCGACATGCATCTATTCCGACCCTTCGTTTGCTCATCTTTCAAGTACCAAGTTTCAAGCTTATTTATTACAACTAGGCTACATATAGGAAATGATAATACTATACATAACATTAGTAATGTGATTAGAAATATAAGTTAATTATTATTGTTGCTGTTGTTGTTGTTGTTGTTGTTGTTGTACGTCTGAACATTATCTCGGCATGTATGAAATAAGATATTAATTAATTAGCTCTTAGCTCTCGTATTCGACTATGTATTTTCCGAATAAAGGCACATAATTTCGATAAAACTATTGCATTTCTATTCGACAATAGCTCATAGAACGTATGGTAATTTGGCTGGTTGTAGTAATATTTTTAAGTAACGATTGCCTTTCCATCCACGAAAAAGACACATAAAAATAAGTAGTGGAATTCATCCCCAGTATTTTGTCTATTGCATAATTTACACAATCTCTTCCTTTTTTCTATCCCCTCCCATCTGCCAGTTTCTATAGGTAACTTACGATTGGTCATTTTGAATCTGGCTAGTGGTATTTGGTTGATATTCTTTAGGTTCATAAGATAGGTCTCTGGTTCAAATGTGGCCTTATATATACTATATGTTTCAGCTTTGCATGATATGTTGGTTTGACCGTGTAAGAACTGGTCTATTACCATTTATAATTTATATTATTTTGGACGTGGTTGTTGTACTTGTATTTATATAATACTGAAGATCATTTTTTCTCTTTGCTGTTCAAGAATTTGTCCCAGTAGTTTGTTATTTTAAGCGCAACCATAGCCATTAACCATTTAACATTCAAGCCAGCCAAAAAATGGCCCCTGCAGTGATCTTAGAAAATGCCAATTTGCAGACCAAGAGAAGACTATTTTTGAAAATTCGTCACTTGAATGACTGGCTCGGTTACCGAGCCAGTCATTCAAGTGGCGAATTTTCAAAATAGTCTTCTCTTAGTCAGCGAATGGTCATTTTCTTCGGGAAAAATAAAATTTTCTTGAAGAAATTTGGGGGTTATAGTGCTTAGACCAACCCATGCCATATACATAAACTTCATTTAATATTTGGAATCAACCATGGCCCTGATAATAATGTGTATAGCAAAGCATGTGTAATTTGTAAACATCACTGTTTCCTTATGCCATCGCTACTATCAATACATGCATTAAAACCGCTGTGTGGGAAGTTTTCTGCCTTATTGTCACGTGAGTTAGATGTGAAAACTCCAGTATTTCCTATTATTTAATTAAAATGCAATCAAATCTTTAATGCCGTCATGCTAGATATGTTCTGACATATGGGCCAGTTATTATTTATGCTGAAAAGCGATTATCAAACATTTATCAAACTCTTTTTTGTTTTATTAAAGGTGTATATTCACACCAAAATGCTTCAAAATACAATTGTTAAAATTGTATACCTGTAGAAGCTTAAATCGTATAACTAGATTAACGAATCGAAAGAAACCTTAACAAATGATAATTTCATTCCGAATAAAACAATATAGCAATTTTAGTTGTGAATTTAGATTAGACTCGTGTCCCTAATTCAACTTCAAAGCTTAAAGAAAATTATATCAATTAATACGTAATGAAATCATAATACGCAAAGATTGACTTCGTATGAGTGCATCTAGATGCACAAATTAAGCCGCTAAATCTATATAATTTTGACGGTTTTATTTTGAACCATTTGGTGTGAATACGCACCTTTAATAAAAAGAGTTCACACATTATTTCAAGCAAATCTGGGATCATTCATTGGCCCTTTGGCCCTCACAGACAAGCAATTCTTTGTGAAGCAAGGAATATTCTGTTAGTAATTTGAAAACTAATTTGACTTGGAGATGTTGTTGCCTATAACAAAACCCGGTTCCAGTCGAATTATTTTCAAATTATCCAACAGCTGACCGGTGTATTTGTCATTAAGTTGAGGCACTGGAAGTTTCTATGCCAAATGATTTTATAATGATGTAAATGATACCTATATTAATTTAGAGTTCTAAAAGTCACGACAGGGAAGTTTGAACGCTATAAACCCTGAGATTCTATTTTGCCTTTCTGAGTAATGGAGCCTTCCAGTTTATCCATCCATCATATGACGTCATATGACGTCATTTTCAACTAAGTAACGTGTAGGATGACGTCATAATTAATTATGGCATGAGGGACTCCATTTAGTCCGTCTTTAACGCTTAATAGTCCGACACGTTGTACGAATTGAGAAATCACCACCGAAAATCCAGTATATAGCATAATAATAATAATAATAATAATAATAATAATAATAAGTGAATTTATAACGCGCCAAACTCCACGCAAGCATGCTCGTAGCGCAAGACAATGAAATGATAATATAAACATTAATTTAAATTCTGGTACGCTTGTTTAAAGAGATGAGTTTTAAGATTTGATTTGAATGTTGTAAGATTTTTTGACAATTTTAGATGAATAGGGAGGTTGTTCCATTCAGTGGCGGCCGAGAAAGAAAATGTTCTAAAGCCGTATGAATTCATTTTGTATTTTGCATACACCAATTACAGATTGAAAGTCCAGCAACTTGTCTAGTAGAACAATGCTCAGACATGTTCAGGCTTAAAGAAGGAAGTTGAAGATCGCCATTACCATAACAACATTATTGTACACAGTACATTTATAACAAAACTTCTATACTTTTATAGTACTCAAGCTGCTCACTGTGGGGAGGCTTCATTTCTGATAGGTCTGCAGATCTGAATGCCATGACTGGTGCCATGGTAACATTACACAAATAATTCAGCTAAAGAGGCTACAAAACATAGAAAATTAATTTTCCGGGATTTACTCTCACCCCGGGTTTTTTCTCAGCCAATGCATAACTTATGCTAAAGATGATACAAAACGTAAATAATCAATATTCCAGGATTTACTTTTCTCCTCTCTTTTCATCTAATCCAATGTATAGGTTATAAAATATTTAAATACGTATTTCAAGGCAAGCTCAACGCTACAGCTAAGTTATTGAACATTTTGAAAACCATGCGGGTGTGTGGACATGTGGCTATGTATGAAGCTGCACAGATGCGCATGCGTGCATGCAAGCGTAAGGACGTGTGTGTAGACATGGAGGTCTAAGGGAGTGTGGGCTGGCATGCAGGCGTGCGTGCATGTGCTCCTGTGTGATAAATCCTTTTCCGGTAACACGTGATGTAAATTGCTTTTTGAGCATTTTAGTGACTCTGATCCGGATATTAAGGGAGGCACAATCGGATGTATGCCTACAATCACCAAACACGTACACCATGAAACGATATTTTATTTATACCCACATGTTTATATTGAAGAAAATATTGCATAGGACAAAGATATAGTTATGTTACTAGCATAACTAACTAGTCAATGGTGTACAGCTCCATGAGCCGATGTGTAGACTGATACCGTACGCCTCATTAATATCAATACGTTACAGCATCTGAATCAGTATTATCACCACATCAATCATCATCGTCATCGTAAAAAAAAGCTGAGAAGACTACTTCATTGTATGTTAGCCCTCAGTGATAAAATCTTTAGCTTCCTAATGAATTAATAAATGAGCGTAGAGTTTTTAATCTTCTCTGCTGTAGCACTATGGCAGTACACATTGTAATCTTCTCTGCTGTAGCACTATGGCAGTACACTTTGTAATCTTCTCTGTTGTAGCACTATGGCAGTACACTTTGCAATCTTCTCTGCTGTAGCACTATGGCAGTACA
This sequence comes from Chaetoderma sp. LZ-2023a, assembly GCA_034401795.1. Taxonomy (NCBI): domain Eukaryota; kingdom Metazoa; phylum Mollusca; class Caudofoveata; order Chaetodermatida; family Chaetodermatidae; genus Chaetoderma; species Chaetoderma sp. LZ-2023a. Next base: position 72,818,773 of record CM067367.1, read on the forward strand.
CTTTGTAATCTTCTCTGCTCTAGCCCTATGGCAGTATACTTTGTAATCTTCTCTGCTGTAGCACTATGGCAGTACACTTTGCAATCTTCTCTGCTGTAGCACTATGGCAGTACACTTTGTAATCTTCTCTGCTGTAGCACTATGGCAGTATACTTTGTAATCTTCTCTGCTGTAGCACTATGGCAGTACACTTTGCAATCTTCTCTGTTGTAGCACTATGGCAGTACACTTTGTAATCTTCTCTGCTGTAGCACTATGGCAGTACACTTTGTAATCTTCTCTGCTGTAGCACTATGGCAGTACACTTTGCAATCTTCTCTGCTGTAGCACTATGGCAGTACACTTTGTAACCTTCTCTGCTGTAGCACTATGGCAGTACACTTTGCAATCTTCTCTGCTGTAGCACTATGGCAGTATACTTTGCAATCTTCTCTGCTGTAGCACTATGGCAGTACACTTTGTAATCTTCTCTGCTGTAGCACTATGGCAGTACACTTTGCAATCTTCTCTGCTGTAGCACTATGGCAGTACACTTTGTAATCTTCTCTGCTGTAGCACTATGGCACTACACTTTGTAATCTTCTCTGCTGTAGCACTATGGCAGTACACTTTGCAATCTTCTCTGCTGTAGCACTATGGCAGTACACTTTGTAATCTTCTCTGCTGTAGCACTATGGCAGTACACTTTGTAATCTTCTCTGCTGTAGCACTATGGCAGTACACTTTGTAATCTTCTCTGCTGTAGCATTATGGCAGTACACTTTGCAATCTTCTCTGCTGTAGCACTATGGCAGTACACTTTGCAATCTTCTCTGCTGTAGCACTATGGCAGTACACTTTGTAATCTTCTCTGCTGTAGCACTATGGCAGTACACTTTGTAATCTTCTCTGCTGTAGCACAATGGCAGTACACTTTGCAATCTTCTCTGCTGTAGCACTATGGCAGTACACTTTGTAATCTTCTCTGATGTAGCACTATGGCAGTACACTTTGTAATCTTCTCTGCTGTAGCACTATGGCAGTACACTTTGTAATTAAAGCATCAGCATATGCGGAAATAAACGCGGTATCTACTGTTCCCTTCACCATCCTCATCTTCTAAACCTTCCGCGAATAAGTCATTGCGAATATTTTGTAATATGGTGAATAGCTCACGATTCCCTATGACTTCATTTTCATCTTCATCTTCACTCTCAGACTCTGTTGATTCCTCGGCTTCACTCGGCGATTCCATGTTCACCCGTCATCTCCGTCGTTTCTGCACCTTCACTGTCTAGAGTTTCACTATCTTCATTATTATCGAATCGGATCTTATGCCACCACAGGTCGTTGTATCCAGTGAAAGTTGAATGACATTCTGAACACCGATGGCTTGGCATATTGATTACATACTAAATCTAGTAATCATTCAAGATACAAGTCAAGCTCCTTTTTCATTTTTGAAAGGTATTTCAGGCTGTAGTTGGAGAAATTTTCTTACTGCCTAAGGCTCCGTAACCTCTATGCGGAAGAAAATGCACATCCAATCCCTTTGGCTGTTTAACCTAGAGTGATAGATGATATTCCATGAGACGTTTTTATAGGATTATAGGCACACACGAACACCCCACACAAACACGCACACACACACCACTTTTTCACCCTCTTTTATAAAACTTCTACTACCACTACTACTACTACTACTACTACTACTACTACTACTACTACTACTACTACTACTACTACTACTACTACTACTACTACTACTACTACTACTACTACTACTACTACTATTATTATTATTATCACTACTACTGCGGTTGCAGCTGCTATCCCCACCAAAACACAGTCTCTGGTGACCTTGCATTATCCTATAACTCCCACCGCTATCCCTTCCACCACCCGACCCACTCCCATTATAGCGGGAGGTGGTGGGGAGAGAGAGAGTTTATCCACTAATTGAATACCCGCTGTTACCCATTCATCTTATGCCCTCTTTGGGAGAGCCCATTGTGAGGGAACAAAAGGACCATTCAATACCTGACCACTAACTCCGCAAAATTAGGAGATACATATTGCGTATAGGAATACCCCCATTTTTCAAACACCAAAATCAGGTCATTGGGGAGATCACTCTTGACATCATATTTAATAGCACCAAAATTGGGTCATTGGCGAATCCCCCCCGTAGTGGGTGCGGGTGGTGGGGCGGGAGCGGCGCAGCAACATTAATTATATAAATAGAAAATAAAGACTATAGGAATACCCTCCTTTTCTCCTTATGGCATATATTGGGCACAAAAAAGATCATTGGGAACCCCATCCTGACGTCATGTATATAGGGTATAAATACCAAAAAATAGGTCATTAGGACAACCCCTAAAAATAGGTCAAATCACCTCCTCGATCTACTTCCTTAAATTTAGTCTATCGCGTCTCCCGTCTACTGCTGTATTAATATGGCTCAGCTGCATAACCTCAATGAGATAATGGTTTAGGGGCCCAAAAGGCGTGTTCTTAAGGGGACCAAAAATGTGTTCTTACACGCCCGTATTCACACCTTCACACTAAAATGCTTGAACATAAGATTTTCTTATAATTTTATAACTTTAGAGGTATAAATTATGTACCGTAATGTACTCAAATGAAATCAATCTTAAGATATTGTAAATTAATACAATCTTTATTTGTGAAGTTGAATTAGGAATACGTGTCTCTATTTCAATTTCACACCTTAAAATGAATTTTAAGATATATTTCACTTCATTGCTTTAAGGTACCCAACCTAAATCTCTAAAAGTATACAACTTAAAATGTAGTTTGCAATAATTCTGGTGTCAGTGTAGCCCTGAAGGTTTCAGGGTCTCAATTTCAAGACAACTATGTGGGAGAAATGTTGATTATTTTGGAACCAATTCGGTTGGTAACTGTTGCTGCCATTGCTAGTAGCAACTCCTAGTCAAACTAAGCGTAAAATGTTTAAGAAAGCAAGACTCTCGACCACCTGTCTGGAAGGACCACTTGTCTGGAAGGACCACCTGTCTGGATGGACCACCATTCTCTGACTGCAGTTGTTATTTCCTATAGCAAGTCAAGGGTATGAACACTTTCACGACGAAACCGGCCACACCCGGCCTCTGCATTGCTTTTGAGGAATGTCCATTTGCAGGCCGAGAAAAGTATTTTTGAAATTTTACCACTGAAATGACTTGCTCGATATCCGCGCCAGCCATTTCAGTGGTAAATTTTCATAAATACTCTTCTCTCGGCCTGCAAATGGGCATTCAATGGGGAACTAGTTTGATTTATGTGACCAAATTTAGTCAGTAAAGGGTTAAGAGACCTGTCTATTGTGACTAATAGAGCGATCCATTTCTAGTTATGCCACGCCCGCTTCTAGCTAAGCTCCGCCCACTTTTTAAGCGTGTTGAAATCGATTTGAAACAGTGAAACCTGAATTCCAAGAATATAAAGCTCAGGGTAAATATATAGATAAATTGTTGAATGTTTTGAAACTAATTTTAATATTTTAATAAACAATTTAACTTGGATTTGTTGCTGCCATAGGAAGCAACAGCTCCCAGTCAAATTATTTTCAAATTATTCAGCAGTTAACGTATATATTTACCTACAGTTAGTTTTTAATACATTCAACACAATGTGTATTAAATTGCAAGTTCATCAGAGGCATATAATTAATACATATTCATAGCGGATTTTCGATTGCCGTGACAGAGCTACGTCATTTCTTGAAGTGAACTGAACATTATTTACGCTCGGATCAACTTTACATTGATATATGAGGTATTAGTATAATACAAATTATAGACCATAAAAACAGTTTTTCTGTGTTTGGTAAAAAGAGAATGCTTCGATTTTACTTATTATTCATTTTTATTGGCTCCGCCATTGCCATCGCCAGTTTAGTTCTTTAAGTGTCGTCGTCATCGTCGTCGTCGTCGTCGTCGTCGTCGTCGTAGTAGTAGTAGTAGTAGCAGTAGTAGTAGTAGTAGTAGTAGTAGTAGTTTTATAAAATCGTGCGTGCGTGCCTGCGTGCGTGCGTGCGTGCGTGTGTGCGTGCGTGCGTGCGTGCGTGCGTGCGTGCGTGCGTGCGTGCGTGCGTGGGGTGTTCGTGTGTGCCTACAATCTTTGGAATTTGTCGCAGCTTGGTAGTATTTTGGGATTAATTGCATGCGTTTTCCTTGAAGAATTTACAGGTCAAAATACAGTTTAAGTTATCGTGATTACGACGTCGTGTTTGATTATGACGTCAGATAGTTGAGCAACAGCTCGATCTTCCTATTGTTTGCGCTCTATAGTTTATGTAGAGATTTTTTAGCGACATCATAGGGAAATGATATGGGTACCGGTAAGAGATTTTATTTGAAGGATGTTGTTCGTTTGAATTTATATTTTGCGCCTAGACTAATAGAAAGAAATTAAGCTATTGCGTCGTTTAAACTAACGTCCTGCGCCAAGTCAAATTAGTTTCAAAATATTTAACAGTTTACCTGTATAGGTTTCTGGAAATTGATAGTCACGAAGTTCATGGATCGATCGATCGATCCCAACAACACCGAGGTGTGGGTGGAGATTAGCTAGAGGTGGGCGGGGCATAGCTAAAACTGGAAAGGTCCATTTTACAGTACCAGTCGGATCGGATTGCGTCAACGATATTTTTTAATGGTGCGAACATGGTTGGTGTCTAGTTTTCGAAAAGTGTTACTAAAGGCTGGTGCTATTTATCTTACAGCATCATCGAGTTCTATGTGAATAAAATGATATATACATCCGTGTTAATGGAGCTCGAAACGAAATGGCAAATGTCATCGAATCCTCGTGATAATCACGATAACCTTTGATATGTATGCATGTTGGCGTCGCGCGAACATTTCCCCAGTCGCCCGATTGCATAATAATGACATCCAATCCAAGAGAATGCGAGACAAAGACAAGAGGAACCGAACATTCGGAATCGCTTGCTTTCTAATTTGTGTTTTCCTTGGCTAAGAACCGGAGCCAGCGTTCTCAGTCTCCTCGCATCAAACCCCGATTGAAAGGTGAGCAATCAAAGACGGGTCGGCGAGCACGGAACTTGTAGTTTATTTTTTCAAGAAGATCCACGCAGCGTGTTCTCCGATCGCCTCCGTGGTCGTCCTTAGCGGGACAACCAGGGAACATAAACACAACACGGTCCAAATTAGTCATTATCCGGCGCCGAAAACGTCCCCAGAAGTGTTTTAGACCCGACTACCGGGAAACTTTGGCGGACCGCGACTCAGGTGGTATTCGAACGTTTATTGCTTCAAAAGATAGACGTTTGTTCATTAGCGCAGAGCCAGCCATTGATAGGACTTGATTAGTTCAAGATTTTTCTATCTTGATATCAACTGAAACCCTTAAACAGTTTCGTTTCCAGGTTACAATTAGTGCATGGCATTTCATAAGTAGCCCGCTCATGTAGAAAGCGGATATTTTGTACTGTTGTTTTTGTCTCAGTTTATTGTTTGTATCGGAACGTTCTTTAGCGGTATAGCCGCGCCTGATTATTTTCTCTATAAATTAACCCACCTTGCCTGGAAGGAATTAGTTACTGGTATGCTCTGTCACTCTGTCGATCGTTCTGTCCACCCATTCAAGTTCTGACATCGGCATATGTTTGAAGTTGTGGTAGACTTGTTAGTTTTGGTAATAATAAGAAAAGGGTATAATAATGGCATCTTCGTTTAGTCCTTCAATTATCATCTAGGTCAAAAACTGGCCTGTATCATTGTATATCTTGAGCAATGTCTATTTGCATACCAAGAGAAAGAACACTTTTCGTACAATTTCCACTGGAATGACTGGCACGATAATCGAACAAGTCTTTCCAGTGGTAAATTTTGAAAACTACTCTTCTCTTGGGCCGCAAATTTATAACTTTATTACTGCTTTATCGATTTTATACATAAATGAGGTTTATCTGCTCAGAAATCAGGTAAATCTTAACATACAATCAGCCCTTTTAAATATCATACATAAGAAACAGCAAATTATTTCGGACGTAATAGGAATATTATGTTGTATATTTTAAAATTAATTTTACGGAAGTTGTTGCTGTCTATATCATTAGTTGTTATTAGGTTCAAATAACTTTCTTGCATATTTGTTTTAATAGACCTATAGATATATTGGGAATTAAATTAAATGATCAATCCTAACTTATAGCACAATTGCATCATGTTATCAAATACCCGTATGCATATGTATCTATTAGTTTATCTATCTTTCCATCCTTCCATCCATCCATTCATCCATCTATCCATCCGTCATTCCATCTACCCATCCATCCATCCATCCATCCATCCACGCACCCACGCATCTACGCACCCATCCATCCATCCACCCTCACATCCAGTCGCCCACCTACACACGCACCCACCCACCCATCCATCAATTCATCCTTGCATCAATCCATCCACACATCCAACCATCCAACCATCCACTCATCCACTCATCCACTCATCCACCCACACACCCACACACCCACCCATCCATCCACCCATCCATCCGATGGATCCATCCAAAATTTCTTTTTGTTCTGTTCACTTTTCAAAAGTTAATTTCAAAATGGTCAACAGATATGGTACCATGAAATAATGGATCGCTACAGGTTTTGCTATGCCCCGCCCATCTCTAGCTAAACTCCACACACCTCGCTCGTGTTGGGATCGATCGATACCTGAACTCTCTGACTATGAATTTCCAGAAAACTACACGGCAAGCTGTTGAATTTTTTAAAACTAATTTAACTGGACGCTGTTGAGCAACCGCGCCCAGTCAAATTAGTTTAAAAATATTCAACATAATTTTGTTTAAATGGTAAAGAGAGAGAGAGAGAGAGAGAGAAGAGAGAGAGAGAGAGAGAGAGAGAGAGAGAGAGAGAGTGTGATTTGCCCCATAACTGACCCCCAATTGTTATCCATTCATTTGTTGCCCTCCGTTAGAAAGCCCATTGTTAGGGAACAAAATGAGCATTCAATATCTGACCCCTAACGCCACAAAATTGTCAGATACATATTGCTTATAGGAATACCATCCTATTTGCTCCTGTCATCATATTAAATGACACCAAGATTAGGTCATTTGGAGATACGCCCTTATCGGGACTAATGCAGCAACAGCATTAATTATATAAATGATAAAAGATTGACAATAGGATTACCACCTTTTCTCCTTATGTCATATATTGGGGCTCCACACACAGAAAAATATAAGTCATTGGGTAGCCCCTCTTGCCGTCGTATAAATACCCAGAATTGTGTCTGTGGGACAACACCCTCCAAAAAAAGTTAAATCACTTCCACAATCTACCTCCACAAATTTGATCTATCGCACCAACCTTCTACATAACCGCCATATGCATTAACAATGCGGCCATGGTGGTGATATCGTTTCGAAGTGGCAGGACCAGGTAAATGACAGCAATATGATCGCTGACATACCCGAAACTTAGGATGCGATCCAAGAACCTCGGCCAGACCGCACTAGGTGCCCTGTTTCTTCCACCAATCTGAAGTTACTGCTCTAAATGAGAGATTCGACGACTGAGCAAGTCAAATACCATTTCTTTGAGGAAGAAAATTAACCATAATTAGAGCTGCCTCTGAATACGTTTATCAGCTCGCAAAGCTTGATGACATTAGTTTCCAAAATAATTTGCTTTCCCAACTAAGTTTGGGGAGGAGCCGAGAGTGAAGCTGTCATCTTCTCCCCCTGTGGTCTTTTAAAACATTAAAATAGACAAACACAAACTTCAATTTAGATTTTTCAAAATAGAACAATACCGAATATGCTCTATATTCCGTGTTTTTCGCGATCCAACGCTATATGGAGGTAAGACATTAAACATGCTCTCGGGTTGGAATAAAAATACCTAGATGTCGGTGTTATAAGGAGCAATGTACCTGTTAACAGTGTAAAGTATTACTATGTGCTATTGTATAGTTTGGAAGAAGGAAAGTGAACTGGAACCTGAACTTGCAATAGGCCAATATGTCCGACGGTAATATCTTGCTGTAGACTAGAGGTAATTATCAAACACATCATGGCATATCAAATTGAAGCTTATCAAGATGCATTGTTAGAAAGTTCCCCAACAGTACGTTTTTATCTATAGTTGATAATGTCATGTAAAGTTCAAATTTTGTCAAAGCGTATAAATAGTCAAAATATGACTGTCACTATTATTCCTTAACAATGTTTACCCCGTTGCATATCAAAATAAAGCTTATGGAAATGCATAATCAGAAAAATCATTTACCTTCACTTTCCCGTTTTTGATCGCTTCTTATTCATTATTATATCTAAAGGAAAATGTGCATAATTTGTAATTCCAAACACATTCCCACAAGAGTTCATTACGAAACCTATGACATGTTCTTCTACTGTCTATTATTATTTTATAGAAGAATGTCAAACTAAGTCAACACAATTATGATTGACATATATAATAGGATATTTAGCCAGTTCATAATATATTAAATTCTCAACCTACGCAACGTTGGTCAACGACGTTCTCTCAAGACATCTAACCCGAAAGGAAATTCACCTTTCCAGAGTACCCACCCATCATATGACGTCATAATGAACTGCGTGGTGTGTAGAATGACATCATAATGAATGACGTCATGAATGACGTCAATAAGTACGTCACGAACGCATATTTGAAGACGGTCTATGCGTTGTTGTACAAATTGTTTGCTTTTACTATTTAATAAATATTCTGTTGAATATTTTGAAACTAATCTGACTGGGCGCTGTTGGTGCCATAGGCAGCAACAGCACCCAGTCAAATTAGTTATAAAATATTCAACAGCTTCCCTGTATAGTTTTCAGGAAATTGATAGCTATGGCATTCGGGGATCGATCAATCACAACAAGGCGAGGTGTGGGTGGAGCTTAGCTAATGATGGGCGTGGCATAACTAAAAATGGAAAGGCCCATTGGATTGAGATTGAAGCTGTCAGATAACGTAAGATACTGGTTTCGAATGTTGAGTTAACCCGGTGAGAATTCGGAGAAAGATATTTTAACTGCCCTGACGACGGTGGTGGAGTCACACACAGATATGTCATTATATACCAATAACCTGTTTGAAATGGTAAAACGGGAAACGAGCCCATTAGCAACATTCTGCCTCAACATTCTATATATGATTGAGATCATCTTAGTTAATATTCGGTCTGTGAACGAATAATTGGAATGGATTCAAAGTCTCTCTCCAGTTAATGCTACCATGGTTAACTATGTATGATAGTGACACATTTGAACGTTGTTTAGTGGAGAGTTGGCTAGAGATGTCTTCAATCCGGGCTGAATTTGATGTTTTTATATCTGACATGTTTCCCCAGTCACTTACAGGCAATCCATAATACAGTATGAAATTGGATTTATGGATCAAGTGTAAAATGAACAAAGGATATACAATGA
>CM067367.1:72833222-72840722 GCA_034401795.1 Chaetoderma sp. LZ-2023a
GTTACTCTGATATTAACATTTCGAACCACGAATTCCTAGAATCTCAATATCAAGTTATCAAGATAAGCTGCTCTATAGCTTTAGACTGACTTGGCATGGATCCGGTGCTTTCCTTGATCAGTCACATAAATTGATCCTTCTCCCATTAATCAATTACATTAATTCATTCTTATTTCACGATTAATTAGGCCAGACCAATTTAATGTTTTGTTTGACGAAAATTCCCACCCAAAACACAAAATAGAATATAAGAAAATATTATTCCACAATTTCAAGCTCAGAACTTTTAAACTATTACAGTATTAATTCTTTCACAGAGTTAATTGTCAAGATTGATAAAGATAATCTAAAACGTTTTCCCAGTGAGTGTCCAGGTGTAGGCCAAGAGAAGATTAGTTTTTAAAATATTCCAGTGGTACATTTTCAAAAAACAGTCTTCTCTTGGCCAGCAAATGTACTTTTCTCATGACCATTGCAAAGCCATTTTGAGCGTCTTGGCCTCTAAAGGGTTAGCCTAGTTACAGAAAATAAAGGAGCTAGAAAAGTCTGAGGAACTCTGGTTGATAATGATGTGGCTACGAAAAATAGCTAGAGGCCTTAAAATTCCGGCATTATTCTTTTCTAGATATAGATAAATTAAGTTAGGCGAGCTTATAAAACAAGAACATACATTTGTATGGCCTTAGATAAAGTAATGGACCTTTCCATTTTTAGCTATGCCCCGCCCATCTCTAGCTACGCTCCACCCACACCTCGCTCGTGTTCGGATCGATCGATCTCTGAACTTCCTGACTATCGATCTCAAGAAAACTATACAGGTAAGCTGTTGAATATTTTGAAACTAATTTTACTGGGTGCTGTTGCTGCCTAGGGCAGCAACAGCACCCAGTCAAATTAGTTTCAAAATATTCAACAGTATGTTTCTTAAATAGCAAAGAATTACAAAGACATACAATTCATACAACGAGTCGGAGTATTCGAGATTTGGTGACGGTCTATATGGAACCCTTTGTGACGTAATGATTATGACGTCATCCTACACGCGCTGAGCTGATTATGACGTCATACGAGGTGATATGATGAGTGGATAATCTGGAAAGGTGAATTGGTTCTTCTGCCAATAACCTATTATAATAATGACTTATTCTGGCTCAATACCCCTGGTCGTACGTTATTGACCAATCACAGTAATCGATTCTCCAGCCATTAATCAGTTACATTAATAGATTGTTCCGTTATCGATATGTTACACCAGTTGTTTTCTATGTCAATAGTCATTCACATTAGTTAACTGTCTCTCATCAATAATTACATATATATATTTACTGATTCTTATGCAAATAATCTCTCATATTAATTAAGACCGCACTCAATAAGCTGTCATATTAATTAATTTAATCTTTTGTCATAAATCAGTTACATTAATTAATTCTTCTGATTTGGGGTCCTGTTAAGGAATGCATTCTGCTATCATTAGCCATTCGCATTGATTGAATCGTCAATCATTAATCACCCATATTGATTAGTTTAATATTCTGTCATTGATTAGTCATTTTAACTCATTCATTCATCTGCCATTTATCCGTCAAATTAATTGGTTTCTTTGCCATTAACCAATCGCATTATTTAAGTAGTCTGCCAGTAGCCAATCACATTAATTGATGCATCTGCCATTAATTAGTCATGCCATTTGATTACCATATAAGTTAACTCGAAGTTTATTGAACTACTGGCCAGATTAAATTTCACATCAAATCGATTATCCATAACTGGGGACTTGATAGCGTGATGCGTGGGTATCCTTTTTCATTATTAGCCTGCCCGCATTTCTCATTTCTCATTTTAACCGCAGTTTCTAGCTAAGTCAATGCAACATGCGTGATGTATATATTTAGGATATCGTTCTCGGCGATTCAATCTTATTTCCTCTTTATCAAACGAGTCTACAATCAGGCTATCTTCGCCGGATAACGGTTCTTCTACTCCCATGCTTTCCACTTCCCTTCAATTGCATCAAATAAAGATAGAGTTGTTATAGCATTTTAACGTGCCAACGTGTTATGCGTGCTTAGCGAAAGTATGTATAGATATCGCAATATGCTGGAACCCAATATATGGGGCACGATAAGGGTGGAATATGATTAATTGCTTATAAGAAAGATCTGAACACATCTTATCGTACCAGAGACACTGTCGTCTTTATGCTTTCTGAAACTGCACACGGAAAAGATGGGAACTTTTAAGCTACCGTGCTTCACACAAACTCAAATCTCGTTAGAACAGAGAGAAGAAACATTGGTGTTTAGTTTAAACATGAGACTGGTGTAGTGGGAAGTTGTTACTGGGTTAGACAGCAACACCTCCCAGCAACATCATATTCAAACTCATTGCCCCTCATCATGTAATACATAATTAAATAAAGTGGCAACATGATACTCACACATGCTTTATTGTTTTATTGGACGCACAATGGTGCTTATTTTAAGGAAATCTATAAAGAATAAAAAGAAAGTGTGTGATTTATTAAAATCCTACCTACAGTAAACCCGCACCACTGTCTTCACATTCACGCAATTTCACTAGAAAATAAGAGTGATTACAAATAGCTGACTTCGGGTAGATATATAGTATCTATATGTGGAAAGGTAACCAAAGATGAGCAAAACTAGCTCGCGCGATCAACATCTCCAGCAATAAAATGTTAGAACAAGCAGGCATACAGGCAGGCATACAGGCAGGCATACAGGCAGACAGACACGCGGACAGGAAGTCAGACACGCAGACAGGCATCAATCTTTTACTACCGCTGCTACCAAGCTGAAGGACTGAAATATGATTTACAATCTAAGGGGTTGATAGTTCGATATGACATCGCCAATGTGGTTAATCTCATATGTGGCTTTCGATATTCACGACACAGCAGAACCTGTGCTGTGTCCACCACTCCCATGATCATATCCTTGTATCATTCATCATACCAATTCTGACATACGCCCATAATTTAATGATTTCTGAATTGCATATATCATATACATGTCACTATTACGTTACTTCGTCTTTTCTTCAGAGAACATTCCCGGTTAACATTCCCATTGGTGACATAACAGCTACCCAGTTTGCTACTTCTGAAGGAGAGCGGTGTTTGGTAGATGGCTGTTGTCTCAGGGATGTGGTCCCCAGCTGTATGACTCCCATACCGGATGTCAGTAGCCTACCCTCTGGGCCTGATATGGCTGCTACGGGAGTGAACCAATAACGTAACGCGAAGTTCGGGTGAAGACGCGTGCGCTACCTCGTCCTCCCTTAGGAGTGCCAGTTCCAGACACACAAGCTTCGGTAGATGACAGTTCTGGGTCTGTGGTGCCAGCTCCTATATCTCTCGTCGCGCATATGTCCTGCCTCTGCTCTGGTTTCTGTAGGAGAGAGTCAAACCAATGGACCTTTCCTGTTTTAGCTATGCCCCGCCCATCTCTATCTAAGCCCCACGCACACCTCGCTCGTGTTGGGATCCATGATTATCAATTTCCCAAAAAACTATACAGGTAAGCTATTGGATATTTTGGAACTAATTTGACTTGGCGCTGTTGCTGCCTATGGTTAGTTGACATTTTTTTTAAAAGCATGTTTACTAAATAGTAGAGACATACAATTCGTACAACATGTCGGATTAGTAAGAGTTAAAGACGAGCCAACTAGACTCATTTATGACATAATGATTATGACGCCATCCTACAAGTCACTTAAGTTAATTATGACGTCAGATGATAGATGGGTACTCTGGAAAGGTGAATTCGTACAACGTGTCGGACTATTAAGCATTTAAGCCGGGCTAATCGACTCATTGATGACGTCATGATTATGATGTCAGCATGCACGTCGCGTAGTTGATTATGACGTCATATGATTGAGTGAGGAAATGGATTCATGAATTGAAGGAGTATGCCCAAAGGTAAAACACAATGCAACCGACTTGTATCAAGAGACAGCGGTTATTAGTATCGGCCATTGTGCCGCTGAGAAGGATTCCCCGGTAGCGTGGCGTACTGGTACGGTACCGGACCAAGAGAAAACCAATACTGACCGGTATTGACCCAGTACCGACCCAATAAGCGGTGTTATCACGATTTGGTTTAGGTGACAAGTTAAATGCAATGTGCTATCTGGTATACGTGCATATGTATAAGATATTCGTAAGAGATAGAGTTTTCTCCCTTGGACTATGACAATACGCGGATACCTTCAATAAATAGATAATTTATATAATAGTCACGTGACAATAAATACATTTTGTCTTAAACTTTGTATTATGTTATTGCCACTGCAAGTCTAACATGATTGCGACAATATTTTTACCATAATTTATTTTATTTAATATTTCCAAATAGTTGCAGAAAGGCTATAGTCTGCGTAAATCAGTACGGCTATTAGCGACATTCACATTAACTCGTGTGAAATGTCAATTTACAGCCCAAGAGAAGACAACTTTTGAATGTTTACAACTGAATGACTGGCTCGAAAACCGAGCCAGTCATTACAGTAGTAAATTTTCAAAAATAGTCTTCTCTTGGTCTGCAAATTGACATTTTCTTTGAAGAAAATTATATTTAAAAAAAAATATTTAAGACTTAATGGGTTAAAGCACATTTGAACACATCGAGTCGTCACTTTGATAGCGGTGTTGAAAGATGCAGTTGAAACGCGCCAATATCAAGTGTGCGCCATTGGCAAAGGGAGCAGGGGATCAATAATGAATTCGATATCGACGTGCCCATTTGCCAATGGCACAAGGACCAATATCGACTTCCATCTCGATGCGTCCTTTCCTTTAGTCAACAGCGCAATGGATCAATATCAAGTGTTATATTTGCGCCGATATGAAACAATTTCAAATTACAAAAACGTGTGATTATTTGCTAGCATTCCTATAGGTGTTTGCTCATGTGCTAAATACAGTTGTGTACGCTCCATACTTGATATACCCCACCCAACTATGCAGCCGACACAACATAACATATAATGCGTCGGAGATACAGATCATGTTTTATATTATCTTTGTAATATTGCGATATTTTTTTTACAAAAGACGAATCTATCTTGTACTTTATATATGTGTGCTATTATTTAGTGGATTTCAGGGTTTTAAAAATTCATTTATTAAGGAAGAAGCCTGTCAGAATTATTGTGTTTTATGTGTTGTCCATCATGGCTTCAATCTATTTAATTTGTGTTCGATATTCTCACAACTATGGAGCCAATAGATCTTTATGTAAGAGCTGAGTAAAGGACTATACATTTACCGTTAATAATGTTCGGTAAATCAGGAAATCATAAAAATTGTGCAATTTGATATTGTTTCATATCGGCGCAAATATAATAATTGATATTGGTTCCATGCGCCGTTACCAAATTTAATATTGAATACCCTGCGCTGCTGACAAAGTGGTACGACAATATCGATTCGACGCTGGATCGTGCGCTATTGACCAACGGGTGTGCCGATATGGAATTCAATATTGGCCCCTGTGGTGTAGGTTAATGACCCAAATTCGATAGCATAAATGAATGGCATGGACATAGCTAGAAATAGATCTTTATCTTCTATCGTGACGAGCAAAACATTAAAAATTATCTACTTTACTAAAAATCCTGAAAATATTGAAACTAATCTGACTTCAATCTGCTACTATCAAATGTAATTATATTGTTCAGTCAAATTAGTTCCAAAATAGCTTACAGCGGTTTTGTGGCGTTACATTTATTACGAGCTATGTAGTATCCTACACTTTCACGGACCAGTAGGTTAATGTCCACATTGTATATTTATGAATGGATATGCTAATTCACCTTTCCAGAGTACCCACCCATCATATGACGTCATAATGAACTGCGTGATGTGCACAATAACATCATAATGAATGACGTCATGAATGACGTCGATAAGTACATCACGAACGCATATTTGAAAACGGTCTATGCGTTTTTGTACACCTTGTTTGTTTTTACTATTTAATAAATATTCTGTTGAATATTTTGAAACTAATTTGACTGGGCGTTGTTGCTGCCATGGGCAGCAACAGCACCCAGTCAAATTAGTTACACAATATTCAACAGCTTCCCTGTATAGTTTTCAGAAAATTGCTAGCTAAGGAATTTGGGGATCGATCAATCCCAACACGGCGAGGTGTGGGTGGAGCTTAGCTAGTGTGGGCGGGGCATAGCTACAAATGGAAAGGTTCATTGGCAGTTGTCAAAACAAAATACAACTGTTCTAAAAGAAAAGTTGAAACGTGAGTCAAAGGAAAGTAAAATGAGATATGGTTAAACCTCTAATTCCACGAATCAAATATATTTCAAAATTCCATAATAATTTTGCTTTTGACCCGATCGTACACATCCGTTCCCAAATGTAAAATCATACATTACTTGTTAACCATTCCCGCTCAGATGTCAATATTCTATATTTTACTGTGTTGTAAACAGCAAAGGAGCTGGTATACCTTTTTCAACAATTTTGGTGGACGATGTTGCTGTCTATGACAGCAACATCTTCCACCAAATTTGGTGAAAAATGAACACCAGTTCATCTTTTAATTTAATTTAAAATTTGTGAATTATAACATCAGAGTGGTAAGGGTTAATAGTATATTCTAACACTAACTACAAAATGTATGGTTGCAACTTACGATGCTAATTCCCACATACATATACACCACACAGACACATGGACGCACTGCATTCTATGTAACTGCATTTGTACATGGTCGGTGTGCGAATGTATAGTGAAAGTATAGTAGTCGAAATTTACCCCGGAGGAGATTTTGCACAGTTAAACTGGCGTAAGACAAGGAGTATTACCTTACTCGTTTGATTCCTTACTATCAACTCCCTCCCCACCTCCACAACCCACCTCTCGTTCATTCGCTGGCACAAGAAGAGCTAAAGCTTTTAATAGGTTAGATCGGATGGTGATTGGAGTACCGCGGTACTGTGTAGAAGTTGGGGGGATGCTGGCAGAGCAACTAGATCCGTGGCACGGGGGAAATCGAGAGCGAGAGAGAAGACGAAAGATTATTTATACCGGTTAGATTTTTCAGTGATAATTGCCGCTTCTCTTATTTTTGTCGCGCGAGGCAGGAGATGGAATTTGGTAGTTTTATGTTCTGACAGAAAACGGTTGGAAAGTTTTTTGATTTTATGCGAAAAAGGTTTAGCTATATAGTTGTTGCTAGCCGCTGCGTATGAGCAATCCATTTACAGTTTTGCAGGTAAACCTAGCATGGAACACTGGAAGATGGTTAAACGAAGGCTATGGGTCCATTTCAACACTTTGTTGCTGAATGTTGTTGCGGTAAGAGACACCAACTGCTTTCAACAACATAATAGTTAAATGAACACCTGCTAGATAACAAATTTTAATGCCACACGGCAATAGAGAACCTTGATAATACAGGTTCCTGGGCCGATATTGAACCAATACCGGGCAAGATTCGGCTCGGCATT
>CM067367.1:72845722-72850722 GCA_034401795.1 Chaetoderma sp. LZ-2023a
AAGGCACGGGTTAACGCGGCTGCAACCCCCGTGGCCAAGGAGATTAAGGCACGGGCTAACGCGGCTGCAACCCCCGTGGCCCAGGAGATTAAGGCACGGGCTAACGCGGCTGCAACCCCCGTGGCCAAGGAGATTAAGGCACGGGCTAACGCGGCTGCAACCCCCGTGGCCAAGGAGATTAAGGCACGGGCTAACGCGGCTGCAACCTCCGTGGCCAAGGAGATTAAGGCACGGGCTAACGCGGCTGCAACCCCCGTGGCCCAGGAGATTAACGGGTAACCAAATCTAAAGAAATTATCGCATTTTACCCATTTTAGCTTTTTGATCACCGTATCTCAAGTTTACAGTCATGATATAGCCTACGCAAGCTGTTGATTATTTTGAAACCAATTTTACTGGAAGCCTTACGCAGCACCAGCTTTCAGTCAATTTAGTTTCAAAATATTCAACAACATTTGGACACATAGGTAAAGAATTTATTTTCTTTTGGGGTAGTAGTAGTAGTAGTAGTAGTAGTAGTAGTAGTAGTAGTAGTAGTAGTGGTTGTAGTGGTAGTAGTAGTAGTAGTAGTAGTAGTAGTAGTAGTAGTAGTAGTAGTAGTAGTAGTAGTAGTAGTAGTTGTAGTTGTAGTAGTAGTTGCAGTTGTAGTAGTAGTAGTTGTAGTTGTAGTTTTAGTTGTAGTAGTAGTAGTAGTAGTAGTAGTAGTAGTAGTAGTAGTAGTAGTAGTAGTAGTAGTAGTAGTAGTAGTCGTAGTAGTAGTAGTAGTAGCCATTCCCTCATCGATCCACCCGATAAGATGCGTTTTGACAATTTCCAATGAATTTTTCATAAAATATAATATTTTCACGACATGAAATTTTGTTGAATTCAGACTATTCCAATCCCAAACGTCTACAAATTAATATTCTGAATTGACTTTCGAAATCATATCACCATTGGATCCTTCTAGCCAAATTTGGTACAAATTCATCAAATGATTAAGGAGGAGATGCGTTTGAGAATTTCCAGTAAATTTCCAATTAATCTAAGATTTTCATAAAAAAACTGACTAATCAAAATTATGTATACATCCTCTGATGCCTTATACCATAGGATCCTTCAAGCCAAAGTTGTTTGAAATCGGCCAATAGAAACAGGAGTAGTAGCGTTTGGACAATTCCCATTAAACATTTCATAAAATCTAAGATTTTCAACGAGGCAATTGATCAATCAAAATGTTGCAGGAAAATTTAAGAGCTCACAGTGAAGCTTTTAAGCTGTACATGTGAGTTGACAATCTCGTTAAATTTATATAAAACCTAAGCTTTCCACCCAAAAAACCCCAAAACTGACGAATCAATTTTCTGAATGGAAGTTCTAGAGCATATCACGAAAGAATCTTTCCAGCCAAATTTGTTCGAAATCGGTCAAGATGGTGAGAACAAGACGCAATTTGGCAATTTCTGGTAGTCTTTTTAGAAAATCTAAGATTTTCACCCAAAACTTTGATGAATCAAAAAATACTGAATGGAGGTTCAAGAGCCTATCACCATAAGGTCATTTCAGCCAAATATGTTTGAAATTGGTCAACTTGTTAAGAATATATTTCAAAAATTTGGTGTATTTTCTTCATAAAATCCAAGATTTTCGCCCAAGAATTGAGGAAGTAAAATTCTGAATTGAGGTTTTAAAGCCTACTACCATTTGGTCGTTCTAGTCAAATATGGCTGAAATCTGTCAAATTGTTAAGAAGAAAAAAAGAGCTGAAAACTTTCGGTTGGTTTGTCACACAATCTAAGATTTTCACCCACAAATTGACGAACTAGAATTTTGAATTCAAGTTCTAGAACTTACCGCGATATGATCCTTCTAGCCAAATCTGGGTGAAATCTATCACACTATTAAGGAGAAGAAAAGATGTGACAATTTCCAGTAAATCTTTCAAAAAATCTAAGATTTTCACCCAAGAATTTGACGAATCACAATTCTGAATTTATTTTCCATTCATCCAAATTTGCCTGAAATCAGTCAAGTTGGTAAAAAGAAACAATTTGACAATTACAAGTTTTTCATAAAATCTAAGCTTTTCACCGAAAAATTGACGAATCAAAATTCTGAATTGATGATTTAGAGCCTACTACAATATGATCTCTTTAGCCAAACCTGGTTCAAATCCGTCAAACTGTTTAGAAGAAGAAGAAGAAGAAGAAGAAGAAGAAGCAACAATTTGGCAATTTTCGGCGTTTTTAATAAAATCTAAGATTTTCACCCAAAACCTGACGAATCAAATTCTGAATCGAAGTCTTAGAGCGTACTACCATATGATCGTTCTAGTCAAATATAGACTAACTGTTAAAGAGAAGAAACGATTTGACAATTTCTGCAAAATCTTTCAACCAAAAATTGGATGAATCAAAATTTTGACTAGAAATTCTACAGCGTATCCGTTCAGCACAAGTTGCTTGAAATTGGATGATGGACAACGGAGAATGGACAGACAACGGACGACAGATGGACTAAATGATAAGAACAGACGAATACGTGTACATTAAAAAGAACCATCATTGCTAATTGGCTTATCGAATTTAACAGAGCCAGAGATAGCTCGTAATCGAGTACCATAGGGCCACCTGATGGCAGCAATAGGAGCAGTGACCACCACCATCACCACCACCACCACCACCACCACCACCACCAACAACAACAACAACAACGGCGGCGGTGATGACGATTACGACTACGACCACGACACTCACCTCCTAGATATTACATATACACGAACTTGTAATAAGCACCAATACTTTATCTTGTTAATTCTCTTCTACTTCCTATGACTTGACAGTTCCGCCTGCTTATTATCATTCTTCTCTAATATTCAACCGGCTCTCAAGTGTACTTATTACCTCTCAACTCCGAAAATAACCGTCCATCCTCTCACCAAATGTAAACACAGTTATGTACAGAAATCTTCCAAATGGGTTTCCACATTTCCTCGTAAAGATAAAATTCGATTTAACATATATCAGAGGGAGAAATTGAAATTTCTGAAAATTCTTCTTGGAGAAGAACGAAAACTTGCCACCGGACAATATTTGTAAAGTCTACTTTATTATTTTTTAATAGTTTCATTGAGAGAGGTAATCCACCATAACCGACATGTGAAACGACCACACTTTAATCCCCGAAATTGTCAGTCTCTCAATTTCAAGACAGCTATACAAGAAAGAATATTTTGAAACTAATTTGAATTGCACATAGGGTTATTTTGACAACACCGGTTCCAAGTCAGATTATTTTCACAATATTCAACATAATATTGGTTACATCATGAAGAATTTGCTCGTTTCTGGTATGTATGGTTTAAAGCGGTAAAGGTATTCCTCGACAAACTATGCCAATCTTTCTTTATCCTATTGTTCTACAATCAGATGATTACCACAGGAAATATATTTGGGAGAAAAAAAGACTGGTATTCAACTATTTTGTCTTACAAACAATTTTCAGCATTTTGTCTCTATCTATCTAAAAAACTCTCCATGTATTCGGTCCTCCAAACTTATGGATACGGAAGATTCTCAATTTCTCTGAGAGATCTGCCTTTATCCGGAAGTATTAGTATTCCATCTATAAGTATGTTCCAACACGTATGTGACACGTGCGGTTATGCGTGCGTGCACAAATGATTAGCATTTGGTAAATTCTCAAATTTCTCAATGCATTGTCTGTTTATTGTTCATTCTTCTGAGCTCTGCCTCTATATCACATTATTGTGCGCAATTTTTAACTTCAGCGGTATGACAGTTGTCTAGTATCAGTTCCATGTGTGCGTTTGCAAATTCTCAACTTCCGAAAGAGGTTACCTTGGATCTTTCTTGTCCAGCGACTTACCGATCTGTATTCTCCCACTGCATCTAATCTGATGACTGACCAACAGTTCAGTTATAGACACGTCCAGTTATCGATAAATCGTATGTATAATATACATAACGTGTGGTGCGCTTAATTTGTTGACAAGTCACGCAGCTCACACAGGGACAAAAATAACACAATTTCCAAACATACTCCGAAATAATCCACAACATGACATACTCCCCCAACACAATGACCTGGTTTTATTATACTTGCTACATAGACAAACGCCCGACAAGCTGTAATGAATTTTGGATAGCATTCTCCTCAAGTTACACAAATATTTACAAGCGGTATTTACGCGAAAATCATGTAGTAACACGGCCATTCCTCATTTCAACCCCATCAATATACACATGAAATGTAAATAGTTCCTATTTTTCGTTTACTATAGCTTACTACGATATTTACTATTGTTTATAAGACTTGGTATATATCGGTATAACCGGGAAGTGTGACCCATCCATCAGACACTGAAGAAATATATATATATATGACAAAGTATTGGCAGCTCGGCGGTACCTTCATGCTTCTTCTATGGCAAACAAGCATGTCTTAGCGCCATATAGAATAATAATTTCTGTTGATTGTGGACGTCCCGAAGTTGTGTTGCTCAAAGTGATGCGAGTAGATATTAAGAGTATTTCAGATCTTAAGCTGAAAGTGATCACTGGTTTATATAACTTGTTATTGATTTAGTCGTCCTGAATTTATGTGGAAGAGTTACCATGCAGCTGGATGGTATTGTGTCTATTCTAAGGAGATATTGATTACTAATTCTGCTAGGTTTCGGTGAGGCGAAGGTGTAAATGAACATCACCTATTCTACGAGTGCCTGTCCAATGAACGTTGACAGCTGTAATAGAATGGATACTATATTCTTTGTTTGTTCAATGCACATACAGTCGAAACAATTGTCAGAGGAATAACCTGCTTGATTGCATCAGACAATACATGAATCAGTTTGCGAAGTAAATGTTTTTGAATCCCCCACAGTACAGGAAAAATAACTAAGAGCGTTGCCAAAAATGTTAGTTAGTATAGTTTTGAACATGATGTAAGACATAGTAGTTGCATGTTTTGAAAATAATTGGACTTGAAGACAGCGCTGC
>CM067367.1:72855722-72918222 GCA_034401795.1 Chaetoderma sp. LZ-2023a
TTATATGTTAAGATTTATATCATTTCATTACATCGTGGTACACGATTTAAGCTGATAAAATTATGCATTTTAAAAATTTTCAAGCATTTTGATGTGTTTTGGCCTTTAGCTTGATAAGAATATTTAAATGGATATGCGTAAAAATAATTTAACAATTAAGGTCAAAACTCAATTATCACATCTCACTGCACCACGGTCAGCTTGAATAGTTAAATAGAACAACTTACTCTATACTGACCATTCAGGTGATATGATTTGCCACCCATAATCCATCCTTGACATTTGAGCTTCTATTGTGCGGACAAGGAAAGATATTCAGGCTTTAGTAGCTAAATGTTGCTACATTTCTACAGCCTATGACGGCTGTCATGATGTACTTTGCAACCAATCAGAACAAACTAACAGTCATAGAGGTGCTAGCTATAGTTTGACAATGTGGTCTAAAAGCAATCATACAGGTAAGCTGTTGAATGTTTTGAAACTAATTTGACTGGAAGATGTTTCAAAATATATAGCAAGATGATTATTACATAATAAGGAATGTAATACATTGGCACTTCTATGACATCACACGCTATCGCTTGACTAGACAAAAATGGTGGCGATCAATGTGCAACATTAACGTGATATTGCAAAGCAGATAATTGCGATACAGATATGGGAATGTGACAGGATATGAATGATTCGGAGTCTATGCAATGAAACGAAATACATCTTGGCATATGGTGATTTCATTCCGTGTAAATTAATAAAACTTTGTATTAGTGAAGTTGAATTAGGTACTCGTGACTCTAGCTCAATTTCATAATTTAAAAATTATAGTGATTTATATGTAATGAAATCATTATATGCTAAGATTAATTCCGTTTCATTACATCCATGCGCACAATTTAAAGCTGTGTTCTCACTAGAGACTTAACCGGCGTAACGCAATACTGAGGTATGACGTTATTCCGGATTAAGTCTCTAGTGAGAACACGGCCTAAGTCTTTAAAAGAATACACGTTTAACAATTTAATAATAACTGGCTTAGTAGCATTTGACATTGCAGCGTATGGCTGCGAGAGCTGGACTTTGAACAAGAATGATACACGGACGAACATCACCAGTTTCAAATTGTCGTCCTGGCTCAGGGTGCTACAAATATCACGGCAGGCCCATCAAACAAATGTAAGCGTGATGGCGAAAGTACACAATCCTAAAAGCCTGTTAAACATCATAAACCAACCAAGGCTGGAGTATTTTTGACACGTGACAAGACGAGATGGTTACAGTCTGGATGTGCTGGTCATGGCGTGGTCTGTAGATTGTCAGAGAGGTCATGGATGGGTGTGTAGATTGTCAGAGAGGTCATGGAGTGGTGTGTAGATTGTCAGAGAGGTCATGGAAGGCCAAAGACTCATTGATAGATGGAATAGACCTTTCCATTTTTAGCTATGCCCCGCCCACCACTAGCTAAGCTCCACCCACACCTCGCGGTGTTGGGATTGATCGATCCCCAAATGCCCTAGCTATCAATTTCCTGAAAACTATACAGAGAAGCTGTTGAATATGGCAGCAACAGCGCCCAGTCAAATTAGTTTCAAAATATTCAACAAAATATTTATTAAATAGTAAAAGCAAACAATTTGTACAACAACGCATAGACTGTCTTCAAATATGCGTTCTGACGTACTTATCGACGTCATTCATGACGTCATTATGATGTCATTGTACACATCACGCAGTTCATTATGACGTCATATGATGGGTGGGTACTCTGGAAAGGTGAATTGAGAGAATGACTGTAAAAAGGGACTGACAAGCTAACACATATGGCATTAAACTGTACCAGATGGAAGTCTGTTGTAACATGGGTCAAGATACGCCCGGATCTACCCAAAAGTCATAGTAATATGATGAAGTCCAATATATGTTGTTGATGTTGAGAGGTTAGCGATGATATGATATCATGTGGGCTTATATCAACTACAGTATCACAAACCCTGACCATCTTTGATGAGATGACTGAAACTGGTAGATGAAAGATGAAATATGGATTATGTATGAAGGTGATCACACGGCGATTGAATGAAAGAAGAATGGTGACCTGGAATTGAAGTAAAGTTGTTGTTCCGAGAACTGCGGTGTACTTTGCACATGAATTCTAACTGATGGGCAGGTAACAACTCGAAGGAATACAGGAGCACATGGTTGAATGGATTGACGCACCAACTATTTTCAAAATGGGGATCAATGTCAGGGTGAAGTGCAGATATTCAGATATTTATCGCTCAAATCTACTTAGGTAGTGGCATACCTCGGTGCTGGGAAATATACAAGTTAATTAAAAATTAAATCCTGGTGGTTTTTCCCAGGAAAGAATTCCGATATATACATTTTTGATTTACAGATAGATAGCGAAATATGAGTACGATTGAAAGACCAACTCTCTCAAAGGACCACATTCACATCAAAAAGTTATTTAAAAATGTGTTAAAATTGTATACTTTTAGAGGTGTAAATTACGTACTCAATGCAATGAAAAGATTTCATTCAGTATGAAGGTCACTCTACGGGTAAGATGGTGAACACTATTAACTTAATTTGATAGGAACCTGATCCGGCCATGGGCAGCAACAGGTTCCCGCGAGATTTGTTTTGAAATATTCAACAGAATATTTATTAAATCGTAAAGATTGATTAGTGTTCGCCCTTTCGGTAAGAAAGGCGTAACAAGAAACCATGTTGACAAAGACACATACACATGCACGGCCTGGGAGACCCGGGCACGCAATCGGTCAAATAAAAGCGGACGTACAGAAACATTTTGTTTTCCCAATTTCACCTTGTTTATCAGCAAGTGGCAACTTCTAGTCGTGTTTTCGTTTGGCAAACGATACTTCCAGACGAGAAAACTCGAGGCGTTTTTATAAAGTCGATCTTTGACCCAAAGTAAACTGAGCCTTCCTTTGGAGGCCTCTTCCAATTAGACGACCTCGTTATCGTCTCATCGATGACGTAATCCTATTTTGGAATAACACCCCAGAGAGAAAGTCACATTGGACATTTATCGCAGGACGTGATGTGATAGATAAACTCGAGGGTTACTTACTATCCGAATGGTAGATAATAGTTTTTGTAAGAATCCTTAGAGAGTACCGAATTTAGCCCGCATACATGCTATTGATGGCCGTGGGAGATAGTTTTTGGCCAATCGCAGACTCGAAATTCTTAGGACGTTGATGTATTAATATCTGGCTGTCCGTGTTAGGGCAACAATATCCCAATGATCAACATCGGAGGGCCAATATCCAATGTGTTATCTGCACACATGATTTCAAAATAACGGCGCAGGCGCGAATAGGCAATAGTATTAACCCCTCTTGTGTCAACACCGCCTCAAAGCGCTCAAAATTCTACTTGATATATCAATTACACATTTTGATGGTCAATATTTTTCAAGATTTTTTAATTTTAGAAGATTGTTTTTGTAAATTTACCAGCTGAATGTTAATTTCGCCGGCCTGACCATTAAAGAGGTAATGGCAAAGATAATTCAAGTTTTTACTCAGGTCGTGTTGTCACGAGATATTTAATCGCGAATAATGCCATACCTCAGTATTGTGTTACGCCGGCTAAGTCGCTGAGAACATGACCTTAGCCAGTGTCTATCTGCAGGTCGAGAGAAGAGTATTTTATGGAAACTTACCGCTAGAATGACTGGCTCGGTTGTCTTTCTAGTGGCAAATATTAACAAATACTCTTCTCTAGGCCTTTCAAATAGCCATGTCTGAAGACCACTGCAAAGTTGTTTTTTGGTCAGTTTGACCATTGAAAGGTTAAGTTGACATAAGACGTGTTAATACTAATTAAGTGACATTAATTCAGTGGAGTAAGATGTAATAAGGCATCAACAGAAGCCTACTGTTGCTATACACATTGGGAAAGATTGCATCCTTGACTGCCGTGATTAGGCAAAAACAAACAATACGGCGTCATCATCCAATTAATGCCGAGATATTTGCTTTTATAAAACGTCTTCATCCTATTCTACTTGTGGCTTGCGAGGAACCGACTTAGGATCAGTGGCATCTTCAATTAGATTCGGAAACTATTACTAGAATAAACAAACATTTAAGCGCCATTGTCTGACGTTACATTACTGAAAGACGTCAATACACTACCTTGATAAAACATGTTACTAGCCCGTTGCTGGGACAATACAGGGCCGGATTGAACCGGTGTTCATCCAGTACCGGACGACTTACTTGCGCTATCTCTACCATGATGAAACGTATTTACGTGCTCAAACTTGTCAAAAGCTCATTTCAATTAACTGTGTTAGTAGCAAAGAAATGTTGGTGAAAGATGTTGCTGTCTATCTTCCACCAAATTGGTTGAAAAATGAACACCAGTTCTTCTTTAATTTAATTAAAAAATTAAAAAATTTGACATTCGAGTGTTAAGTGTTAATATCACCCTATCGTCTTTGGGTCCAAATATCATAAGAAAGGGATCCATTTCCAGAAATGCTTCGCCCATTTCTTGATATTTTCCGACCATTTCTAGCTAGTTCCGCTCACACTGTGCGCGCGTTGGAATCGATTGTAAAAATTCACAGGATCTCAATTTCAAGGTAAGTAAGCTGGTGGCTATTTTGAAACTAATAAGACTAGGAGCGGTTACGGCCTGTGACAGATTGTTTATTAAAGTCACACGACTGCAGTTGTACCTTGGACCGTTCGACTGTGACGCCAGCTAACAAGTGATGTAATTTGACGTCAGATACTTAGCTCTTGATTGACAAAACGATCCTGCCCTGTAGGTGGGGCTTAGAATACACCTTCCGTATCCTCTGCGTGTCGTAAGAGGCGACTAAAGGAGGTAAGGGTGAGGTAACCCTGACAGAAACCTCGAGTGCTGAAGACGGAGGTTCCAGGCCGCACAGCGCACTCTAATAAACCATGGATTCACGCACTTAACGCTTATGATCATGTCGATAGTCACTTACAGGACTGACGGTATGATCAGCGAACGAAAAGAAGAAGAAGCAGAAGAAGAAGAAGAAGAAGACAAAACGATCCTTCCATTGTCAGATTAATAGAACTACCACAAATTCTTGCAAACACACACTTATTTATTATTATCAGCTATATACAAATTATTAAGCTGATTTAAGACCTAAATCATCATCATCATCTTCATCATCATCATCATCATCATCATCATCATCATCATCATCATCATCAATTATTATTAAGCTGATTCAAGACCCAAATCATCATCATCATCATCGCTACTGCTACAGCCACCGCATCCTCCTCCTCCTCCACCACCACCACCATCACCACAACCACCACCACCAGCACCACCACCACCACCACCACCACCACCACCACCACCACCACCACCACCACCACCACCACCACCACCACCACCACCACCACCAACACGACCACCACCACCAAGACCACCACCACAGTTTAATATATCGAAAATTATTTGATCTGATTAAATTTGTCTGGTAAACATTCATAAACTTTTAGCTGTGAAGTACAATTACGAACACGTTTCTCTAATTCAATTTCACAACTACAAAAATTATATTAGTTTATGCTTAATGAAATCATCATATTTTAAGATTTATTTCGCTTCATTACATCTAGGCACACAATTTAAGCCTCTAAGTATACAATTCTAACAATTTCATTTTCAAGCATTTTGGTGTGAATCTGCACCTTTAAGCTATTGTAAACATAGTAAATGGTTTCTTATAACCAATTTGTACTTTTTGAAATGTGTAATACAATTTCCTTCTTTGTTTCACAGATAGCAAACTCTACAATCAATACAACTCTAGGCCAGTTCTGACGTCATGCGCAAAAGCCGCCTATAGCCAACTTCCTTCTCCGATTAAGATATCAGCTGAATCATACGGACAGCACAAATACCAGTACATGACGTGAATATTAGTGTGGGAATCTCCAGAAACAGCAGTAAATTCAAATCTCAAATCTGGATATAAAGTCTACAATAAATACCTACGCAAATATGTCCGAGTCGTCATCAGCATCGCCGTTATCGTCATCATCATCGTCGTCGTCGTCGTCATCGTCATCGTCATCAGTCTAATTATATTCTTGTAACTTTTCGAATTCTGCTTTTTGTGATACAAGTATTAGTGAGCACCATTTCATCAATGTGGGTAATGTCCTATTTGAAAATTGCTTTGCTGAAAACGGTCGCTGTCTTCAGCATACAGCGATATCTTTTCGAATAACAACAATTTTCAAAGTATTTAAAATCAATGTTGGTCTCGATCCCATAAATCCCATAAAAACACAATTGTAACCATTTTATTTTCAAGCATTCTGGTGTGGATGTGGACCTTTAAATCATGGCTGATATGTATAGGTGCATGCCGCATTTATCATCCATATATCTATCTATACAGGGTGGTCAAGATTTGTAACCCCATTCCATCAACATGCAACATCAACGAGTGATCAACAAATATCTCGCGCTGGCTAATTAACAAACAGGTGTGCCGATATCGAATTCAGTATTGGTCTCTGTGTCATTGACCAATTGAACGCCTATATCCAATTCAATATTTGTTCCGCGTTATTGGTGAACGGCGCAATTCCGATATTGCGCATTAAAA
The DNA here is from genome assembly GCA_034401795.1 of Chaetoderma sp. LZ-2023a. Lineage (NCBI taxonomy): Eukaryota > Metazoa > Mollusca > Caudofoveata > Chaetodermatida > Chaetodermatidae > Chaetoderma > Chaetoderma sp. LZ-2023a. The sequence continues at coordinate 72,862,369 of CM067367.1, forward strand.
TCAACATCAATAAGGCTGTGTTTACACTAGAGAGTTAATCCGAAGTAGCGCCATACTGAAGAACGTTACACCTGATAAACTCTCTAGTGTACACACGGTCTAACTCCAGCAAATACTAATGAACAGTTTTTGACAGGAAAACATCGGCGCTTATCAAAGACTTGTTGTCATCAGTGTTTAGTGACCATTATACATACAAGAGTGTGATGTGATTTGCAATTGAAGAAATTATATATTTAGAGAAAGACGGTGATGTTCTGTATTCATCAGGTGCATTGCTACCAAAATAGATCATAGTGGCCCATCCATTCCTAGTTATGCCCTACCCATTTCTAGCTATGGCCCACCCATTTCCAGCTAAGCTCCACCCAATTCTAGGTATGCCCCACCCATTTCTATCAAAGCTACACCCACGTTTTCTCCATGTTCGGATCGATTGAACCATGAATTCACAAAATTTCAATACGAAGGCACCTATACAGGTAAGCCGTTGAATATTTTGAAACTAATTTGACTATGGCAGCGACATCGCTCAGTAAAATTAGTTTCAAAATATTCAACAACCTGTTTGTTAAATATGAAAGACATACAATTTCTACACTTAGCAGATTATTCAATCTTCATTACAGACCTAGATACGTCATTCATGGCGTATTGTGATTGTGATGTCAACCCAAATGTGGCGTAATTCCTTATGACGTCATATATTTGAATGCCGGGTCGGTTCTATCCATTAATTCTAGCATTCACATCGATTCTGGTCACTGTCTTACAATTTTACAGTAGACTTTGTATAGTCGTAGAGCTGGACTACCGGTAGATACTAACAGTTCCGACCAATGGACCTTTCCACTTTTAGCTACGCCCCGCCCATCACTAGCTAAACTCCACCCACACCTCGCCGTGTTTGGATTGATCGATCCGCGAATACCCTAGCTATCAATTTCCTGAAAACTATACAGGGAAGCTGTTGAATATTTTGTAACTAATTTGACTGGGTGCTGTTGCTGCCTATGGCAGCAACAGCGCCTAGTCAAATTAGTTTCAAAATATTCAATAGAATATTTATTAAATAGTAAAAGCAAACAATTTGTACAACAAGGCATAGACCGTCTTCAAATATGCGTTCGTGACGTACTTATCGACATCATTCATGACGTCATCCATTATGATGTCATTCTACACACCGAGTAGATGATTATGACGTCATATGATAGGTACATACTCTGGAAAGGTGAATTCACCAGTAAGTACAAATGCAGTATTTTATAATTTCATATTCAGCATTAATGGGCCATCTACAATTTGCAAGATTTTCGTTAAATTTTGCCAGACACGGCAATCTGTAGAAATCCGGCAAATTGCAGATGATCCATTATGCATAATGTCAAAGCTGAAATAATCGAATATGTATCAAGGTTAAAACCATAATAAAATAACGTTGTCGCCAGTAGGGCGTGTATTGTTACGTCATCGCTACTAGGCACCAACTGACGTATTATGAATACATTTATTACATACAGTGCACACCACTAACGCATTAAGCTACTACAGGGTACCGCTACACTATAGTTGAATATAAAATGATATCTACTGGTTTACCCGTTTGAATCCTGAATTCCCAGAATCTCACTTACAAAATAACTATACAGGTAACCTGTTGAATATCCTGAGCCTAATTTGATATGAACGGTCCGGTCAAATTAGATTAAAAATATTCAATATAATATACTAAATTATATATGCCTGTTCGTATTTGACGTTTCTGTTTTGATGAGTTAATGGCAGTTGTGCAATGGGACTCAAGCTTACACGTGTGATAAAGTTTGGTGTGAAAAATGCAACCATTTCTTATAAGAACTGCTCATTATCCTTATTGTAACATATCTTTTCATCGCTTCAAAGACCTAATATTACGGGTTTTTTGCCATGCAAGAGATATTACGTTGACTATTTTGGAAGAATTATATTGAAACCTCTTGCTCCCTAATACATTGTTTACATTGCTAAGTCCAAAGGCGTCGCTTAAGTTACAAGTATGGCTCCCGAGACGGTATACGAGCTCTGCGCTCATTGGGTATATGTGTAGAAACCAACGACGATCGTCCTCGTCCCACCAAAAATTGAAATCTAAATGCTGGAAAATGCCACCTCCCACATTTTCGAAGGTTGACGTCAATTTATTTTATCTTACCATCTGAATTACTTAAATGTTCTCCCACCCAAAGTGTGGGTTGTTGGGTGGGTGGGTGTAATCCATAGTCCCCCAACCTCAGTCTACGGCATTGATGTTACGCGGTCTTTCGAAATTTCACTATTACCTCTAGTCGAAATTGGGGTTCAATGATGCGCTCATTTACACGATCAGATTATATTAATTTTAAAGATGTGTAGTGATGAAGAAGAAGAAGAAGAAGATGACAGAATGATGATGATGTAACTAAAGCACACATTCTAATGGAACTTTCAAGTGTTAGTTATGCCCCGCCCATCTCTATCCAAGCTCCACCCACACTTCGTCCGTGTTGGGATATATCGATCACTTAGCTCACTGACTATCAATTTCCAGAAAAATATACAGGCAAACTGTTAAATATTTTGAAACTAATTTGTCAGCAACAGCATCCAGTCAAATTAGTGTCAAAATATTCAACCATAATATTTACTAAATGATAACGATATACAATTCATATAGCGTGTCAGACTATTAAGCGTTAAAGACGGACATGTCGAGTCATTCATGACGTCATGATTATGACTTTATCCTAAGTAACACGTAGTTGATTATGACGTCATATGGTGTCATATGATGGATGGATAAATTTAAAGCGGTCGATTGTTAGTGTGTGATCAGGTATTTAAAGCATGCATTATGACTATTTTTGTGAGGCATTTAAAGCAAATATTCGGATTTGCAGATTGTAACTAACTGAACTTTAATGTTCCTGAAAAAGTGCAGATGTACTTTATACAGAAAGTAACATGGAGAGAAACAAAAGGATGTTACTAGTTATATATGTAGTAAAACACCATAGGTAAGCTGTTGAATATTTTGAAACTAATTTCAAATTAGTTCAACAGCATGTTTATTAAATAGCAAAGAATTACAAAGACATACAATTCATACAACGTGTCAGACTATTTGAGATTTGATGACGGTCTATATGGAACCCTTTGTGACGTAATGATTGTGACGTCATCATACACGCGCTGAGCTGATTATGACGTCATACGAGGTCATATGATGGATGGATAATTTGGAAAGGTGATTTCTTAACTGATGTGAAATTTCTGAAATGATTAACGTCTCTTTATATTTGATTAATTATTGTGTATGCATATAAATAAAACACATATTTACAAGTCTATTTTCTTCTAATTTGTCATTTCATAAAGAAATCACCGACCAGCAGGCATAGTATGGAGGAAGCACGCAGGCAGGCACGCAAGCGAGAATCTGATTGATTTAGATGCTTACCCACACATTTTGATGACATTGCCGATATACACGCATCCATTGTAGAAAATAGCTCCAATACATTTAGTGAAAGCGATTCTGGGGGACCGAATTCGCTTGGATACAATGCATAGGGCACTGATAGAATGCCATTCACATTTCACCAGTATATATATAGCACTAGACCTACCTGTCATATTCTGAACCTTTTCACCACCGTTATCTTTCCCGCTCTACATTATTCTCCTGTTTCCTGGGTGCTTGACATACAGAATAGAAGCGTTCAAAATCTCAAAATTTCAAAAAGAAATTGATCAAATACGAAGTAAAATTTCAAATATGTATAGAGTATACGCTTACAACGTAAGCGTATCGAGGAATTTATATCTAGCTATGCTCACCCATTTATAGCTATTGCCCACTCATTTCTAGCTTTGCCCGCCGGTTTCTAGCCAGGTCCACCAATTTCTAGCCATGCCCACACATTTCTAGCCATGCCCACCCGTTTCTAGCTATACCCACCCATTTCTAACCAAGCCCACCCATTTTTAACCATGACCACCCATGTCTAGCTAAGCTCCGCTAACATTTTCCGCGTATTGGAATCGATTTGAATTTTGAAACCTGAATTCCCAGAAGGCTCAAGGTAAGCTGTTGAATATTTAAAAACTAATTTCATATGGCACTGTTGCTACATTCCGCAGTCGTTGACAGCAACAGATCACAGTCAAATTAGTTTCAAAATATTCAACCGAATGGCTACTTAATTGTAAATTCACCAAACCCATACAATTCAGATATTTTCGTCACGGGATTTCGAATTTCGTTACGGACGTACATCGTGTTGAGTGTGGCGTCAGCTAACATGTGGCGAATTTGATTATGGAGTTATATACCTAAGCTAGCTTACAGACCGGATCTTTCAATTGGATGTACCAAGAAGCTTAATATACCCGCCTACCTTCGGGAACAAGAAAATGTGATTGGTTTTGAGAGGTCTGGGGAGCAATTAGCTAATAATAATATAATAATAATAATAATAATAATAATAATAATAATAATAATAATAATAATAATAATAATCGTTATTTATTGAGGGTAGCACTTCAAGTACATGGCCTGATCTAGCAGAGGCCCTCATTAACATATATACAAATGTATTTATTTATATTTTTAAATATAATATGTACAAATTCATACATCTATGTACAGACAAGGAACTTAGGGAATGTATTTCTTATAATCATATAATATTCTGAATGTATTAAGAGTAATTTGAACAAAAGCTACTGATGCTTTCAACAGCAGCAAACTTCCAGTCAAATTAGCATTGATATATTCAGCATTGTAAAGTAAATTCCTTTCTTTTCTGCTGAAATGCTTTGGAAACAATTCAAGAAATAGAAATAACGATATTTTATGTGCTAAAATGTAGAAACTAATTCTCAATTTCGTAGACAAATACAGCTAAGCACATTATAACATACGATTATACATACATACAGAAACAATAGATTTAGTAGAATTATTATCATTGCCCACGCTTTCGAATGTCTCAACCCTTTAGTGACTAAATTTGACAGGAAAACCTCGATTAGGTCTATCTGTTGTGAAATATCCGTTTCCAGAACAAGACAATGCCATTCTTGGAAATTTACCACCGGAAAGACTGGCTCGATTATCGCGCCTGTCATTCCTGTCATACATTAAAAAAAATAGTTCTCTGGACTGCAAATGGTCATTTCTCTAGCCGATTTTATGGACTTGTTTCTAGGCGTGTGCATTTATGGGTCAAAGAGCGTAAGAATCACCAAATTTGACATAGCACTTCATAATGTAGGATAAAATCAGAAAGTTCAATCGAAGGTTTGTATCTTAAAGGCATATATAGTTTACTGAAATTAAGAACTCACCAAAGCACATGCACTCCCAATCACACACACTCACTTCCACACGCACACAAACTCATGTACATACACTCCCGTGGGTTTACATCCAATATAGTAGGTCTACGCCGTATATTGTCTCCAACATATAACCATTTCAACACTAGTATTAGAACTCAAGTCATGCTATTAAGCTGTTGCATATCTTAAGCATAATTTGAACGAAAGGTCTTGATACCTTCGGCAGCAAAACTATCCAGTCAAATTAATATCAAAATTATACAGCAAGGGAACACTTTTGTGTCTACATTTCGTGCTCTAATGATAAAGGATCGGGAAAGTTGAAAAATGTACGATAGATATATCCATCACATAGTAAGCATTTGGTCCGTAAGTGTGCACAATCACATAATAACGTGACGGACAATAGTATAATACACTTTCACAATGCATACACAAAACTATTTACATTAGGAGAAGTATTTTCCATGCATGTACTATATAACTATCTTGAAACTCTAACCTTTGGATTGGCGATATGTGAAATGGTCATTTGCTGGTCCGGAGGAGTGTTTACAACAATTGGACACAGGAATGATTGACTCGGTTACCGAGCCAGTCATTCCAGTGCTCCATTGTCGGAAACACTCCTCTTCTAGGCCGCGAATGCCCTTTCACAGGTAGCTGTCTAAAGGAAATCATCATCTTCTTCCAAAAACACATTTCATACTTGCCATATTGACATGGTCCAATATCCTACGTGGTCGTCATAGACGAATTGTGAATGTAATATGCAACAGTAAAAAGGTGGGTCTTTCCGAGGCTTGTTCCGCAGACAGAGCACACTTCCAATGTGCTGTCCAAACAATACCATACACTATATCATTTATTATTATACACTTGTATGATACTGGTGCTAAATTTGGCAAGAACAATAGGGCCAGGCACACAATAGTCGTTATGACGTATGACGTTATAATCAGCTACGCGTCGTGTAGGATGAAGTCAGAATCACTACGTCATAAATGATTCTATACGGCCCGTCTTTAACTCTTAAAAGTCCGACACGTTGTTAGAATTGTATGTCTCTACGATTTAATAAACATACTGTTGAATATTTTGAAACTAATTTGACCTGGGCGCTGTTGCTGCCATAGGCAGCAACAGCACCGAGTCAAATTAGTTTCAAAATATTCAACAGTTTACCTGTATAGTTTTCGGGAAATTGATTGTCAGTGAGTTCAGGGATAGATCGACCCCAACACGATCGAGGTGAGGGCGGAGCTTAATTAGAGATGGGCGGGGCATCGCTCAAAATGGAAAGATCCATTTAATCCGCTAAAAGTATACAATTTTAACAAAGTTATTTGCGAATATGCACCTTTAACGCTAAATCCTTAGACGTCAAGATGTCACAAAGAAATGATGTTGAAATAAAAAATATCACCACCCAAGACTATGAAGAGAGTTGTCCAAGGGACACACATTATAATGCATTCGCATATTCATTAGTAACACCCCCGGAATTGGACCAGTCCCAACCCAGTAAGTCATGTTCTCAGGGGATCTTCACCCCGTTCTTGGCCCGTAATGGATAACATATTTTGGAGCTAATTTGTAGATCTTTAATCCGCGTTAAGGAGAACTGTCACAGCGCAATGCCTGGCCATGGGATTCAATAGCTGCGAAAACAGACACTGGTAGGGTACCCTAGAAGATAAGATACAAGAGAATGGAATGTAGCATCTGCGATATTGTAATATTCATGAGGATAACGGTATTACAGTGTATGATATAAAATGGGATGGCTGACTATGAGAAAATGACCAGATCATGTCAGGTTGGAAGTGGCATGGTATACTATGGTTTGGTGCATCATACGGCAGGAAGATAGTTAAGAGCGTATGCTTTTCAATTGTAGGATATAAGAGACACACATGAATATAGTTAATGAAAGGGATGGCAAGAAAAGGCATATAATGGTAGCTATATAGATGATGTAAAAAGCTAAGACTGGATATGGTTGAGTAGCGTAGGAAGGAGTGAGTTGTATATTGTTGTGCTGATCTCGATAGGGCAGCGAAAGACTATGCATGTTTCGAGTATAGGATAGGACCCAGTCGAGTAAGTAATTACAGGCAGTGCTTGGGTTGAATACGATATAGGAGCATAGGTATGAGATATGCTATGGTGGACTAAGTTAGGTTAAGTGAAATCCATTGGGTAGGAAATGTAACTATTTACATCATGCCGTCCAGTTAATTGTTTTCCAGCTTCTACATGCATCTGATAGAGGAGAGAAAACTGACGGGAAGTTACCACAAACAAAATGTTTGCTGAAAAGTGAGGAATGCTGAGGTATACTTGAATACGTGGCATGGCGGTGCAAAGAAGACGTGGTGCAGCTGGAGGCCTCGAGGGTAACGCCCTTGGTTGGGCACACGAGGTACATATTAGTGATGATCTAGATGCACAAACTGCAGCAATAAGCACGCATAAGGTATGCCACGAGACAAAAGCAGGTTCCCCGATAAAGCTGGTTACTGGCCCGGTAATGGTCTTGTATTAAGCCAGTACAGAGCAAGTAACATGGTTTATCTGTTTACGTATATGAAAGAGGAAAACCACTGAAAGTAAGATGATCTCTTACCCACGCGTAGCCATTTGGTAAACTTATTTAATTATTGGAAGTGCGTCTGATGGCATACAATGGTAGCTATTTGATTGTGTCTATGGTATTTTCCATTTTATCAGCCAACTTGCTACAACTATTGGTTAATCTATTCTTTGTATAGCATCTCCGGAGGGTATGCGTGTGTTTTGATGGAATATAGTAGCTACATCAATGCATGCGGAACCGAGCATACAGAGGCAGAGACAGCATTGATAAAACGAGATGGAAATCATGGACCTAGATGAAAGAACCTGATTTCTGACTCCTACTAAAGGGCACTATATGTCCACATACATACATGTTCCCAATGGTTGCATGCCTCTGAGGCTGTACATATATGTCTGATATTTTATATTTGGGTTGTTATATGAAAACAACTAATGTTTGTTATCTCATGCTGTATCAACTGTTGATAACAAGATCATCAACATATTCAACAGCTTGCCTGGACAGTTACCATAAATTAGGAATCTGTGAAAGGCAATGTTTAATTTGTTAAAATCGAATTAAACTTGCCTACAAAGTTTGGCGGAGGATAGCTCAAAATTGACGGGCATAGCTAGAACTGAATCCCTCTTTAGTTGACTATATTTAGAACCCATGACGAAGATATATTTTCTTGTAGATTCGTGTTTTATGTACACGTTCTAAAATCTAACGGATCATGGAGGAAGCCGGCAGTGCGAATCCTCGCCCATCGTTTGTATGTCTTATTGTAAGCATTTTTCGGAATTTCAGAACTTTTTTGCTTTTCGAATTTGATGGCATTTTCGAATATAGAGCAAAGGTGTGGGATCCTAGTCTATGGTCATGTCCATTCTTAAGTTAAAATTTGAGCCAAATCGGACTTGTACTTTCCGAAATAGTCATAGTATCAGGGCCAAAGTTACACAGAGACAAATATACTCGACTGCAAAACGATGTTTGTATTAAGGAGCGACGGTAATAATAACATATGTCACAAGATTTGAACAGGTAACATATAATATATTAGCTATTTTAATATATTGCATATTAAATAGCTATAGACTATGTGGATCTATTTATTAACACAGCTGTTGTCATCAGCGAAGACAAAAGGAAAAAGCTTATAGGTCTCACATCAGCAGAATGCTGAACGACAACAAATATTTTATCAAAACTAAAAGAATTACTTGACATTCTCTGTCAAACAGATTGGGTTCTGTATTATGTAAGAACGGCATTTGTTTATTATCGTTGTAACTTTGAAAAGCATGGCTACTTTGTTATGTAGTCAATTAATGGGTACCCTTCTTTCACCTGAAAACAAATTTGAAACTTCGCTGAATTCTTGTCATATGGCGATGGATATATCACTTATGTATAATATAGAAATTCAAAGTTGTAGCATTACCACCATCAAATACTGTTAATCAGTCTATGGTTTCAATGCAATGCAATAGCAGTATGTACTCCATTTCTTTATTGGTATAGTGTATATATGTCATGGTATATTTATTTGAATTATAAGTTATGTCCCCTTTAATAGTAGAGTATATCCCTTTAATGCATATTGATTCATGTTTCATGGTAAGACTTTGTATTTCAATGACATTTTAGTATCATCACACCTTTAATGAGTAACATGTCACATGTAATGCTGTTGACTTTTATTTCTTTACAGGAATCTAGTCACGGCTGATATGCTTAAGGCATGTCATCTTGTGATAGCAGCAATGGGAGTGTTAATGTCTTTGTAATGTGTGTCTGAGTAGTATTTACTGTTACCACTGTGTTTTGTCAATGTTGTGTATGAGGAAGTGAGTAGCTTGGGATGTGTTTGGCTGTATGTATGGTAACCACTGCACTCCTATAGCATGGGCATACACTAAGAAACCAGTTTATGCAGATCAGTTTTCAACCTTCAAGGAGTTCGGACGTCAAGTCCGATTATATATTTGTGCATTATATATGCATGTGTATGAGTTTGGCTTGACGATATTGTGGATTATTGGAAGTATTGGAAACGCTGGCCGTTTATCCTGGTTTTAATCCCCTTGTTATAGACAAAGGCATTGAGAAACCATATGCGTTTCTTTGTATTGGCACCTCCAACGGCCCGTGACATATACCAATCAACGTACATAAATACAATAAACCAGCTACCCTAAGTTTTGTGTATCGTCACGCCATCCCCCCCCCCCCCACCCCCACACCTCTAACACCCCACCCCCCCCCCCCGATTTGGTATGGACAACGTATCTATAAATTATATTCCTTGCTGTATAAATTATACCATGTGTTATCCAGGAACAATACGCCGGTGTGGCATCATCAGTGGCCGCTGTAATATACAATCTATGGCTAAACTATATCAAGACGATCTTCAATTGAATATATTGGAGCATTTATTCTGCATGCAGAAGCTGTCGCAATGTAGCCCGGAAATCTGAATTTAAGATGCAATATAAATAGGAGTTGATGCACGAATTTATGTAAGCTAGCCAGGAGCAGACCTCGTAAGCTTTAGGTGGTATGCATTTATGACATAATGCTGTTATTGGCCAGAAGAAAAAGAAAGGTCCGATACAGATGCCCAAAACAAAGATCAAAACAGCTAATGTACGAATAACACGCATGTTCTGAGCAGTGATTTTGTCACCGTCTTTAGTACATATTACACTGAGCTGACTAGCTAAAGTAGATGGGTTCATCGAATTCTTCTTGTCTTTGTGCCCAGCTGTGGTTCGCAGCGCGATGATAAAAAATAATATCACTCTATAAAAGTACAAAGCTGAGCTAGCGAACATGTAATACTTATTGGGATTATATAAACACTCATCGGCAGCCAAAGTATTATTATCCCCCTCGATAATTCGTATCAACATACCGGGTAGTCCCCAATAGATGAGACAATCCAACCATAACATGATGCAGATCTTCCGCGCACGTGCCCTGGTGAAGTTAACTCGATACTTTAGTTGATCCGTCACTGAACGGAGTCGATCAAACGCAATAGCGCCCACGTGTAGCACCGAAACTGAAAACACTCTATAGTCAACCATTATGAGGAACGTACAAGGGATACTTCGAAGTGGCCAGTAGCCAAGGCGTGTATATATGGTCATTGATGGACAGACAACTAGACCGACAATCAAATCAGCGCTTGCTAGCGATAGAATATACACACTGTAATTTATCATTCTTAAACTACGGCACGATGTCACACAAGCAATTATGACAATATTCCCCACAATGGCCATCAGTGTTACCAGAATTAGACACATTAGCATGACATAGTTAGCTACATGATAGCTACCGTCAATGACTGCTAGCGATAGTTCACTCTTGTTGTGGAATCCACCAGCTATAACAGCATATTTAGTCATGATCCTGCTTAGAAATCTATCGTTATAACATTGTTTACTATCACGCATATGCCGTATATAGATTGCTATCCAGCTGGGTAAACCTAGAAATGTTAAGTACTATATGAGACTCCGGAACTGCTATATGCCAGTCTGCATATGCTTAGAAATTTGTATAATCAACCAAATTAACATATTAATTAAGCCAACGAGCTAAAGCAAACACATCGTCCTTAGTAAGCCAGTTAGAGACTTCGTTTTAGAGCCAACGGAATATATCGAGCATGGTTCGATCCGCATACCATGCGGACAACCGCATGAGTTGCTACTAAACAATACCGCCACCGTGCAGTACAACGCAAATCATAAAATTGCCATAGCTCAGCAGCCGTTAATGATACAAACTTCGTTTTGATATCTAGAACCATGGTTTTGATCTCATGGAATATACCTAATATAATTACACGCTCATACAGCCAATCTAACCGACTGAAATCCAAAATGGTTGCGATGCATAATGCGGTAAATCATAAAGTCGTTATAACTCAGCAACTCCTTCATGCCATCCTATTAAGTGAGTTGATGTAGCTAAATGTTGTGCTTACGATTTCTCTCAACCAACTGGGCATGACCGTGTCATGTTATAAACAATAAGCTATGATGGCAGGAATTGGAATTCAAATGTTATATAAATAAGACCAGAGATTCAACAAAAACTGGATTTACGGTTATAGGATAAAAAAAACATGCTAATAATACGTTTTGTAAAAACTTATTATTCGTATGTCCTTTTATTTATACCAATTCAAAACTTATTCTTCGTGAGGGTGGCAAGCACAGGGTTCGGCAAATGCTGGATAACATCATGCAACTCAAGGTTCCTCTTCCGTTCAACGATCAAGAGAAGGGCGAACGTGGCGACAAGGTTATAGACAGCTTTAATTTTCAGCTTCCCACAGCGCAGTCCTTGCGTGGTATGTAACTTCTTCTTGGTTGAATCCTCAATGCGAGGGATGCAGCAAAATCGTTTTGCATCCCTTTAATAATCATGGCCGTTGACATTGTTCTCAAACGCCACATGTTAATTAATAATTCTATTCTACTTGTTCAGTAAGTGGGTGAAAATGCTTTAGGACATCATCCAGGACATCATCCAGGATCTTCTCCTGTTCATCTATGTCTAACTGTCTCTTTCTACAAACCTTTTGTACTTGACTTTTGCACAGACGATTTATTCCAAGGCTGTACATGCCATCCATGCCTGTTGGCATATGACAACAGACCAACACCACTAAAATCATGGGTGTAGACATCACCATGAAATTGCCGATTTTACGACTCACCTCATCATTCACGGCGGCCATATTGCATTGATTCCAGTCGGATAAATATCAAAATGTCTGGTTGCTGAGTTATGATCATTTTATAATATACATCATAATACATAGCAACCACTTTGGATTGCATGTGGTTGGAGGAGAGATATGAGCCTGAAGCTATGTGGAATATGGGTCTAGAGTCTAGACACCATTAGGTCGCTTACTAAGGAAGATATTATTGACCTAGTGAGCTGACCTGATTAATATGCTAATTTGGGTAATTATGCAACCTGCTAAGCATATGAAGAATATTACCCCCCAGTAATATCACATGGCCATATGGTGTTGTTTGATTGGTTAAGATGAGTGATGTATGATCTGATATTTCCCTCACACGAGGGCAATACTACACGCTATCTCCCGCGCAAACATCGTGTTTTAGTCGTAATGGCCAGATTAATTATGACGTAACAATAGCCATTAACGAAGGTCATGACATCATATGTGCTGGTGCAGTGTCAAAATGACGTCTTAAAGTGTTGGAAATGGGCAATATATAAGTTAAGATGAAACCTCTCTCTCTCTCTCCCTCCCTCCCTCCCTCCCTCCACTATCTCATTATTACTCTCTCACTGACATATGAGGGGTAATAAATTCGTTACACCACCGTTTGGCCGGTGGGGGGGGGGGGGTGTGTACAGGCTGTTACAACACGTGCAAACAAATATATTTCCCTCACTGCGCTCGGGAAATACAACGTTTGCACGTGTTGTAACAGTCTGTACTCCCGCCAAAACACTGATGTAACTAATAGTACTTTCGTTTCTGAGTCCGTGTAACCGTTATACATTGCATTTCCAATACAAAATCTTATTGTACTCATCATTTCTAAATTCGCTTATGAACATATAGGTATGGCTATAGGACCAACATAGTTGGCAAGGTTTAACTAACACATTCATCTAGACAGACATATGTCCTGAATGTCCAGACGACGTAACAATATGTTATAAATTTAGTAAATATATAGACACATTTGATAGAATAGAGACAACATATTTGACAGAATAGGCCCATGTCTTACATTTGAATGTGCTGTCCACCTCCTGTTGCGTTCCAACGGTGAGCACATTTCTAAATGAATTAAAAAGACTATTAGTTTTATATTGGAATCGATATATTAGGAAACAATGTCTACAAATTAATCTAAGATGATATTCACTCATAGTTAATCATCTAGAATAATATTTTACAAGTCCCAGCTGCCATTTCAAGAATCACAGTATAGTGCGTTCTGCCGCTGGGACACTCCTTTAAAAACAAAGTACTCACTCGGAGAAGCATATTTTCATATTGGGGTGAAACCTGTATATATCATGTAATTATGATTCATTAGAAACAAAGTACTCTACGATGTAGACTAGGCGTTTGATCAACGCAGTAAAAGAGAGGATCCCCCCCCCTTTCATGTATGCATTCTGTGTGATAGGAACTTTGGCTTTAAAGCAGCGTTGATAGCATTAGTGATTACACCTAGATGGCAGATTTCTTCCAACGGATACAACTGTATATGGCGAAAAATCCATAACCACGCCCATAGAATACCTATCGCTTTAATATATGTATTATTGAGTACACCTAGCTGACAGATATTTTCCAGCATAGCAGTGAATATGGAGAAAATCATTAAACACGCCCATTGCCCCCCAAAATACGTCACTTGTTAGCTGATCAAATGATGTCTGTCAGAGCGAAGTTGCAAGGGTCAGAGAATACGCGAAGGAATTGTATGTGATTGTAGAATTTACAATTTACTAAACACTCTGCTGACTATTTGCTCTGGCCGCAACATCTCCCACTAAAATTACTTTCAAAATATTCAACTGCTTACCTCTCTTGTTACCTTTTGATTGGGATTCTGGGAATTCAGGATTCAAGGTGACACAATCGATTCAAGCACATGTAGAAAGTGGGCGGAACTTAGCTGGAAATGGGCGTGGCATGGCTAGAAATATATTCGTATATTCGGGTCTGTAGTCTTGCTCTACTCTCAAGAACACAAACAGATTTTGTGCATTCATTAAGAATATAGTCGATGCAGATGGAAACAACATAGGAAACAATACCGGAACTAGGATATGAACCATCATCAGCATATGTGCTTGCACACGGGTATCATTGTTAATCACTTAGTAAGGTAGTTGCTTAAAGGGGATTAAAACGAGAACTAGATTTCAATAAAAGACACCAAAAATAAAAGATTTTATCATATTTTATAAATTAAGAGGATGATAACAGATTTTCACAAACTCTATCATTGTTAACATTTCTGGTAAAGTCAGGAATTTTGACGTGTCATAAAATGGAGGGCAATATTCTGAATGGTTATCCATTATTACCTATATAGTTTTCTGGAAATTGATAGCCATATCCCAACACGAGTGAGGTGTGGGTGGAACATAGCTAGAGATGGGCGGGGCATAGCTAAGACTGGAACGGTCCATTTCTCCATTGGTTTGATATGTGCGCGTTTATGCATGCACATGTGCGCATGTTTGCGTTTTGCATGTTTAAAATAATAGAATACTGATGGTAATATCTACTAGGTAATAGCATATGTGTGCGTGCGAGCGTGCGTGCGTGCGTGCGTGCGTGCGTGCGTGCGTGCGTGCGTGCGTGCGTGTGTGTGCCCTTTTCCACATCCTTTTTCTACATTCCCTAAAATGGCGGCTTTCCACGTCCTTAACGCTGTTTATTTCTAAGGTTAGAAAACAATGATTGCCACAGTTGTTCTCTTGGAGAACATGTCCGGATCTTTTATACAGAGCCTAACACTGTTGTGAGGACTACCTATCTGATTGCTCTGATTAACTTGACAATCATAATATATATTCTCCTTTACTAAAAGAACAAGATGCTATCTAAATTTATTTTAATCGGCCCAGCCAAAGCTGAGATAAGCACATAGCAACCATCTTGACAACCAAACGTTTTCATCTATCAAGCTAAAGTTGTGACGTCACACCTGGAACCGGCCATCAATTCCTATCAGATTACTATTCGAAATAATACCGTAGGGCGCATAGGCGCCTATTATTACTGCATGTATTAGGCACATATGCACCTATTTTTTACACATCGGTGTTGTATGGCAATTCATTGTTCACACATGGACACTATATATTGTTCAAGTTGCACAAAGATTCAGTGATATCGCAAAAGTGGATGATATTTTTGTCGATTAAAGGACAGACCTGTATGGTGACTAACATCATGATGCTAACATACACCAGTTGGTGGTGACAGTAACAGCGGGTTTCATTTACGTGAATTAGACCTGAAATTACATTTGTTTGAGAACTGCAAAAGTAGGCTTATGCAAAAATACCAGTGGTATACATTTTCAGTCATCTCATGTGTTTTAGACGTTATTCTAATAGAGAAATAGACAATATAGCCTACGATGTGCGTGTAGGCTACATGGACAGATGTGGGCGTAGATCATGAATAGTATATATGGCTGGTGCGAGGTTCAGGGATAGGCTATATCTAATCAAACATCACCACACACTTTTTGAAATGCAATTATACGAATGCATATATAGCTTATATCTTTCTGGATTGAATAATGAGTTTACGCAGGCTGTGAACACCTGTGTAGAATCATGTACACACAAGCATAACTTTTTCAATGTTTGTAGCAGCACAATGTGGCGTGTACGATCACAATTTACCATTGTATAGGCCTATGCATAAATTTAAGATTGCAATATAGCAATTAGGTGCTCAAAATTAACTGAAATGTCAATTAAATATAAATCTCTTAATAAAACTAATCTATTTGTTTATATAGTCTACGTAAAATAGTATCGAGAACACTGTGTGTTTACATTTTAGGCAGTGACAGCAGGGCATTCACTGCCGTCCGCGTGAGCTGAAGGGCCGCATACAAATGTACTACAGTACGGCTTAGAAATAATTAATGTTTTGAATATAATTGGATTCCAACCCAATTATGTTCAAAATATTCAACAGAACGTTTCTTACATCGTGTTCATATGGTATTAACTAACATGTTTCTGTTTTGTTTTGGAAGCATTTAAACTCATGTATGAGCTGCACTGTACGTAATGACGATACGCTCGCGATCTCTAAACATCTGGTTCACCTACTTATTTAAAATCTGTTTATTCACTGAAGTTTTGCTTTTTCACATTGAAATATTTATGTAGGCTACTTCCATCACATGGAAGAAGTTTTGGAAACGATCGATGTGGCCGTAGTGGTGGTGGTCGTCAACTGCGTGAGCTCCCCCCCCCCCACCCCCACCCCACCCACATCCCAGCCACCACTACTCACCCCACGCACCACTTTGGTGAATCTAACGTGTTAATCCATCTCTCTGTCTCGTGCAAACACCTTGTTAAAATATATAGCATATAGGTAAACAATTACGGTCAAATCACGGAATGACTCACTCCTGGAACTCACCTAAGATACACAATTTAAACATTTATCATTTTCAGAAATGATTGTAACTGTACTCTGTAGCCTACATCTTCTATCAGATATGAATAATTGCACTATTTTGGCAAAATTATAGATTGCATTTACGCATGGAAGCAATGACCAAGGAATAATGTTTCACTACTTACATTATTCACGCCAATATGGGGATATTTAAATCGGAGAGCAGCAAAACGGCATGTGCTCAAATTTTTGTAGGCCTACCGCATACAGCCATGCTCAACCTCTCCCACCACCTCATTACACTCACTCATCCCCGATAGTTACCGAACCGGATGTTTTCAAGAATGGCATTATTGGATCCACAATTTTATAGTAGGCCTACTACTGTTAGTCCCTAAAGATTATTTGTCCCCTACATTGAAATATTGCCGATTTTGTTCATTATTTATTGCCCAATGCTTACGGGCTCTAGCCTATAGACCTATTAATATGCGAATATAGCTACCCATAAAACCATTTGTTATCCTAATAGATTTTCAAGAATTATAATTGTTTGATTTCTTGAATTAGCTTCAACCTGAGATAAATTATGTTATGGTATGTGAAATCTATCCCTTTAAATGCACATCTTAAAATACGTTACCTTTGTACTAAAGATAGAGAAATATTGACCCAGCTCACAGCGCCGTTCCCGGTGTGACGTCATAGCGAGCGGCGACGTGTTTTAGACTGAGGCGTTATTTAATCTCGTCATTGGGTTGTCTAACATATTTTCTCTCACTCCAAAGTGAGGTTATTGTATTTAAATAGTGCAATAGATCATAAAATTAATTGAAATTCGTTATCGATCTCAAGGCCTCATAAGACCTGGCGGATTCTGAGGCGATGCATAGTGCAATCTCCCGACCTGGCACCCAGACTATATCGTTGAAATTCTCCAATGAACTATTAAAACAGCTTTGAATTCTGAAAACGAATTTGAAGAAAGAATATTAAAAACGATTGCTAACTCGCATATTCATAATATTATATAAAAAGGGTAAGACCTATTTTATCTTGCAATTTCCGGCAGTATATAAAATAACCACTCAAACACCCCTACCACCCCTCCAACAATATCAGGTATCATAGTCTGTGCATGAAAAGCTCCTGGGGTTATGCCTTCTAGTATGCACTCACGTCCCAATCCATTATATACATAACTGCGGTATTGGTTATTCGCCATAAGCCATTAGCGCCTATTGCTGGAGCAATCTCGCAGATTGCACGGCTTAATTTCTCTTGATAAATGCCAGATAGCTGCCATTCAGCCCCCTAAAATGTATGTCATGCTAATTAAACAGTGAAATCTTCTTTCACTTTCTGTAAACTGTTTATTCCTGGCGCCCCTGGCTCAGACAACGAAGCCCATTTAGACGTATGTTTTTCCATTTTTTTCCCATATCATCCACTGTCAGATTTGGTGAATTTCGCACGTCACTAAAATGAATCGACGAAAGAGCAGAGCGGCCAGACGCGTATCTCCAATTAATTCCGAGCAAAGAATCGTGTTTTTATATGTGTTTCTCAGAATTTTGATGATTAATATGAAAAGCGATTTGCCGAGAAACTACCACCGTGAATTAGCTGAACGCTTTCAACGCCAGAGTCAAGACAGGAATCACAAATTATTTGCAATGCAAGTACCAGACATATTCATATACACATCTTGAAACGAGTTACGGGAATCTATTGTTATCTGGTGTAAGAATAGCTTCCGCTAATATTAAAATCTCAAAAAATTTACATGTGCATATTTAATATCCCGCGAAAATTAAAATCTAAATATCCAATACATTACCAAAATTTAAATTTAAATATCCAACATCTCACAAAGATTAACAAGTCCAAGGATTGAGAGATCGTTTTATTTTTGTCACAACGACAAGATGGGATTGCGCTCAGGTTCGTTCCTTCGTTCCTTCGTTACTTCGCCGCTTCATTCGTTGGCGCGTTCCTTCGCCTGTGCGTTTATTTGTTCGTTTATTCGTTCACCATTCGTATGTTTGTAATATCTACAATATTATACTACTATATTAGTTCGTTCGTTCGTTCGTTCGTTCATTCGTTCTTTCGTTGGTTGGTTGCTTGATTGGTTGGTTGGTTGGTTGGTTGGTTGGTTGATTGGTTGGTTGGTTCGTTCGTTCGTTCGTTCATTCCTTCCGCCTTCATTCGTTTATTCCCTCACTGGTTTGTTTGTTTGTTTGTTTGTTTGTTGGTTTATTGGCTGGTTGGTTGGTTGGTTGGTTGGTTGGTTGGTTGGTTGGTTGGTTGGTTGGTTGGTTGGTTGGTTGGTTGGTTGGTTGGTTGGTTGGTTGGTTGGTTGGTTGGTTGGTTGGTTGGTTGGTTGGTTGGTTGGTTGGTTGGTTGGTTCACTCGTGTCGCTGTTCATTCGTGCGCGCGCGCGTACAGATGTGCGTGCATGCCATACGTGCGCATGCGCGTGCATTTATGAGCATCGGAGCTGTATCTAAAGAGCTGTATCTAAAAATCTAATCGTCCGAGTTGGCTCGAACTTTGACATAAGAAAGGGTGCTACTGTCAAAGAGGATCATCGCCTGTCGTGATGCTGATTGAATAATCTTGATCAGAATAGGATACAATTATGGATATAATGATATTGAGAAACTAATTTGGATCATATTTTATTACGAGACAAGCTGTGATCGTACAATTAGATTCCATAACTTTCTACCCAAGAAAAAATCCGAAAAATCCGGAAACGTCTTAGATTTGGAATGTGATAAAACGTGATGGCGGGGTTCGTCAAACGCCGATTGTTCTCGTATTTTATTGTTTTAACCGGATCAAGACCCAATTTGGGTTTCTTGGGGTTTCTGATTTTGTGCTAGAATCTGAGCAATATCGGATCTATACAGACAAACTCGTTTTCCACTGCTGATGTATCCCAGAATATTACTGGTGATATGCGAAGAAGGCGTGTAGACAACATAAGCTTAGGAGAGCCCTATTTTCGATGTGGACGCAAGGTATCATATTATATTGACTTTATTAATTCTGCTCACTGGAAAGTTAACAGCAAAAGAGTTGGCTTTATATCCCAGATGCGAGGACTTGGTTGACTCAGCGTGCGCTATGATATTGACGCACAGTTGGGTTGCTAGTGTTGCCAACATCATTCAGCTCATTGTTCTAATGTTGTCCTACAATGTTGGATACAGCACACCCAACCAATATGGCACAGTATGGCTAATTATAATGCTGGTCAAATAGTAGAAAATATTGTGTCCAAATATCCTTATATAGTTTCATAATTGTTGTTCAATCTAATGTTGGAAAAAAATATTTAACAAATTACAAGGCTTACATTTCAAATACGATATGTGATAATACGATAATTGTTAACATTTCTTGTATTGTATTTGTATTTAGTTTTATTGGCCGCTTACACCTAGATGTATTTGAGCCATGCCGTGGAAGGAAGGGTTGCGAAATGAAGTAAAACTGAAATAATCATAAAAATGTTTAGCTGTTCCTAGGGGTGTCTGTGTTGCCTGTTGTTGCGTATTGAGCTGTTGTTGTCAATGATGATGATGATGTTGTTGTTGTTGTTGTTGTTGTTGTTGTTGTTGTTATTCGTTTGGTTTAATGGCCGCTCATACCTAGACGTATTTGGGCCATGACTCACTCTGAGAGGTGCTTCCCCGAAGGGTTGCGTTGCTTCCCCGAAGGGTTGCTATAAATAAAAGTCAAAACCGAAAAAAGTAAAAAATTAAGATGTTGCTAGGGGTGTGTTGCCTGTTGTTGCCTAATGAACTGTTGTTGGCAGGTGTAGGTGTTGGATGCAGTGCAAGAGGGGGTGGGTGGGGTGGGGTGGTGGTGGTGGTGGTGGTGGGACTCAGGGGCTTCCACAGTAGGGGTCAGAGATTAAGCTTGCAGCCTCATCAAATCAGGGGGAAAATCAATTAATTCCGCCACCACCACCCCACCCTCACCCACCCCAACCCCCACAAATAACCCACTAAAGATCATGGCCCATGCAAAAAAGGGTGTAGGAACCAAACATCCACCCACTCCACCAGTGCCCAACCCCTACATTATTAAGCCAATTTATTAGAAATATTGTCTGAAATGGTCTCTCAGAGTCGAATTATTAGAATTTTCCAGGGGGAGGATCTCAGGACCGCCTAATTTTCCAGAGTATTAACCCAGGGACCAATCCCAATACACCCCACCACACCACACCCCACCCCACCCCACCCCACCCACCCCACCCTCATTGCACCCTAAATGATCTCTCAAGAGTTGAATATTTTCAAAATTTTCTGATCTTACCCCCAAATCTCCCAAGGGGCATTTGGATGGGAGAAGGATTGGATGGCATGGTGAGTGTGCATCCATTCCAGGGGGCGGGGCGGGTGGTGGTTGGGGTGGGGGGTTGGGGGGGGGGGGTTGGGGTGGACACCTTGGTAGGGGTGAAGGGCAGTTTGTATAATTAAATCTATAAAATGAGCTGAGGTGAGAATTATGAGAATTATGAAACGGAAATATTAAGAGATGAAAATCATAGTCAAGGATATCATATAAATTTAATTAAATTTAGATAATTTCCATGTGATTAAATAAACAAGAAACAGAAAAATTAGAAAACAGAAAATCTAGTATTTGTAAAAGAAATATCCTGGGCAAAATCTTAGAATTAAAACCTGTTGCTATTTGAAATAATAGGTTACTATTCATATTGCTGCAATATAATTTCAATATTTTTTGTGAAATACCATTTTAAGAAATGAACAAATTACTTAGAATAGAGGAAATTCCTTCTACAATAGAAACAAGATTATTTTTAATTTCCACTGTATTCACTGGGTCGGATAAATTTCTATCGAACTGTAGATGAACATATATCCTGTAAACTATATGTATACATGTAATCTATATATAGACAAAAAATATTGAAATTATATTGCAGCAAAGAAACATGCTGCGTGAGAATATTATTTAGACAAGATAGCTCCTTTCAGATATAGGACTGCTCCCTGAACTTTAACCCAAATTTATTCCAAATTGAAGATTTACGGGTTAAATTTAAACAATTAAATCATATCTTATCAAGTTGCCGAGTTACTTCCCTTAACAAGTGAATATTTATCCTATCAAACGGCGACTGTTCTACATAATTGTCAACATACATTGACTAGCCCATTGTAGACAACAGGTGAAATATTCTCCCATCACGTATATGCTATTTAGTATGCATACATTATTGGCGGTGGGATGTTGGTCATATGTTGGCTAATTATCAATAACCGAGCCGTTATTTTACCAGTGTTTTGCTAACATATGGCAAGTGACCAAGGAGTGGAAAGTGTTTAACGTATGTTGGCTATGAGCTGTTGGGCCTACATTGGCACACCATTTACAAGCATATCTAATTTTGCCTGTATTGTATTAACGTTTGGACAATGGTGTGCATCGCAAAAGTTTATATGTACATTTTTTGTAAGGTGTTGGTCCCACAGCGATAAACAAAATATGAATTTGCGTTTGCTTAGGCAACGTTGTCCCGATGTTTGATACACAATGGCTATTATGCCAATCAATTAACAACTTTGACCCACCTATGGGATATTAAATTGAATCAACAGTCATATCCAAGCATGAAAAGATATCTCAATTCATTCCATTTTACGGCGGGAAATGAACGCTAAGCACCTATCAACGAAGCTAAGAATTCGTCCCCTTCTTGGCGAAGTGGCGAATATGCTTTTTTCACTTTTTGAGTTATATATACCAAATAGATATGAAAGCATAATTCTTTCTCCTATGTAAATGACGAATCTGTAATCATTACCAATTTGGAGATATAGGAAAACTGAAGTGACGAAATGGCATGGTTATGATAATTGTCTTTTTGATGAAGTAGCGAATCCATATTCGTCATTTTGTGAAATATGTATCTAGCCGAACCCAACCGACATTTATCTCCACAAAGTTGCGAACAAATTAGGATTGCTTAATAATGACTGTGTGTGTAGGCCATAAAGTCGAATAATAGACTCTGCAATAGCGGTAGGCCTACTGGTGGGTTGACATATACAGGAGATGCGTGGCGGTAAGCTGAGATGCTGGGGCTGGGTGCGTCTTGGGTGCGTCTGGGGTGCGTCTTGGAACATACATATTTTTTATCTATTATAATGGGCTATTCCAACATAGCTTTCTAGTCGAACATAGCTTTCTATGTTATAGAACTATGATGTATCCATAATTTTCAGGCTGGGTGGCGTGGTCATGTTTGGGGTGGTGGATCCAGAAAGCAATATGCCGATTGCGGCAGAATTTAGGGTCGTTTCCAAAGGTTGGCGTCCTGTTGGCCAGCGCACCCATTCCTCTAGCACCATAAGCATGTATTAGCATTCTGCACTATTGAAACTTTAAATTTTGATGGTCTGTATGTAAGACACTTCTTCTTCTTCTTCTTCTACTTCTTCTTCATCATCATCATCATCCTCTTCTTCTTCTTCTTCCTCCTCCTCCCCCTCCTCATCCTCCTCCTCCTCTTCCTCTTCCTCACCCTTCTTCTTCTAGACAATGGAGTCAGTGGAGCGATTCGACGTGCTTGTGGGATGGGATGAGGATACTGGCAACAATGTGGTGTCTTCGGATGTATTGGTGTACCTTTCAAAGTTTCGCCAAGAAGCAAGTTTCAGAATGTGGTAGGAACCGGAAAAAACGTGGTTGATGGTGTACTGATTGAGGTAGAATGGGGAGATTCTGATGGCAATGTTGATAACGTTCCTGTAAGCCAAACTTGCTCAAGTTGTGCAAACCGATTCTGATGATGAAAATCTAGACAAACATTTGCACATACAGACAATGGATGGAGAAGACATTACGAATCAAACTAGCGATTTAGCCAGAGATGTTGTTGCCAGGGACAAAGTGAACCAGGATGACGATGAGGCATCAGTTGAACCTAGTCGCATGAGTGACTCTGATATAATCCCAAATGGAGTCGGTGTAGCAATTCGACGTGCTTGTGAGATGGGATGGCGATACTGGCGACAATGTGGTGTCTTCGGATGAATTGGTGTGCCATTCAAAGTTTCGCCAAGGAGCAAGGGTTAGAATGTTGAGGGAACCAGAGAAAACGTGGTATGATGGTGTAGTGATTGACTAAGAACGAGAGCTAGAGAAGGTAACAGTGATTATACGGTTCCTCAAGCCAAATGGGCTGAAATGGTGGGAACTGAGTCTGGTGATGAACATTTAGACACACCTTTGCATATACAGACGATGGATGGAGAACTTTCGAATCGAACTAGCGATTCTGCCCGAGACACTGCTGTCAGTGACAAAGTGAACGAGCATGACGATCAGGAATCAGTTGAAACTACTAGCATGTATGACTCTGATATAAACCCAACTTATGATTCTGACATAAACCCAGACTGAGTACATGCCACTGGGCACGGAATCAGATAGCAGTGATGCTAATATGCCACTTTCCAAAAGTACTAATCAAGCAACCTACTCTGATGATAATAATTTAGTCACCAATCCACCTAGAAAGGCCAGTGACGGGGTAGATAAAACTATTGACAGTGTTATGGGTGAACATGTTAGCTTAGACAATCCTCTAATTAACTTAACAGAAGAAAGCGCAAACACAAGTGATTATTGTTCTGATACTGCACAGACATCTGGTTGGAATCCCAAATGCCACTACCTCATCTGAAAACATGCCATCCGTTAGCGAGCAAGACAGTTCGATGATGTACTATCTGTGGATTTAGACAATACTGTTGAGTCCGTCACTTTAGTTCAGCCAGAATCATTCAACGGGGAGGTATGGAACGTGAGAAAATATCTGTGAGTACTCCAGTGAAAGTAAGTAAGTCGAACAAACGGTCAGTCAAATTCAGCCAGAATCGTGGCTTATCCTACAACAGTGAAAACTCTGGCAAAGAAATGCCAGCTCGGAAGATTTTAAAGCCAAGATGCAACTCTGCTTCTTGCGAACGTAACATGTTCTCCAGTGCATGCCTCTCTATGTGACGAGTGACGGATGTTCATATTAAACACCAATTATGAGTTAGGAGACCTACAATCCCAGAGACAGTTGATTTCGAGGCATGACATTACCCACATACCAGGTCGCTCTACCAAGGAGAAATGCAGTGTCAGTAGAAAAACACAAACTATGCAATGCTTCTTATCCGGTTCTGATGGCCATAAACTAAAGGTTTGTCGGATTATGTTCCTAAACGTAGTAGGAATATCGGAATGACAAGTACGGACCACTGTGTTAAAGAGAAGCAAGGAACAACTTGGTGTATTAAAGGGTGAAATGCGAGGCAGGCGTCAGAGTAAAAACAAAGAAAGAGATGATTTATTGACAGACCAAGTCCACAATCATATCGACAAATTTCCACGAATGGAGTCTCAGTATTGTCAGTCCAAGACAACTTTCAGTACCTCTCTTCAGACCTAACAGTTGCAAGGATGCATCAGCTATACAAACATGAACACGATGGTATAGACCATGCAAGTTTGAGCAAATATTATTCAGTTTTTACTACAATGAATTCCATGTACAAAAGAAGGATCTTTGTGGTCTATGTGATGCATTCCGATCGGGATCAGATGAGGACCAGATTCGCTTGCAAGATGATTATTCTGCACACACTAAGGAAAAGGAGATTAGGGAGATAAAAGCTTCACTGACTGACTTTGACTAACAATATGTTGACTGTAGCATGCTTTGACCTAGAGCACGTCATTTACCTGCCACTATAAGAGGAGACTCTCAGACTACAATTTCACCATTTTTGATATTGGCAATAGACGCGGCTACTGTTATTTATGGCATGAAAGGTTAGCTGCTCGAGGCGCTAATGAAATAGCAACGAATGTGTACATTTTCCTAAGAGAGGTTGATGAGCAAGGAACAGAAGAGGTTGCCTTGTTTGCTAATGGATGCCCAGGACAAAATAAAAGTTCTATTGTTCCAGCAATGTTCATATACTTTCTGAAAGAGTCTAGATCAGTACAATACACGACGCTGCACTTTTTAAAGACAAACCATGGCGAGAATCAACCCAAGGCCATACAGTATAAACGAAGTCAAAACTTCTGATAGCTTAGACTGGAAAGCATATTCTCTGAAACTCGGATTTCTGAGAACGCGACAGTCTTTAGAAGGGTGTGCGTGCGTGCGTGCGTGCGTGCGTGCGTGCAGGCGTGCAGGCGTGCGTGCGTGCGTGCGTGCAGGCGTGCAGGCGTGCAGGCGTGCAGGCGTGCGTGCGTGTGGCGGCATTGACTGGAAGAATGTTATGCAAATTCATATTCTCAAGAAAGAGGGCAAAAACGCTTCTTCAAACTGTCCAATCTGTCACCAACGTTTGCAACACTGCCACTTGGAGAAAATAGACGAGGTGACTTTCTGAGCACCCCTAAACCGACATGTGTAGAGGAAGTATCGAAACTAGCACTTGCAAAGTACCCAGACATCATGATCATGAGCCTTTGTGCAGGAACAACGCAAGTTATCAGCCATTCTGATTCACATCAAATTCTACCTCACTAAAGATGAGGTTAATTATAGCTTGTTTAAGCTAACCCATCACTGGCTTTTCAGGTCTAGAATGTACATTTCGAAATGTAACATCGGTTGAATTCTCTTATCATATATTGTATAAATGTGCTAGTTTTGTGACATCATACGATTGCCGAAGTGACGAATATTACCTAGTAGTACAATATAATTTGTTCACGAAGTGGCAAATACATGCACATCGATATTACAAACACGTCCTGGAACATAGTGATACATCGTGTATTTGGTATTAACCTAGATAGAACAAAGGAACTTTGTTAATATAATCATGTGTGTATATTGCTTTGTTTAAGTGGTAGATAAATTTCAATATTTGTAAAATTTAAAACGCATTTTCTGAGAAATGCAAAATATGCATATTCGCCACTTCGCCAGAAAGGGGACGAATTAACATCCCACAGAGGGAAATACAAATTGAATCCCAAGGACCATTAGTAGTGGTCCCAAAAATAGGTGATCGTACAATGCATATAATATGTAAATAGCTGTTGGCTCCACAGACTGGTGTTTCCAGGAGACTGGTGGCCATACACACCACCCCACTTAAAAATGAGATCTTGCTACCTCAAAAGCATGTGTCCCTTATC
The DNA here is from genome assembly GCA_034401795.1 of Chaetoderma sp. LZ-2023a. Taxonomy (NCBI): domain Eukaryota; kingdom Metazoa; phylum Mollusca; class Caudofoveata; order Chaetodermatida; family Chaetodermatidae; genus Chaetoderma; species Chaetoderma sp. LZ-2023a. Next base: position 72,889,710 of record CM067367.1, read on the forward strand.
GTCAAGTTTGCCTGGAGATGAAACGGCATTTATAGATGATAGCACTTACGTACAAAGATCATTAGTTTGGAGATAACATGGGGACATTTGTATTTCCTTGGCAGTTGGCACTGACGCGTTGAAACGTATGTGTGGCATATGTCATGTAGCTTTGAGACAGACAAGTCGATCACTTGAATACAAGTACTGGTATTGAGTGTTTATCGGCGTTAGTATACAGAAAACGCAAAGATATCTGATTGCTCACGTGCAGACAGAAGGGGAGGTGGGGGTGTATGGAGAGAGGATGAAAAGAAAGAATGAAAGAAGGCGAGAGCTACAGAGCAAATATGAGTGTGGGAGGGAGGAGGAGGGGAGGAGAGGGAGAGAGAGAGAGAGAGAGAGAGAGAGAGAGAGAGGGTGGGGGAGAGATTGAGATCCAGACACAATTTTAATATACTGTACTGAATATTGTGTGATTCTACTGTCTTGGTTTCCCGAGTCATGACCAAGATGCGCATTCCGGTATGCATTTACTAAACCAATAATACTTGGCCATCTGAACTGAATGCCAACTCCATTTACCCAGCCACAACGCGATCATAATGTACAAAATGTGGTGATACTACCTTCCTGCCTCCCGTAGATATTCTGCAGACGAACATGAAAACAAACAGACAGACGAACAAACAGGAAAATAGACAGACAGATGTTACCGACCGCAATACACGCACCGGTATTCACCGGCGTGAGCGAGGAATTACATCTATCTCTCTGTTATCTTTGCGATATATTTGAAAGCTTTCTGCTAGCAATTCTTATGAACGGTATGCAACCGTTTCTCATTCATGACCTTTCTGCAAATCTTCAATGTAAAAGTTAGTCTAATATTGCAATTCAGTTTTTATAAAGAATCGCGTTCAAGGTCACATATCGAATTTCTCGCAAAGTCAATCTACTATTCGACTACCTATCTTAAACTACCGCCATCTTGTAGCTTCCAACGCAACTTAACTATCAAGTAGCAAGCGGAGAAACAGTGTTTGGCGCCACGCAACCGCCAATATAAATCAAATTTGATTTCCCTGAACGGTGAAATTAGCCATATTAATAACTTATGTGGACACAAGATTAAAGAAGTTCAACACCTCATTTATCAAACGCCATCTTACTCTAGAATGATATGAAGAAATAGCGGGTAGCCGTGTTGGGTGCTAGCGTTCTTAGTAGGATCATTTCATGTCTGTCCCGATATCTGCTCCTTTCCTAAGTAAAAGTTAGGGTAAACAATTCCTTCGTCATCGTAACCCCTCAACTCTTGCAACAGGGCAACATATGAGCACAAGGAGGCAGTGGCTCTAGACGCACTGTATTGGGTGGTCCATTGAGAAATCCAAATTCACGTTAGTTCGTTTATCCCATGTGACGCCAGTGTCAGACCACAATAATCTAGAAAATACGGTATGATCTCACTTTGATTGCATTGCTATCAGCGTTAGTGTATAGTCTCGCAAGGGAGGAAGCCAGTCTGCCACTCGGCTATCTTACATAACAATCACTAACATTGTCACGAAAATCAAAATGGTCCGTCACTAAAGTGTGTGACTTGCATGTTCTTGATGGTTTCACAATTTAATAAACATTAAATAATAACTACGAGCTGTTGTTGCCACAGGCAACAACAGCGTCAAGGCAAATTAGTTTCCAAATATTCAACATTCAACAAGTTACCTGTAAAGTTACCTTGAAATGCAGTTCCGGGAATTCAGGTTTCTAAGTTTCAAATCTTCATGGTTAGATATAGACATTTATTTTGGGGGTAGTGGTATGATGATGGTTGTGGGGTTGTTCTACTACAATTCCCTTTAGAAAATCGAAATTCACCTTACATTCTAACTGATGGACTTGTCTGAATCTTCGCCGAGCTATAATCGGCCCTGTGCTGGATACAGCGATGGACATTGCACCTGGGCAAGATTGAGCAAGCGAATGACGAGCAATGTACCGAGCCTGTATTGGATCGCGGTGTCCATGTAACTGCATGGACACCATTACATTCACCGCACATGTGTGTTGCTTGGTAAAGCTAAAATCTTCTGCATGCTTTTAAGGGCGCAAATTCACACTAGTGTACTTGAAAAGAAAATGTTAAAATTGTGTTCTAGTAGAGGCTTAAATCATGTGCGTTAAGATAATGAAGCGAATAAAATCTTAGCATATAATGATTTCATTTCGTATAAATTAAGAAAATTTTTATTCCTAATAGACCGGTCCAGTTTATTCATCAATCATATAACGTCATAATCAACTACATGACGTGTAGGGTGAAGTCATAATCAATGCCGACATGACTGTTGTAGATATGTACGTCTCTAACGCATAATTAAAGACGGACTAAGTGTTATTGTACGAATCGTATGTCATTATTATTTAGTATATCATAGGCAGCAACAGCAACCAGTCAAATTAATTTCAAAATATTCAGCAGCTTACCTGTATAGTTTTTATGGAAATTAATAGTGAGGGCGTTCTGGGGGTCAATCGATCCCAACACGGGCGAAGGGTGGGTGGAGCTTAACTAGGAATGTGCGGGGCATGAGTAAAACTGGAAAGTTCTATTCAATTTCACGAAGAAAAGAATATATTACGTTATATCGAATGAAATCATCATGTGTTCAGATTTATTTCGCTTGTATTGCATTGAGGTATATGTACACTTTAAAGCTGCATATTAACAGCAGAATGCTTGAAAATAGAAATGTTAAAATTACATACTTTTGGAGGCTTAAATTGTGTAATGAAACAAAACAAATCTTTAAAAATAATGAATTCATTATTTATAAATTAATTAATATAATTTTTTAAGTTGTGGAAATTGAATTACGAGTTTGTAATTGCAACTTCGGAACTTAAAAATTCAAATAATTTATACGGAATGGAATCATTATATGCTAAGAGTTATTTCGTTAAAGTACATCGAAGTACGCAAATTAAGCCTCTAAAAGTATACAATTTAAATAATTTTATTTTTAAGCATTCTGGTGTGAATACATCTAAAACATACACCTTTAACAATTCATTGTTAAACATGCTGGTGCGAATTTGGACCTTGGATTGGCTTTGATGGTAATATATTTGAGGTTCAACGTTGAAAGGATAAATTACACACCCGAATGAACTCAGAGTAATAGGAACTGGTTGATGAACCACTGGCGACCGTTCCGACAATCCTGGTGCTGAATACGGTTCTTGTCTGAAGGCGGGCGTGATGGAACCTTGTGGTCAAAGACATTGCTTAGCCCTTTAATAGGCAAAATTTTCCAAGAATGTTCTAAATTCTGAGACATGTCAATTTTCGGGTCAAGAAAAGATTACATTTTGAAGATGTACCACAGTAACGACGTGCTCGATCATCATGCCAGTCTTTCCAGTTGTAAATTTGATAAAAGTGTAATGATAGTTAGCTTTTTTACAACCGAGCCAGTCATTCTAGTGGTAAATTACCAAAGTGTTCTTCTCTTGGCGTGCAAATGGACATTCAATAAGAAGATAATTGAAATCTTGATCAAGTTTAGCCATTAAAAGAGTTAAACGTTTTATAAAGTCGGCTTCTGAAGCCTTTGGGCATATATGAAGTAACGTGTCGAACAGTTTGCTTCGGGCCTTGTTCTTAGCATCAACAGGCAGAAAGTGCAAAAAGTCATACAGAAAAATATTTCCTCAACCTCTGACAAACCACGTGATACAAACGCCGTACCAAATTGAATAGAGACTGAGGGAATTTGAAAGGTATCGGAAATAACATGTCCACGATGAAGCCGCCACTACAGCCCAAAAGCTTAAATAGACATGCTTGCAATTTTTCCTAAAGGGAGTTTCCACATATACATAAAAACTAAGAAGGATGTCGAAGCGAATGTCGACACATATTTTCCGAATGTTCATTGATGCATGCTCAGATTGGTCCAAAGTCGGTGTTTATGAAACGAGTAGAGGCACCGTTTCCGAAAAAGGTTTTGGAGAATTACATGGATCTAGACAGCAACAACTATCGCCAAAACTGTGTTTTAAGATCTGGATATTAACCAGCGCTCGCACAATTGCAAAGAACAGTTAGAAATTAAAAATGTGTTGAAATGTAGTTTGGGAGGATAGTAATGGACATTTCCACTGTATCCATATATCATATGACGTCATAGTCAACTACGTGACGTGTGGAATGACATCAGAATCAATGACGCCATTACGACGTCATGAATGACGTAGATAAGTTCGTCAGGAACGCATAAATGAAGACGAACTATGCGTTGTTGTACGAATTACATGTCTTTACTATTTAATATATATTCCGTTGAATATTTTGAAACTAATTTGACTGGGCGCTGTTGCTGACATAGGCAGCAACAGCACCCAGTCAAATTAGTTACAAAATATTCAACAGGTTATCTGTATAGTCTTCAGGAAACTGATAGTCAGAGCATTCGGGGATCGATCGATCCCACTACGGCAAAGTGTAGATGGAGCTTAGCTAGTGGCTGGCGGGGCATAGCTAAAATTGGAAAGGTCCATTGCGTTTCTGTCTTCAGAACGACGCTGACAGGCACCGCCCTATTAATCAATTACGGAAATCATCGAGCACCAAGCACCAAGCACCAACTATCAAGCAATCATATAGATACCGATAACCTTATCTCTGGACAAGTACATCGCATTTGAATCAACCACGATTTGACAATAAGGGAGCTTCCCAAATCTCAATAAAATAAACCAGATATATGCATTGAAGAGGCCAGAATGTCAAGGAGTGTATTTGTACTTATCTTTTCCCGCTTCCTCACTCGAAATAATCTTAATAGAGACTGAAATCTATACGGTATCTGGCGGGGAGTGACGCCAAGAAAAACGGGAACGTCTCTCAGCGATGCGGGAGGCTGATATGTCATTTCCTATATGGCGTCTCTTTAAGGGCATCTTGTATGCGGATCAGAATACATATTTAATTTTATATTTTATTTCTCAGCTGTGAAATTAAATTTCCCATATAGTCACTCAGCTTAATCCCGTGACTCATATCGACCAGACACAAACCAATTCTTTACGGTGTAAGGTATATTATGTTGAGTATTTTGAAACTAGTTGGACTAGGAACTGTTGCTGCCTATGGCAGCTACAGCTTCCTGTCCACTACAGTTTCAAAATAGTTAACAGTTTCCTCCAAATTTGCCTTTATACTGAGACACCGGTCTTTCAAGTGTTAAAATGTTAATGGCCCACTTTCTGTTGGCCTCCAAAGCTAGTTGTGCTCTGCTTTGCAAATGGCCTAGATATTTGACCATTTGACCTTCTAGCTAGACACAATATGATTGTATATCATATGCCAAAGTTGGTGATTCTACCTTCTTGCAGCCCATACCTGTGGTTACAGAGGCATATTCCAGTATGCGCTTAGTGACTGCATGACCTCGATATTTAAACAATTCACCTTTCCAGAGTACCCACCCATCATATGACGTCATAATGAACTGCGTGATGTGTAGAATGACATCATAATGAATGACGTCATGAATGACGTCGATGAGTACGTCACGAACGCATATTTGAAGACGGTCTATGCGTTGTTGTACAAATTGTTTGCTTTCACTATTTAATAAAACGCCCTGTAGGTGGGGCTTAGAATACACCTTCCGTATCCTCTGCGTGTCGTAAGAGGCGACTAAAGGAGGTAAGGGTGAGGTAACCCTGACAGAAACCTCGAGTGCTGAAGACGGAGGTTCCAGGCCGCACGGCGCACTCTAATAAACCATGGATCCACGCACTTAACGCTTATGATCATGTCGATAGTCACTTATAGGACTGGCCGTATGATCAGCGAACGAAAAGAAGAAGAACTATTTAATAAATATTCCGTTGAATATTTTGAAACTAATTTGACTGGGCGCTGTTGCTGCCATAGGCAGCAACAGCATCCAGTCAAGTTGGTTACAAAATATTCAACAGCTTCCCTGGTTCCCTAGTTTTCAGGAAATTGATAGCTATGGCATTCGGGGGATAGATCAATCCCAACACGGCGAGGTGTGGGTGGAGCTTAGCTAGTGATGAGCAGGGCATAGATAAAAATGGAAAGGTCCCTTGTCATGAAACCCAAGACTCTTCTGTCGACGATAATATGAATGTGTGTTCTAAATTTTCCGATTCTACCTTTTTGCATTCTAGAGTTATGGCAAAAATTGTATCTTCCGGTATGCCCGTGTCGACCCAGTGACAGAGATATTTGAGCGGTTGATCTCAAACACAATGCAATCATGACCAGTCGCACTTGGATTGATTTGCCAAATTTGGTGAGTCCGCCTTCCTACATTTCGGAATTGTTGCCAAATGTGTAATCCATTATGCACCAGTAACCTAAGTATTTGGCCCATTGACATCAAACTTAAATTATCTCTAACCAGCCAATGTGTGATTGTGTGTGCCGAGTTTGGTGATTATACTTTCTTGCGTCGTTGGGATTTGGCCAAATATGTGTGCTCTTGTATCCATCTAGTGACCCAGGACCTAGATAACTTACAATTTAACACCACACTCAAACAAACATCCTGAGTGGTCAGAATATGAAGGGATTTGCAAAATTTGTTGATTATACTTTCTTGCATTTCAGATATATGACCACAGATGCGTATTCCGTATGAACTTAGTGTATTGCCTCCATAACCTAGACATTTGACGTGAAACTCAACGGCGTTATAGCCAGCCAGAACCTGACTGGATGTGTTAAATTTGGAAAACCTACATTTTTGCCTCGCAACGTTATGGGCAAAAAATTGTTACTGACTCCTTGACCTAGATCTGTATCCCTTAGACCTAATAAAAACTCCGTTCTAGCATGTCATGATAAGAATAGACATGCTAGGTTACCTGATTCTGCCTTGCTGCATTCAGGAGATATGATGCGGGTAAACAGACAGACAGACAAACATACAAATAGAAAAACAGACGGCACTGACCACAATACTCACGCCGGCAATCAACGTAACTAACTAGACAGAACTCAAAGGGGCACGTTCATAAATTGTCAGAGTTTATGTACGTTGCTCAAAGGAATCAGCTTGGCTGTCCCATGCCTGACAATGCGAAATGTAAATTCAATATCGAAGTATATGCATAATCGAATTAAAATACGCTCGAGTGAGATGCTGACTCGGTTTTGACAATGCACTAAGCCACCACGTGGCCTCGACATTTGCCCTTTCATATATGAGCTAAATTTGGTGAGGATACATAATGGGATTCCAGAGATATGCCTCGGACAGACAGGGAGACGGACGGATGGACGGGGCGGCGGGCGGGCGGGCGGGCAGGCGGGCGGGCGGGCGGGCGGGGGGGGGGGGTGCGGGTGGGCGGGCGGGCGGCCAGCCATCCAGTCGGCCAGCCATCCAGGCAGGCGCGGAGGCAGGCAGGGAGGTAAACAGACGGACAGGCGGGCAAGCAGGAAATCAGGCAGGCAGGCAGGCAGAAAGACAGAGGGCATCACGCGCAATACTAACACCGTCATTTATGTGGCGTGGCTGATGCGTGTACGCTCTACTTTGACAATGAAACTAGTGAGCCTGTGACCTAGGTATTTTACCCTTGAGCAGATACTTAAAGTACATCTATCCCACTGCAATTTGAATGGATGTACCAATTTTTGTTATTCTACCCTTTTGAATTACCGAGTTATGGTAAAACTGTAGGTTCCCTTATGCAATTAGTGACCCCGTGACCAACATACTTGACCATTTGACATTAAACTCAGTCTTTCTAGCCAGACAAAATATCAATAGATGTATAAAAATGTACAATCGGGTACTTGCATTCTCGAGTGGTGACCAAAAATGTGCATTCCAATATGCACTTAGTGACCCCGTGACATAGATAATTCAAATTTTGCACTGAAACGTAGATTACTCCTCTCAATGGATGAATCCAATCAGTCACTCAATTATATTCATAATGAATTACCTCACATGTAGGCTGACGTCAAAATCAAAATGCGCCATAATGCGTGACTAATTCATGCCTTTACTACTTAATAACCATTTTGATAAATATTTTCAAACTAATTTAACTGGACACTGCTGCTGCCATAAGCAGCAACAACTGCAAGTTAAATTAGTTTCGCAATATTCAACAGCTTACCTGTATATTTTTCTGGAAACTGAGATGCAGGGAGTTCAGTGTTTGATCGAGCTAAACACCGGAAAAGCGTGGGTGGAGCGTAACTAGGTATGGGCGGGGCATACCTAAAACTGGATTCCTCAATTGATGATCCCATGATCCAGATATTTGACACTTTGACATTAAACTCGAACTACTTCTAGCCGGAGAAACTAGGAATATCTGTGTCAAAGTTGATGATTCTACCGTCTTACATTCTCGAGTTATAGACCACAATATTGAGCATTCCAGTGTTCAATTAGTGACCCCATGACTTCGATATTTGCCCCTTTGTACCGAAAATGATACTTCTGACTGCGCACAATTTTAATGGATGTGCGGGCTTCATGTACCAATTCCGGCTATCTTAACTTCCAACAGTGAGTTGGCTAAATACACATTCTTAGTTAACAGGATGTCGGCGTTTTATCACGTTAATCCTTACAGAAATGACACATTATTTATGACGTAAGAAATATTCTGGTGAATATTTTGAAAGTAGTTTGCCTTGGAACTGTTGCTGCCGAGCAGCAGCAGTTCAAAGTTAAATTGGTTTTGAAATAGTCAACAGTTCTCCTGCATATAGCGGTTTTGGAATTTAGATTTTGATATTGTATGGGTTAAAATAACTAAAGACGGAAGCATTGCAATTTTGAAAGCAATTTAACGTATTCTCTTCAAAATAGGACTAATATCAGCTTGATTTGTACTAGATTTATTCTAAACTATTCATCTATACCATCTCTATGGAATGCTTGAAGGGGTAGTGGGGTGGGGTGGGTGGGGTGGTGGGGTGGGGTGGGTTGGTGGGGGTGGGGTGGAGTGGTATGGGGTAGCATTGCCGCCCTTGGCCATTCAGCATCCGTCTAATTTGCCTGCCGATTTTCTGGAAATTGAGAATCTACGCTGATAAGATGGAAAGTCCTGATAAGCTGATGGTCAAAGGGATTCGAAAATGGGAAATCTTACAGATGGTTTTTTTCTTAGCTGGAGTGGTTTGCAAGGATAAATATGACTACGTCTTCGTTTCTGATGACCCGTATGTTTAGCAGAAAGGTGATATTATTTGTGAGGAATGGGGATAAATGGTGATTGATAATAATAATAATAATAATAATAATAATAATAATAATAATAATAATAATAATAATAATAATAATAAAAATAATATGATGATGATGATGATCATGATGATGGTGGTAATAATAATAATAATAATAATAATAATAATAATAATAATAAGAAGAAGAAGAAGAAGAAGAAGAAGAAGAAGATGAAAAGAAGAAGAAGAAAAAGAAGAAGAAGAGGGCGAATAATAATAATAATAATACTAATACTAATAATAATAATAATAATAATAATAATAATAATAATAATAATAATAATAATTATTATTATTATTATTATTATTATTATTATTATTATTATTGTTATTACCGTCATCGACGGGGTATATATAATTTAGCCGCGAGTCTGGTCTTTGGACCATAATTTTGCAAGGCCGTTAAGGATTTACTCCAATGCTTTCTGATAATATTACGTTTGGAATTCGGCAAAACCAGTTTCCATTCACCTATCTTCCATGGAATGTTAAACAGTCGGTCAAGAATGGTTTCAGGAGCACAACATTTTCCGAATCCTGCTAAAGTAACTTTAAAATTTGACACTGACATGCCACGCTTAATATTTCGCGGCCTTGTAACCCGTTCATATTCGCCAGAGTTATCTTTCCTGACATACTCACAATCAGCACGATAAATCTGGGTTTCTTTGGACAATATTAAACGCCTCGAGCGGAGGATATGTGAAGAGCATTGATCTTTCATTCTAAGATAGCTTCAAAGTGCAACGCGGCCATCTTGTAAGTGCAATACTGTTACTTTCCCAAAACGTATCTTTAGTAAATCTGTAGTCGTAAGTCATGGTCATGCGCTTGGACTAGATAATCTGTACGATTTGTTAAAGTAATGCCCTCTTTAACATTGATTGGTTTCGCCATCAGTTGTGTCATTAACGTGTTACAAATAATTGAATTAGTAGTCTATAATTAACCCCACGTGCTTGCTGCTGTTGACCCTTCTCCGCCAGCACAACATCGTCAGTAATGAATACTGAAGCACGCGCGTCAATATGAGCAATAACGCTGATGACCTGGTCTTCATTTGAGGAAATAGATTAACCCTTTCAATATTATGGCCGCAATAGATGAATACACTATTAGCTATGACCCGCCCCTTTCTACTTAAGCTCCGTCCACGTTGTGCACGTGTTGGATCGATCGAACCCTGAACTCCCTGAATCTCAATACCAAGGTAACCCAACATTGAAGTTTTAAATATTTTGAAACTAATTTTACTGGGTGCAACAGCGCTCAATCAATTTATTTTCAAAATATTCAACATAATGTTTATTAAATAATACAAACATACAATTTGTACAACTGACGAACTATTCAATGATCTTGACGTATATAGGATACCGGTATGCATTTTAATTGTGACGTCAGCCTGCATGTGACGTAATTGATTCATGACGGTATATACTTGATCGACAGATTGGATTCATCAATTAGTCATTTGAACATGAAATATAAGATATGAAAATCATCCACAGTTTAACCCTTGAAATGTCAGTGGCATATTTTCAAGATATCTAGACCGACACAAGAAACATGCTGACTTTTTTTAAAGCTAATTCGACTGGAAGCCGTTGTTGCCTAGGCAACACCAGCTCCCAGTTAAAAAGCTTTAACATATTCAACAGAACTACGTGTACATTGAAAGAAATGTTGACGTTTTGGCCTTATAAACTCTTCGGTGTACACCAAAAATGTGTCCATATCTTCTGAATAACTCTTAGATACAAACTCGATACCCGAGTGTCTCGAGATTCCACAATAGATTACTATGGTGATTACCACTGCCCTTTCAAAAACTTTTAACTTCTAATCATGTTTGAAACGCTTAGATTGTACCAAAGAATGTGGAGAACAGTTTCTGAAACACTTAGCGAGTTCATGCAGAACAGTTCAGAAGCTTCAAGGTCCTAAATCGTTTTGAAACGAATATGTGGATATATTTAGGTGTAATTTTTTGGGAGAATATAATTCAAAGTTGAACAAAGTCTGTCTAATATAGTTGTTATTGAACAGTCATCGTTCCAACAAATGTACGTGTAGCACTATAATGTTTGTTGAATTTGTTCGAGTGTGTGGTATCACTATGTGCGCGGCATTCAGATACAGATTGGGTCTGCTATGGAGGGGAAAACATTTGGTTCCAGTTAACAGCAGCTCCACTCATGGGTTTCATGGCCACCCTAGCACGCGAGGCGATACGTACAACTCCCTCTGCTTTACTGTAGCTGGACGTTGTAGCGATTACTGTTGACATGTTAGTGAATTTTTCACGGTCTTTTAATCCCCCGTTACAGGCGATTATGTCCCGGGAAATTATCCTGGCTCGTCTTAGAGGTGTCGTGTCTAATAGAAGACAACCAATATTTAGCCCATGTACGCGTGCCTCTCTCCATAAACATGCCCAGGGAATGTTAATAAACCTACAGGGGGGATTCACATTTCCAAACTGACTCGTGGCTCTCGAAAGTAATAAATAGGCGTACACTTTTATTGATTTATTATAGGGAGACACCCCTCAATGTTTATGGATGAAATTCCAAAAGAAGAAACGCTGAATCATCATCATCATCATCATCATCATCGTCGTCGTCGTTGTCGTCGTCGCCGCAGCCGCCGGCGTCATCGTCGTCATTGTCGTCGTCGTGGTCATCGTCGTCGTCGTCGTCGTCGTCGTCGTCGTCGTCGTCGTCGTCGCTACACCAGCCGTAGCTGCCGCCGCAATCGGAGCAGCAGCAGAAGCAGCAGCAGCAGGATTGTCTTCGGCGTGGTCATCATCTAGCAGATTTTAATTGCCCCTTGAAGAGAACGGCCTCAAGTAAGTGGGAGCCTTAATTCTGGACTAGCTAAAGCGATAGAGGAAATCTGTATAATATTGTGAAGTAAATGTAGCTCCATGTAAGCTGTAGCTACTGGCTAAGATAGCAACGACTTCAAATCAAATTGTTTGCAGATACTTTCATGGGAGTTTGACGATTGAGCCGAATAAAATAAACAATGCATAACGCATAGAAAGATAAATGTCCTAAATGATAAACTGGGGTTGGTGGGGGTGATGTGGATATGTTTAAACAGGAGGACGCTCTTTCGAAGAAACAAATTTGTTGGTTTCATATCTCAAAACAATTTACATTCTTCGACGTGCTCGTTTATTTTCACGGCTATGATACGTATACAAGCAAACACTTGAAGGAATTTAGCAAGAGAAACGTTAGCAAATTACGGACAAGAGCAACCACATTGTTGTCGGATTATTATGGATAAACTATCTTCAGAAATAACAAACAATTAGGACTTGGCATCTGTTATATTATTGTACAAGTCAGATCAGCGTTAATGTCTAATTTATGGACCACCTTTGCATTCCATACTGACCAACCAACTGACTGACTGACCGACCGACCGACCGATGGATGGACCGACGGACCGACTGACGGACTGACTAACGGATCGACGGACGGACCGACCGACCGACCGACCGACCGACCGACCGACCGACCGACCGACCGACCGACCGACCGACCGACCGACCGACCGACCGACCGACCGACCGACCGACCGACCGACCGACCGACCGGCCGACAGACCGACTCACCGAATGACCGACTGACCGACCGACCAAAGGATGGACTGACTGACTGATCAGCCGACTAACTGAACGACCAACCGACCGACCTAGCGTCTAACCGACCGACCAACCGACAGACAGACAAACAAACAGACAGACAGATATGTGTCCATGCACGCACACACTTGCGCACGGGCACACGCGCACGCTCACAAAATGCACACTCTGGTGAGGATGTGTATTTGGCAGTGCCCATTGCAGAATCTACACATATGAATCTTTTATTATAAAGTCTAGCAATATTGAACGCTAGTAAATGTGCCAAATCTCTCAAGTCGCACGATTTAAAAAGTATAAAACCTGTCATATTAAAAGCAATACCCTTCTATCCATAACCTTGGCTGTCGTTATCTAAGACGGCCACCCACCACCCATCAAAGTAGTATTTTATTTCACGACAACATTGGAAGCACTAGCCCTGCGGGAGGGCAGACAAGTTAGAAATTACCTCGCCGTACGGGGTCGGAGTTTTTAGTTTTGTTATGAAAAAGTTAAAAACTGGTTCCATCCTAGCGGGATGTCCGCGACAAGCTGACTACGAGCGAGCTGTCCTGAGAAAAGATTCACCTGTTTTACAAAGAAAATTGAAAATAGATATGTTATGAGTCTGATGATAGATGTGACCAGATATGAATAGATTTATGCACTATGTTGAGTGAAATTGAAATAAAAACGCCCGTTTAACCCACCTTGTGTCAACTTAACCCTTTCATGGTCAAACTGACCAAAACAACTTTACAGTGGTAGTCAGACATGGCTATTTAAAAGGCCTAGAGAAAACAATTTTTGAATAGTTACCACTAGAGTAACTGGCTCGATAAGCGAGCCAGTCATTCTAGTGATACATTTTCAAAAATACTATTCTCTCGGCCTGCAGATTGACACTGACTAAGTAAAAACTTAAATTTTCTTTATCATTACCCCCTTTAAAGGTCAAGCCGGCGAGTGGTAAATTTACAAAAAAAGTCTTCTAAAATTAAAATATCTTGAACTCTATTGACCATCAAAATGTTTAATTGATATATCAAGTAGTATTTTGAGTGCTTTGAGGCGCTGTTGACGCAGGAGGGGTGACCCATATAATCCTGAATTTACAGAGTCGTATTTGCAAGGCAATGATACGCCTACAGATAAGCTGCATTGTAAATGGTTCGGTAACTAGACTTGAAAGGCTTAACACGTTCTAATATCTATGCAGCACACGCAGTTTCAATTTAGTAGCCATGATAAAATGGATGAATCCAGTTTTAGCTATGCCCCGCCCATCTCTAGCTAAGCTCCACCCACGCTTCGCCCGTGTTGGTATCACTCTTTGAATATCAATTTCCAGAAAACTAGTCAGCTAGTTGATATTTTGAAAATAGGTTGACTGTTATTACAACATTATTTGTCCAGTCAAATTAGTTTCCAAATATTCAACAGAATGTTTATTAAATAGTAGAGCCTAAAGACATACAACTTGTCGGACTATTAAGCGTTTGTGACTATATCGGACTATATCGCGTCATTCATGAATGTGAAGTGTTTGATTATGACGTCATATGAGTATTACTGACCGAGAGACTGGGCGTGGCATAGCTAAGACTGGATTCCTCAATTGGTACATAGATAAAGCAGGTATTACACGGTATTTTCCGAAACATCCGCAGATGGAGTCGGTGGTGAATGAAGATGTGACAGCCGCAATTCACCTTTCCAGAGTATCCATCCATCATCTGACCGTGTATGACGTCATAATCAGCTCAGCGCGTGTATGATGGCGTCACAATCATTACGTCACAAAGGGTTCCGTTGAGCCCGTCATCAAATCCCAAAAAGTCCGACACGTTGTATGAATTGTATGTCTTTGTAATTCTTTGCTATTTAATAAACATGCTGTTGAATATTTTGAAACTAATTTGACTGGGCGCTGTTGCTGCATAAGGCAGCAACAGCACCCAGTCAAATTAGTCTCAAAATTTTCAACAGCTTACCTGTGTGGGTGTTTGGAAATTGATAGTCAATGTGTTCAGAGATCGATTGATCCCAACACGAGCGAGGTGTGGGTGGAGCTTAGCTAGAGATGGGCGGAACATAGCTAAAACCGGAAAGGTAAATTGCAGACACACTCCCAAATTACTCTACTTCTCGATGACGCTTCAGCTGAGACATCGTGCGCCGTTGTATGATGACCTTCGACCCCTGGATGGCTTCAGAAAAAGGAGATTAGACAAGGAATGATGGTACCCGTATATTATGTCTATTTCAGCAGCTAGCATTATAATTCATATGTAGATTTTCAGACGGACGAAAACTGGCGATTTAAAATTTCTCCGCTTTACCGTCGTATAGGAGCTTGGTTATTTTGCCTCGCGGCGCTTTACAAGCGAATTAGCGTTCCCAACCAGCTCTGCGTTCCGTCAAAATGTGGCGGCATTTTGTCATTCAGCAATCGAGAAGCGTCCATTTAACACATTTCCGTCATCCGTTTAACCATTTTCATTCTACATCAAACAAATTATTGTGGAAGGTTGATTTAAAACCAACTGTGCATTTTGATAGTATTTTGACTGAACGACCGTGTTGCCTTAGACAGCAGCGACTTTCATTCTATAAATACGATATAAGTATGTTTTAGAAGAAAAATAGGGGTAAAAGGATGCATTCCGTTCTGAGCGATTAAATAACATGAAATTTGGAAGGAGGAGGATAGGGTGGGGTGGTGGAAGTACTTTTCGTCAGGAGCAGAATCTACAAAAATGGTTTGCATAGAGGCCAAATAGCTCACGTTTTTTCACGCGTGAGCTTGTGGTTGCGCTGTCATTACTCAACGATTCTATCCACAAAAGAACCTCTATATATACGCACAACTGTCACAGCTCCTTCAAAATGGTAAAACATATTTATATTATTGATAATATTATCGATTATATTACGATAAATTATAATATAAGTATAAATTATAATCACAATTACATTCATCACAATTATGGAGAACGATTTCTACCGTTTTATCCTTTAAAATGTCAGTGTTGAACACCGAAATACCAAAACACCAAGATCATTTAAAACTTAATAATTATTATGTGGATTATTTTAAAACTAATTTGAATATGAGCTGTTGTTGCCTATGGCAGCAATTATTTCCTGTCAAATTAGTTTCAAAATACACGAACGGGTTAGATGTATGATTGCTGTGAAATTTGAAGCTCAAATAGTTAATTTCAAGAAAACTATGCGCGAAGCTATACCTTAAAACTATTCCAACTGGAACCTGTTGCTACATCATGCAGAAACAGCTCCAGTGAAATTCGTTTTAAAATAGTCAAATGAGGATTCCTTACGTCATAAAACAATTATCGCTTCAACAGCGATCTCAAATTCTATGTTGATCCCAAGCGTCGTTGACCAACGGGAGCGCCAAATTCGATTGCGAAAAATAGGCCCTATACCATGGAAATCGTATAGTAAGATTTCTATGACCTACATTTTTAAATTCGGCACTGTATCTCGCGCCATTGAGCAACGGTGAAAAGTCTATATTGGCACGCTACATACACAGGTTGTGGAAACAAGTCACTTGATACGTTTTAATCAAACCCGTTTCTATACGTTTTCTATTCAGTTTCCGGCCAACTTCCCACAATTCATTCCGTTCTGGTTAACGTTAATTGTGGGAAAAATCGGAGCACATTATCGGTTTTCATTCTGGCTAGTCATTATCATTTTATTCTAGTCTAGTGAATTCCAAGTTCTGGCAATTTTTGTGTCTTTTAAACTCATGTAGGTGAAAGTTGTGTCCGAGAGAGCAACAGCATCCTGATGACCCATCAATATGGTGTCCGTGTAGGTAATCAGTGAGATCTTATTTCTTTTTATTAAACGCGGTCCTAGGATATAAATTCTAATCAATTTTTGGATAACGTCTACTCCTGATATTCCGTTATGATTAACCACGCTGCACGGACTTGCGTACACGTTAACTATTTAACCTCTCGTGTCAACAGCGCCTCAAAGCGCTCAAAATAATACTTGATATATCAATTAAACATTTTGATGGCCAATATTTGTGAAGATATTTTAATTTTAAGAGACTATGTTTGTAAATTTACCACACGTCGGATTTACATTTAAAGCGTTAATGGTAAAGAAAATTAGAATTTTTGCTTATCCAGTGTCCATCTGCAGGACGAGAGAAGAGTATTTTTTTGAAAATTTACCACTAGAATGACTGGCTCGGTTACCAGTTTTTGATCAGTTTGACCATTAAAGGGTTAAGTTGCCACAATAGGGGTTAATAGCCAAGATCTGTCATGAAGTTTTTACTGATTGCTGAACGAATGTGCATTTGCCAAAACAAGCATATTTCTGTTAAATCTACCACAGGAATGACTTGCTCGTTTATCGAGCCAGTCACTCAGGTGATCAATTAAAAAAATTAAATTATCTTGGTCTGCAAATAGACATTCTCACGACCATTGCAGAGGTCTGATTTTGTCCGGCTTAGCCATTAAAGTGTTAATATTGTCGAGCAGGATGAGGAGGAGGAGGAGGAGGAGGAGGAGGAGGATGAGGAGGAGGAGGAGGATGAGGAGGATGATGATGATGATGATGATGATGTTGAGGAGGAGGAGGAGGAGGAGGAGGAGGAGGTGTCCTTGTTTCTGTTCCTGATTCGCTATTTGTAGGCATACCTCAGATTCCAGAACTTTGACCGAATAACTGGCATTTCTGGAAAGCATTGTGCAAAAAATGTCTTCGATTTGATAATTTACTGTAAGAACTAATCAAAATATACTACTACTACTACTACTACTACTACTACTACTACTACTACTACTACTACTACTACTGCTACTACTACTACTACTACTACTACTACTACTACTACTACTACTACTAATAATAATAATAATCATAATAATAATAATAATAGTAATAATAATAATAATAATAATAATAATAATAATAATAATAATAATAATAATTATAATTATTATTATTATTATTATTATTATTATTATTATTATTAAAATATTTGTCTCGATCAGAGACAAAATACATATCTGTATTTTTTTTTTATAGCTATCACATTTTATGATGATACTAGCCCGAAAGCTACTGCCGTCAAGAAGTCGATGTTACCAGTTGGCTCAGGAAGCAGCGACTTCCAAGCACATTCTTTACAAAAACTTAACATGAGTTTATATATACATTGTAATACATTCAATAAATAAATAAGCATATGCCCAAATGCTAATATATTATATTAATATCATACATTATGACGCGTTAATGTACTACAGCAGAGCGCAACACATCCCAAGAGCCCATATGTCGCCCAGACGCGATTTTGTTCGTTTTCGTAAGAAGTTGCAGATTTGCTGCACGTGTGCTCGAGGAACGTGCATCATCAAACAGAGGAACTGTCTTGAAGCTGAACAAATGACATCGGTACCACACACACGTGCATGCACTTCGCACCCACCCACCCCACACGTACGCAATACATGCACCACCTGGCGGATATCTAAACGTACTATGAGGCAAATCGCAGTGACGTCACCATCACTTTCATTCAGATGCGGAATTTGAGCGTTGTTCTGAAACGGAAGCACTTAATACGAGTACGTAACCCTTTTATACTCACACACTAAAATGGACAAATTCCTTGTGATAAAATGGATATTGTGTTGAATAATTTGAAACTAATTTGACTGAGAGTTGTGCTTATTGCAGCAACAGTCCCAAGACAAATTGGTTTCAAAATATTGAACAACTTTCCTGCATCGTATTTGTGAAATTGAAATACTGATATTTCACCGGTTAAAGGGTTAATGCGTCATTTTAGAAAACTTCTCACGGAATGTTGGTTTGTTAATTCATATAGAAATTATAACATGTCTTTGATACCATGAATCCCATTCACCTTAGCCCTTTCAAATTAAGGGCCCTGTTGGCTGTTTTGAAAACAATTCGATGGGAATCTGCTGTTGCCTTGCCGTATGGAGCAATATATCTCAATCAAACTAATTCGAAAATTGTCAAGATAATAATTCGTTCATTGTAGGAAAGTGAGGGTGCACTCTTATGCAAATTAATGTATGAATAATTTGACTGACAGACAAACCGACATAGATCCGAAGAAGACAATTTTGATGCCAATATGTGATATGTATATACGCCCCTGATAGCGTAGCTGAAACTGTGTGTATCGACACGGTATAGGCCCAGCATCGGCCCAGTAAGCTGCGTTATCTGCGGCTATCAGTGCACACACAATTACCTTTGTAATATAAAATAAGATAGCAGGATACACGGATTTGTACAACTAATATATGAAAGAATTACGAAAAAATTCGATAAAAGATAACTAACACTGAAAACTGGTTTCAATTTTATTAACAGTTAGATATTTCTACTCATCGTGATTGATAGACCTAAAATAAATGTAAAGTCATAACGATATTTTAATTAGATGTAGGGTTATAGAGAAAATCAAAAAGCAACTATATTCAGTGGCGGCCATCTTGGATTTATGCTAATTAGGTATAATGCAAATGAGTTTATTATCTGGGAACATGATTTCCTCAAATAGTAGGCCTATATCATAACGAACATTTTGCTTCCAGTGACAATTCACCTTTCCAGAGTATCCATCCATCATCTGACCTCGTATGACGTCATAATCAGCTCAGCGCGTGTATGATGACGTCACAGTCATTACCTCACAAAGGGTTCCATATAGACCGTCATCAAATCTCAAACAGTCAGACACGTTGTATGAAATGTAAGTCTTTGTAATTCTTTTCTATTTAATAAATATGCTGTTGAATATTTTGAAGCTAATTTGACTGGGCGCTGTTGCTGCCTTAGGCAGCAACAGCACCAAGCCAAATTAGTTTCAAAATAGTCAACAGCTTACCTGTGTGTTTTTTTGGAAATTGATAGTCAGGGTGTTCAGAGATCGATCGATCGATCCCAGCACGAGCGAGGTGTGGGTGGAGCTTAGCTAGAGATGGGCGGGGCATAGCTAAAACCGGAAAGGTCCATTGGCGTGGAGATGTGGATGTGGTGTGTACGCGGCGGACCGTGTCAGCTCAAAGACAGAATGTTGTTGAGGACTAGAGCTGTTATTGAAAGTAACAGCTTATTGTGGCATTATTTAGAACAGAAACACAAGTTATTTTATAATGACTGGAATTTACGATTGTCAAATTTCACTTGTCTTCGCGTTAACCCTTTGACCCTTGAACTGTCAGTGTTTTCAAGACGACTATGCGGGTAAGCTATTGCATATTTTGAAGCTAATTCGACTGGAAAGTGATGTTGCCATATGAAGCAACAGCTCCCATTGAAACTAGTTTCTAAATATTCAACAAAATATTCCTTACACCATTTGTCGTCTCTTGTATGCAAATATTAAACTTTAAAAACCCAAATTTCAAGAATCTCAGTTTCATGGTAACTATACAGGTGCTCTGTTGAATATTTTGAAATTAATTTGGCAGGAACCTATTGCTATCATAGGCAGCAACAGCTCTCTGCCAAATTAGTTTCAAAATATTCACCAGAATAATGAAGGAATCCAGTTTTAGCTATGCCCCGCCCATCTCTAGCTAAGTTCCACCCACTTTACGCCCATGTTGGGATCGATCGACCCTTGAACTCCCTGACTATTAATTTCCACAAAACTATACGGGTAAGCGGTTGAATATTTTGAAACTAATTTGACTTGTTGCTACTCCTGCCTATGGCAGCAACACGCATCAACGCTCAGCAACCCCACTCAGTCAAATTAGTTTCAAATATTCTACAGCAGTTTATTAAATAGTAAAGCCATACAATTCGTACATAAACGCTTAGTCTGCCATTAATTAAGCGTTCGTGACGGATTCATTTACGTCACTCATGACGTCATTGATTCTGACGTCATCGTACACGTCACGTAGTTGAATATGACGTCAGATGACTGATAGAAAGCTGCATTACTAAACCGCAAAGATGCGTGTTTGACAATTCTGGATCAAAGGGTAAAATGGTTAAGCAAATGCACACATTCGGCAAAATAGCCGCAGCCATAATGCTCTATTACCTAGACAAAGTCGGCAAAATAGCCGCAGCCATAATGCTCTATTACCTAGACAAAGTCGGCAAAATAGCCGCAGCCATAATGCTCTATTACCTAGACAAAGTCGGCAAAATAGCCGCAGCCATAATGCTCTATTACCTAGACAAAGTCGGAAAAATAGCCGCAGCCATAATGCTCTATTACCTAGATACAGTCAGCAAAATATCCGCAGCCATAATGCTCTATTACATAGACACAGTCTGCAAAATAGCCACAACCACAATGCTCTATTACATAGACACAGTCTGCAAAATAGCCACAACCACAATGCTCTATTGCATAGACACAGTCAGCAAAATAGACGCAGCCATAATGCTCTATTACATAGACACAGTCTGCAAAATAGACGCAGCATAATGCTCTATTACCTAGACAAAGTTGAAAAAATAGCCGCAGCCATAATGCTCTATTACATAGACACAGTCTGCAAAATAGCCACAACCATAATGCTCTATTACATAGACACAGTCGGCAAAATAGCCACAACCACAATGCTCTATTACATAGACACAGTCAGCAAAATAGCCACAACCATAATGCTCTATTACATAGACACAGTCGGCAAAATAGCCACAACCATAATGCTCTATTACATAGACACAGTCAGCAAAATAGCCACAACCATAATGCTCTATTACATAGACACAGTCAGCAAAATAGCCACAACCATAATGCTCTATTACATAGACACAGTCAGCAAAATAGCCACAGCCATAATGCTTTATTACATAGACACGGTCGGCAAAATAGCCACAACCATAATGCTCTATTACATAGACACAGTCAGCAAAATAGCCACAACCATAATGCTCTATTACATAGACACAGTCAGCAAAATAGCCACAACCATAATGCTCTATTACATAGACACAGTCAGCAAAATAGCCACAACCATAATGCTCTATTACATAGACACAGTCAGCAAAATAGCCACAACCATAATGCTCTATTACATAGACACAGTCGGCAAAATAGCCACAACCATAATGCTCTATTACATAGACACAGGCGGCAAAATAACCACAACTACAATGCTCTATTACATAGACACAGTCAGCAAAATAGCCACAACCATAATGCTCTATTACATAGACACAGTCTGCAAAATGGCCACAACCATAATGCTCTATTACATAGACACAGGCGGCAAAATAGCCACAACCATAATGCTCTATTACCTAGCCACGGTCTGCAAAATAGACGCAGCCATACTGCTCTGTTACATAGACACAGTCGGCAAAATAGCCACAACCATAATGCTCTATTACATAGACACAGTCAGCAAAATAGCCACAACCATAATGCTCTATTACATAGACACAGTCAGCAAAATAGCCACAACCATAATGCTCTATTACATAGACACAGTCGGCAAAATAGCCACAGCCATAATGCTTTATTACATAGACACGGTCGGCAAAATAGCCACAACCATAATGCTCTATTACATAGACACAGTCAGCAAAATAGCCACAACCATAATGCTCTATTACATAGACACAGTCGGAAAATAGCCACAACCATAATGCTCTATTACATAGACACAGTCGGCAAAATAGCCACAACCATAATGCTCTATTACATAGACACAGTCAGCAAAATAGCCACAACCATAATGCTCTATTACATAGACACAGTCGGCAAAATAGCCACAGCCATAATGCTCTATTACATAGACACGGTCGGCAAAATAGCCACAACCACAATGCTCTATTACATAGACACAGTCAGCAAAATAGCCACAACCATAATGCTCTATTACATAGACACAGTCTGCAAAATAGCCACAACCATAATGCTCTATTACATAGACAAAGGCGGCAAAATAGCCACAACCATAATGCTCTATTACATAGACACAGTCAGCAAAATAGCCACAACCATAATGCTCTATTACATAGACACAGTCGGCAAAATAGCCACAACCATAATGCTCTATTACATAGACACAGTCGGCAAAATAGCCACAGCCATAATGCTCTATTACATAGACACGGTCGGCAAAATAGCCACAACCATAATGCTCTATTACATAGACACAGTCAGCAAAATAGCCACAACCATAATGCTCTATTACATAGACACAGTCAGCAAAATAGCCACAACCATAATGCTCTATTACATAGACACAGGCGGCAAAATAGCCACAACCATAATGCTCTATTACATAGACACAGTCTGCAAAATAGACGCAGCCATAATGCTCTGTTACATAGACACAATCGGCAAAATAGCCACAACCATAATGCTCTATTACATAGACACAGTCGGCAAAATAGCCACAACCATAATGCTCTATTACCTAGCCACGGTCTGCAAAATAGACGCAGCCATACTGCTCTGTTACATAGACACAGTCGGCAAAATAGCCACAACCATAATGCTCTATTACATAGACACAGTCAGCAAAATGGCCACAACCATAATGCTCTATTACATAGACACAGTCGGCAAAATAGCCACAGCCATAATGCTCTATTACATAGACACGGTCGGCAAAATAGCCACAACCACAATGCTCTATTACATAGACACAGTCAGCAAAATAGCCACAACCATAATGCTCTATTACATAGACACAGTCTGCAAAATAGCCACAACCATAATGCTCTATTACATAGACACAGGCGGTAAAATAGCCACAACCATAATGCTCTATTACATAGACACAGTCAGCAAAATATCCACAACCATAATGCTCTATTACATAGACACAGTCTGCAAAATAGCCACAACCATAATCCTCTATTACATAGACACAGTCTGCAAAAATAGCCACAACCATAATGCTCTATTACATAGACACAGGCGGCAAAATAGCCACAACCATAATGATCTATTACATAGACACAGTCAGCAAAATATCCACAACCATAATGCTCTATTACATAGACACTGTCTGCAAAATAGCCACAACCATAATTCTCTATTACATAGACACAGTCTGCAAAATAGCCATAACCATAATGCTCTGTTACCTAGACACAGTCAGCAAAATAGCCACAAACATAATGCTCTATTACATAGACACAGTCAGCAAAATAGCCACAACCACAATGCTCTATTACATAGACACTGGCTGCAAAATAGCCACAACCATAATTCTCTATTACATAGACACAGTCTACAGAAATAGCCACAACCACAATGCTCTTTTACATAGACACAGTCTGCAAAATAGCCACAACCATAATGCTCTATTACATAGACACAGTCTGCAAAATAGCCACAACCACAATGCTCTATTACATAGACACAGTCTGCAAAATAGCCACAGCCATAATGCTCTATTACATAGACACAGTCGGAAAAATAGCCACAGCCATACTGCTCTATTACATAGAAACAGTCTGCAAAATAGCCACAACCACAATGCTCTGTTATATAGACACAGTCGGCAAAATAGACGCAGCCATAATGCTCTATTACATAGACACAGTCAGCAAAATAGCCACAACTACAATGCTCTGTTACATAGACACAGTCTGCAAAATAGCCACAACCATAATGCTCTATTACATAGACACAGTTTGCAAAATAGCCACAGCCATAATGCTCTATTACATAGACACAGTCGGCAAAATAGCCACAACCACAATGCTCTATTACATAGACACAGTCAGCAAAATAGCCACAACCACAACGCTCTATTACATAGACACAGTCGGCAAAATAGACGCAGCCATAATGCTCTATTACATAGACACAGTCAGCAAAATAGCCATAACCATAATGCTCTATTACATAGACACAGTCTGCAAAATAGCCACAACCACAATGCCCTATTACATAGACACAGTCGGCAAAATAGCCACAACCACAACGCTCTATTACATAGACACAGTCGGCAAAATAGACGCAGCCATAATGCTCTATTACCTAGAAACCGCTTAATGTAATACCGCTAACATGCTTCCTGATGATTTCACTGTGATAAGATGACAGTCTTTATCTTATCTTTTTCCATGTCTCTGATATCATTACAAAACCGAGGATAAATGGTCCTAAAATTTCGGATTTATGGTGTGATGACGTGAGAAATCTAGAAGAGCGAAATTCACACGATCGTGTACCATTTGGCTTGATAACCCAACCTAATGCAGATACTACCGACGAGTTATCGTTTCTATAGCCTTTATGGTTTTCTGTCCATTCAATCGGTTCTTTTATTTTATTCTGAAATAAAAGGTTCTATATTATCCATCAACGCATCTTGTTGAGACCTTTTTATTGTGCATTTGCTATCTGCGATACAATTTTCTCCTCATCGCTTACCTTTTCGGACATTGTCACACAACTTTGGTGTAGCAAGCCAATGCCAATGATCCACCAGGCAGAATTTCATCTGCTTCATGCTATATTAAGATTCAAGATTCAATATTATTTATTTGCTCCTTGGATACCAATTTACATACTTTCAATACAGGTTGTCGGTCGAAGGCATTGCCTATAGTGGTGGCGGACACCTAACATTAAACATACATATACAATTACACACACAGCTTAGCATAGAATGTGAGACATACTTGTCAATGCACAGATACGGTACTGAGCTAAGTAGACATAGAAAAAAGAACAAACGATACAATACATTTTTGTTTTTCCTTTAATTATTGAGATTAGAGATTTATATTTGGAGGGGTGGGGGTTGGGGTCGTGCATGCTAATTACCCCAGCTCAACCCATGGGTTGCTATTTAGTAGTAGCACTTGTTGAGGATTATGTATTTTTGCCCGTCAGATATGCGCACCAGATACGGGACTGCCGTTATCCTAATAGGAAACCTGCCATCTCATAGATGTTAATTGTGTAGAATATGTGCTATTTCAGCGACGTATACACTAAGACAACTTGTTCAGCTATGGACATATAATTAACGTCAATGTTGTTTCAGAGATTATGTGGTAACTATTTTCTCTACTGTGTTTGTATGGCCGTAACCTGCTCAGATGAGGTTCTGATCCAGCTCAACGATCTTGCTTAGCCACTTAGGTGAAGTGGACCACGATACCTCCAACATCATCTCCTGTTACCTATGTCACTGAACTATTGCCATTAGCATGAGCTTCATCTGTAGTGAAGACATATGTAGACATGTGTCAATGCACTTCTCTACAGGACAAATAGCGATAAAATTCTCATCCTCATGCCTATAATGGTTGTGATTTGCATATCGAGGATGTCTTTTGAATATGGCCTGATACATAATACGCTTCCAGCATTCTAGTCTGGCAGATGAAACTGGTTCACTTTCGTTGTTCATTTGCAAGATACCTCACCTCATATGCATATCAAACGCCTGAATGATGGACCGTGGATCAGAAGATTGGCATCGCTTCCATGTCGTCCTGCTGCTTTATCAATGTCCTTATTTTTGTTGATCGAATAAAATTTGGACATTCTCCCTGTTACTGTGGCTGGCTTTGTGACGGGGATGGTTCTCATTAGCATCAAGGTAGGCCTCTCTCTCTCTCTCTCGCGCGCGCGCTCTCTCTCTGCCCCTCCAACCATCCACCCTCTTTCTCTCTCTCTCTCCCTCCACCTCCCTCCCTCTCTCTCCATCCCTCCCCTCTCTCGCTCTCTCTCTCTCTCTCTCTCTCTCTCTCTCTCTCTCTCTCTCTCTCTCTCTCTCTCTCTCTCTCTCTCTCTCTCTCTCTCTCTCTCTCTCTCTCTCTCTAAACAAATGTTAGAAAATTAACCTTCTCACACAGCCGTATTAACGCGATTTCTAGGAGATTATAGAATGGTCAGAAATCTCGAGACTATCGACACAGATCCAGCTTTGGGATTCAGGTGTCCTTCACCAGTAATACTGTTTGGGAGGATAGCCACATGAATTCGACTGGGCTGCACGAACCCACTTCACCACGCGAAAAGTAAACCTTCATGAAGAAACTGATTGACAGATGAAAGGACTAGCGGTAGCTTTTGAGAAGAGAATCAAGGATTCGTTGAATATAAATAAGCACGTATGCGGCGTGTATGTTCCTTCGCATGGGCGCGAGCGTACACGTGTGTGCGCATGCGCGTGTGTGCCTGTGCGTTTGCCTTTGCCTATGCGTTTGCCTTTGCGTTTGCTTGCGTTCGCGTGTGTGTATGTGTGCGAAGCAAGAGCGCGTGCGTGCGCGAGCGTGTTCGTGTGTGTGTGTGTGTGCGTGCGTGCGTGCGTGCGTGCGTGCGTGCGTGCGTGCGTGCGTGCGTGCGTGCGTGCGTGCGTGCGTGCGTGTGTGTGCGTCTGTAAGCATGCATGCTAGCGTGTAGGGCCTATATGTGTACTTTATTTTACCGTCATTGCTAGAGCTTTCTAGACAGAATCCGCAGAATTTCGGCGACGTTCACGCAGTTATCGGACAATCTCGAAACAAAATGCGTGGAAAGACGAGAAGATAATGCTGATAGCTATCCCAACATGCCATCGAGTGTCTGCGATCACGTGTCATAGTCTCTGACAGTGCGTCGCTGGTTCCCGTCAAAACTCTCAATGATGACTGCCAAAATACGCGCGACTATCACTGCTGCCATCTAATGGGCTGAGAATAGCTGCTGCGTTAAGGCATGTAATTAATATATAAACAAATTATGAAAACCACACAGATAGCTCGTTTTTCATGGCTTTGTGTGTCGCAATATAGGGCGGGTTGGTAGAGAAATATGTAGGTGTGTGGGATAATAGGGAAGGTGGGGCTAAGTATGACGTTATGATTGACGTGGGAGATGTAAAATTATCCAACCATTCAACTCACCAGTAGATACCCATTTTCCATCCTCACCCATCAGGAAACCACACGCATGAAACCCACCCATCAGGCAGTCACACGCGTGAAACCCACCCATCAGGCAGTCACAGGTGTGAAACCCACCCATCAGGCAGCCACACGCGTGAAACCCACCCATCAGGGGTGGGGGTGGTGGGGAGGTGGGGGGTAGGTGGGGTGGTGGCCGGGGTCGGGTGGGGTGGGGTGCCAACAATACCGCCCCAAAACAAAATGAATAGGTCGTTGTGAATCTGCTGGGTCGCAAGAGAGACCGGCGTCTCAAACAGCCGACAACAACATAGTTTCTAGTACGGTCGTCAGTTATTATTCGAGTTACTTATGGATGTAAAATGCTTTAGCAATCTATTGACTAACAATACGAAACTACACTCAGGTACCAATACAATTAGTGACATTTTGACCAAATGGACTCCCAACCTCAAAGCATTCCTACACAGTCACACAATATGAAGGGTTGCGCCAACGGTGGTCATTCAACGCTTTAATTCTGGAGTTATCTAAAAAAAAAATGCGTATTTCCCTGTGAATTTATTAAAGTGACGCCATCATGTGTTACACTTTTACATGATGCGCAACATTTTTCTAGATAGCCGTAAATAGACGAAGCCAGTTTTATCTATGCCCCGCCTATCTGTAGTTAAGCTCTAGACACTCTTCACCCGTGTTCAGATCAATCGATCCATGAACTCCAT